>OY720433.1:0-411324 GCA_963082735.1 Pocota personata | reverse complement strand
CCAATTGGTTCCCAATCCATGGCATTCACCAGAAGCGTGCCGATTATCACGCAATATAGGTATTTCCGGTGATGCATAGTGTCCTTCTATGAAGACTAGTTTTCCCACTCCAGCCGCCGTGATTGACCCACCCAAATCATCACACTACCACCAACATTTTTCACTGTTGGTAACAAATTTTGCGCATACTTTACCCCTGACATCGAATCCGAAAATGTTGTACTTGCTTTCGTCGGTAAACAGTACAGTTTTCCAAATTCGGGACCTTTAGCGATGTTTAAGGGCTTCTTCCTGAGAACCCTTCACAACTAAATACTCTCTAAACAGTTTCAAGATGGACTTTTTTGCCGGTTGTAAATTCAGAATGTTACTAACATCGCGAGCATCTAATTTGTTTCGGACGCCCAGAGCGACTTTTTTTTTTTAGCACACTACCTCTCTATTATTAGTATTGTTTTCGTAATTATTTTCGATCTTGAGAATTCAATTAATTTTGGTATTACTACATATTATAGAGGAATCCAAAAGGTCTGGCAGTTCTCTCTGTCTGTCCTTCTATCTGTACCTGCAGCCTAAACGGTTTGAGGTTTTTTTTTTTTTTTTTTTTTCGTCCAGAGGAGAAATCGGAATTTTCATTCTAGCCTCAAAATTAACGGTACTTTATTTATTTTTCAGATACGACTATGACGATTTCATATACATATTTGTATGTGATGACATGGTATTAAAATTTTCGACGTATCCAAATAGTTGTTTGGCTTTTGTCGTCTCTATTCAACTTTGCATACATTTTAAATCTGAACAATATACGAGTACCAATAAACAGCACATATGGAGCAAATAAGTAGTCGTGTCTTTTATGTATTATGGTCTAAACCGTTGCACGACTTTTTCCTATAATTTTCGCCATTTCACCATAACTCTTAGCTTTATTTCCAACGGAATCTCCTTTCTACACTCTATTTTACGCATTTCAATACGTTCAAATCGAATATTTGAATATTTGTTTTTCGCATTGTAAAAAAATATATATATAATAATTGAATAAATACTTAATTCCTTGTGAATTTCCCGACTTCGTACTTTCTGGGGCAGTATGTAACTTTCGTGACTGATTGGGTATTTCAACGGTTAATAAAAGAAAAGGAGGAAGAAGCCGCCTCTCTGGGGCTCATTTTGTATACAGCCTAGTAAAATTCATAAATTAACAAAATTTGGTATTACATACACCTATAATTAATAATAATTACAAAACACTGCTAACAAAGGAGAACGGCAGTGGATAATTTAAGACAATAATTACCTTTCGTTTACCTTATTTACGTCTATTAAAATACATTAAATTTTCTATAAAATGTATAAATATTCCCGTTTAAACGTCGTTTATTAGCAATTGTAATAAACCTGTAAATATTGCTCTAGATTTATGTCGTACATTGTATAAATGGTTCTATTTTTTGAACTAAGGATCAGTTTCCGGCGCACTGTAGCTTTTTTATTCTAATCACACTTAACTATTTTAAATATCTGCATATTCCAGGGCGCCCAATTCTTAAAGGAAGTCTAACACAATCAATACCTCCGCCTACTAATGCAGGGTTGAATCCTATCCTTCAGCAACAGCAACAATCTCAAACAATCTCACAGCCTCCACAAATGACATTCGCTTCAAAAATAGAATTTCAACAAATTCAACAACAAAGGGTTAGCAACAATCAACAGCAACCATCCCACTCGCAACAGCAACAGCAACAACAGCAGCAACCACAAATACAGCAACAGCAACCACAACTACAACAACAGCAACCACAACTACAGCCAATGCCTCAGCAGCAGCAGTCACAAAATATTCTTATGACGCAATTATATCAACAACGTGCTGCTTTGCAAAGAGCTCAACAATATCAAATCCATCAACTTCATCAACAGCAACAACAACAAATGAACATAATTCAAAGTAATGGTAATCGCACGGGTGAGTATCTCATATACATACATATATATATATATGAGGGGTTTAGAGCACAAAGTGGTATAAGTCACATTTTATAAGAGGTTAAATATGTATAGAATATTACACATTTTGTCACCTTGAATTTTCAGAGTCCGTGCTGCGAAAATTACTTTCGGTCTTCTGAATAAATCGGCACTTGCCAGTAGCTGACCTAATTGCGGAATATGACAAATTTTGTAATTTTCTACCCTAACTCCAGTGATCATAAAGTTTGCACTATGTCCCTGTGTTCTAGACCCTCATCCACTAAGCAAAAAAATATCCGAATTTTAAACTTTTTCCAATATCTTCCAAACCCGATAACAGATTTGCATAATTATTTTTACTTGTACCTATAGGGCGAGTATTAGTTTTCTGAAAATCTTGAATCTCGAAATTTTGATCAAACTTGGCATTACTATAATAGAGAGTCTCAAAAGAGTAGGTCTGTCAATTCAGTCAGACGTCCGTCTCTCTGTCTGTCTGTAGGTCCCATAGCATGCAGCCTAAATGACTGGATTTTCTTCAAACTTCAATTCGAGGCGAAATCGGAATTTTTATTCTAACCTCAAAATTAACGGTACTTTACTAATAGCCAAAAATTCGATTTTCTCGAAAACGCCTGTAACGATTTTAATCAAATTTGATATTTGAGTTATAGTGGATTTATGCTATCGGATGGCGTACCAGATTTTTGCCAAAAAATACGTTTAACCTATTAACTGGTTCTTAAAAATTGAGCTACGGGCTTAATCGATTTTGTTCAAAATCAATATTTAATAATATTTAATATATGCAAGGTCATAGCATACTACGTTTTGGAAATTATCTAAATATTTTTTTTACAGTTTTAATGGTTTAAAAAAAAAAATTTCAAACCTGAGTATATGCAGATAAACAATACGGTTATATAAGCGCAAGTATGTGCGACGCAGTCGTGCATTTTATTTATTTAGGATTCCTTAAACGGTGCAAGAAATATTTTACCCCGTATGATCTGGCCTCAATTTATAAGGCATTCATCCGCCCTAAGCTGGAATATAACGCCCCAAGACCGTTCTGCACATTCTAGACAGGGTACAGACATTCACTTGAACATCGGAAAAATGTCTCGTGTCTCTCCCTATTTTATCGCTATTCTCATAAAAAATGCTCCAGCGAAATAGCCAGTTACATTCCTCACCTTCAAAATTTAACCCGCCATACGCGACATGCTTTGAGTACACATCAGTAAAAAAATAAGGGTATTCATATTCCCTTCGCCGCGCGCAAATTATATAAAAAAAAAAATATACTTTGGTTTATTTATAAACGAGTTATTCTCTGCACAAAATGTCGTATCGTGGATTAGGCATATAATACTATAATACTAAGTGTCAATGTTACTGCAGTTGATGACATAAACTTAAATTTGCGTGTAATGGTCGATATTTTGTGTAATCAAGCTAGTGGTCTTCGCGTATGCCACATTAACGCACAGAGTTTATAGGTATACCCAAAAATAGACGAATTTCGATATGTGTTTAAAGGGGCAAGTATTGACATAATATGTGTGACGGAGACTTGGTTTCAAACCAATTTTTCTGATAATTTGTATAGCTTGGATGACTACAAATTGCTTCGCACTGATAGGAGTGATAGAATTGGCGGTGGAATATCTACTTACGTGCGTAACCGCATTAACATGAAGCGTATGGTTTGGTCGGATGCTGCGTCTCCAATCGAATATTGTTGTATTAAAATTTTTAATGGTGAAAGTAAATGCTTGCTCGGAATTATATATAGGCTTAATAAAAATGTTGTCTTGTCACCTCTCTTTTCTACCCTTGAAAATATCTCTTCACTGTATAAATAAATTATGTGGTGACTTCAACTGTAACCTACTTAATAGGGAGACTTCAATGTCATTTATAGAAAGAATGACCATTCTTGGCTTAACTAATCTTAATTTCGATAATCCAGCTCATTTTAATTGGCTCCGCGACTACTGTGTTGGACTTGTTATTTGTAAATAATCCCCAAGACTCCTTGCTTTACTCCCAATTGTCAGCGCCTGCATTTTCAAAACATGACCTCATTTTTGCGATTTTCAAAATCAATGTGGAAAATACACCTATCATGTACGAGTATAAAGATTTTCGAAGACTCGACTTGAATCGATTGGAAGAACATATTTTTCGTGTCAATTGGCAATACATCTACTCTATGACCTCTCCTAATGACCAGGTCAATTTTCTACAAAAATCTCTGAACTACTTGTTTAACAGACAAAAAAATGCATGCAACGTGATAGAAGTACATGGTTTTCACCTGATATTTACCGAATGATGAAACAGAGAGATATGGCGTATAAACGTTGGAAGCGCTTCAGACTCTCCGAACTCTACAATTCATTTCGTATTTTAAGAAACAGAGTCTGCATTAAGATTAGGGAAGCTAAAACTCGGCTCTACTCAACACGTCTTAGCCGAAATTTGCCAGTAAAAACTTTGTGGAAAAACATACGGGGGCTTGGTGTTGCTCGCAAAAAAGAACATTGTTCTGAAGACATCAGTTCAGATAGTCTTAATGCTAAATTTGCCAAAGTTCAATGTTCCTCACCAAATCTTTTTGTTTCTTTGAGTCGGCTGCTAATTTAATCTACTCATACCTTTCGGAAGGAGTCAAGCTGTCGTCGTAGGTAGGTAGATGTAGTTAGTCATCAGGTTTCATTAATTTATCGTCTGCGGTACATCAAGGCTCAATACTTGGGTCTTTATTATTTTCTATTTTCATAAATGACCTCCCACTTGCTGTTAAGTTCTCGTCATTACATATGTATGCTGATGTTGTGCAAATATATCTAAGCTGCAAACTAGGTATGATTGAAGACGGGGCTGATAAACTAAACAGCGGCCTTAAAAGCATTTATGTATTGGTCAAAAACAAATAAGCTTCTTTTAAATTCCAATAAACTCGACTTAAGCTATTTTCCAGTTCTTTATTTGAACAACACTGAAATAGAATATGTCGATAAAGCTAGGAATTTGGTTCGACTACACGCTTAGTTGAGACTTTCACGTCCAGTTGGCAATTGGCAAGATATATGACTGTTTACGAAGCTTATCCCTGTTCAAATACTTTACACCGCAACACATCAGACTGAACTTAGCAAAAACTATAATTCTTCCGATTCTACTCTATGGATGCGAAGTTTTTTGTAGTCTTAATTACGAAACGAAGAATGGTTTTTAACAATATTGTTAGATATGTCTTCAACCTTAAGCGTTTTAATCATGTATCTAACTTTTCCAGAACTATTTTAGGATGTAGCCTGCATATAGGTATATACTATATTAAATACTGTGCCCTTAAGACATGAGATTGAATTATCAATGTCTAAACGTGCCTTTGTAATCATACAACCGAGGTTCACATGCACAAACTCTGAACGCCAATTTTTTGTTTATGCTATCGAGCAGTGGAACTCCTTACCCCTGTGGAACTCCTTTTGAGATGGCTCTATTCCGGTATTTGGCAGATGGGTCTTAATTTAAAATCAATTTTAGTATTTATATGAAATCAAAATCAAATCAAATGTCTTCTTTGATATTCTCCTATAAAATTGTGCTTAGAAATTTGTTAACTATAGTAACACATATAACATTAACTTTTGCGCTTAAAGACTACAAGTCTATTGTAATAAATGTTGAAGTAAATAAATAAATAAGTGCATTATTCATGAGGGATATTTAAAGTTTATATTCAGATGTAGTACAGATTTTATTAAATACCTTTGTACGAGTAATGCATTTGGTTTATACTCTTACTTCGCAGCTCCTTACGTGATAACCGTTATGACAGAAGCCAACTTGTGCCGTTAGTTGTAGACACAGACATATTCAACAAACTTTGGATTTCAAATTGAAATTAAATTTTAAATGGCTGTTTTCGGGAAATTCTCTTAGATGCTAAATAATATTTATTAATTAATTAATATCGCAAACACTTATAGTACAAAGAAGCTATTAACATGTTTTTTTTTTTTCTCAATTTTCAGTAGATCGTGTTGGTAGCAACGTTAATACCAATCAACCTGTATCTAGCTGTAGTAATATCATAAATTACCAACGCGATGGTGGTCTTTCTCCAACTAGTAATCAATTGGCTCGATGGTTTTCACCGGAGCTTTTGGCTCAAGCGTCCGCAGGCAAGTTGCCGCCACTAAATATGAATCAAGCACTAAGTTTAGAAGAGTTTGAGAAAAGCATACAACATTCCTCAACAGCTGTAAACAATTAAATTATCAGAAGAAATGTAAATGCAAGTACTAGGCAACATGAATACAAAGTAATATTTATAGTAATATTAATAGTAGTAATGTTTGGCGAAATTCTATATGTTGTCAAGAAGTACTTTCATGACGACAATTTACTATCTTTACCTGTTTCAAAACTAAAATAACTAATGGATACTTTATTAAATTAAATAATTACCAACAAATAATGTGTGAGAAATTATTAAAACAAGAACTATTGACGCTAGAACATAGATAGGAAACAAAGAAAAATCAATTTTTCTTCGAATATTACGTAAATTTAAATATAATTGAGAGAGATAGAGAGACAGGGAAACAAGAACTTCAAGATTTATTATAATAAAATACCAAGTGAACTCAATTTCAGAAAAAATAATTAAAATACATGAACTATTGGGTGAATTTTATTGATTACAATTTGTTTAAAATTTTTCCAATTAAACTTTGGGAGTTGATTGAAATATAGGGTGTTTCGTTCTTAGCGTCGCGGAGGGGGCTGCAAGGTGAAAAAATCGGGTGTGTACGTGATAAGAAGGTTGAGTTTTATCATGTTTGAAAAACAAAAACAAAGACCGAAAAAAAACTTACCTAAAGGCCGTGATTAGGTGATTCTATCGTAATATTGCCTCCTGGTACCGAAAATGCAGCTCAAAGTTTCCTCACACGTCTAGAATTATTGCAATTAAACATAAACAAAAATATAAACAAATTTGAAACATCAAAAGTTCGACCTCTTATCATAAATTTTTATTGTTAATCTTGACAAATTGATAAACTATGTTACAAACTGTATATTATATACAGTGCTCAGCAAAAATTAAGGTACTCCTGCTAAACCCCCATTCACATCTGTTTCTTTTAAGTTTTATAACTGATTTCATAATTGTTTTTTTCTTCTAGATCTATACAAATATTTGAACTAAATTGAGAAATCATAATGTTTCCACTAAAAATGATCGTACAAAAATCTTGGTACCGTAGTTTCGTTCTATGATCCTACAAACAAAAGTAATGGTATAAACAGAACCGACGCAGTTGTTGCGTATAAATAAGAGGAAAAGGGGTTAAATAGAAACTTTTCATTGGATATTTTTTCTATCAAGGACCATACCTACATAAGTCGTAAATTTACATAAGTCGTACAGTTAAGGATAGGGGGGAAATCATTATAAACTGCCACCATCAATGAAAATCGTACCTTGAAATTGCTAAAATGATTGGCAGAAGTAAGTCAACTATTCAAAATGTAGCCAATCACTATAACCAAGAAAAGAGGACATTAATCTGCAAAGGATGTCCACCAGCTTCAGTGTTATGAACACCTTTGTTTTCTATAGTAAAATAGGGAAGTAATCCATTTGGTCCTGCTGACTTATAAGGGTTGAAGGTACTGATTACCCATTCTACCTTAACGTAGCCGACTATATTTTTGATTTAAGCAGGTATACCCGCTGGGTGTATGGTATTATTGTTAGTGCTGTGAAGTGTGCTATCGACCAGAAAGCAGGCAGGGAGTACTAGCAAGTGAGGCTAGGAAACAATGACAAGGCAGTATAGAGATAAAGCTCATCTTAATAAACTTACAAAGGACCTGAAAATGTTGCTTCACGAGGACCAAAATCTCTGTACAAAAACATATATTCAGAGCTTAGAACACACTTCTTCAACCGATTATTCCCTCTGGAAAGCGACGAAGAGAATCAAACGCCCTATTACATTTCACCCGCCTATAAGAAATCATGATGGGCCAGGAATGACGTCGAAACGCTGAAACTTTTGCTAAATATCTATGCGAAGTTTTTATAACAAATCTCAACAAAGTCGCTAATGTGAATGAAAAAATGGTTCATGTAACTATAAACGAAACACATCAATTCGACCTGCCGATAGACAAATTTTCAGTAAACGAAATAAAAGCAGCAGCAGCCAAAAGCCCTGGCAGCTAGCATACTTATAATTTAATATTGATTATGTAATTGATTTACGAATTAATAAACTTATAATAATAATAATTTAAAACTATGGAAGGCACCAGGATATGGTATCACCGCTGGTAAAACACCACAAGTTGGTTTCATATTCTTAACCCACTTATTTAATGTTGTATTGTGGAGAGGCTTCTTTCCTCCTCAATGGAAAGTGGTACAAATCAACATGATCCTAAAACCTAGTAAAAGTCCTGAAGAAGTAAGGTCGTATCGCCCCATAAGTTTTATCCTGTTATAGAGAGCAGCCATATTATTCCTAACCACCAGTTCGGTTTCAGGTGAAAACATAGTACTATAGAACAGATTTATGGGCTTGTTGAACATAAATACGACATTCGGCGTTAAGAACTATGCAATCGACATGGTATGGCATGAAGACATGCTTTATAAGATAAAGAAATTCGTCCGAGTTGAGTACCACAAGGCAGAGTACTTGGTTTACCTAATGTATTGTATACTACGGATCTCCCGAAGACAGCAAGTACTATCGTTGGAACATTTGCAGATGATGCAGCTGTTCTAGTCAGGAACAAGGACTCCGAAATGGCTTCACTTGAATTGCATAAGAGCCTTCACAAAAGCACCAAATGGTTGAAAGATTGGCAAATATAAGCCAACGCAACAAAGTCCGTTCTAGTCACGTTTACTATAAAGCGAGATACATGCCCACGAGTGACGTTAAATGGAACTCACATTTTCCAAGCAGAAGAAACAAAATATTTAGGCTTACATCTTCACAGACTAACCTAGAAGGAACATATATTCAACAAATGGAAATCACTAGGCCTGCAATTAAGAAAATTTCACTGGCTGCTAGGAAGACAACTGACATTTGAAAACAAACTCTTTGTATATAAAATCATATTCAAACCAGTATGGTCCTACGGTATGTAGGGGCACCGCTGTGATCGCAATCCTCTAAATTCTGCAAAGATACCAAAATAAGATGACTCGCATGATTACCAACGCTTCTAGGTTTGTCACAAATGCACAATTACATAGGGACTTACAAATATCTACAATAAAAGAAGAAATTGTAACCAGATTAACATCTATAGGTCAAGGATATAAACACACCCAAACAAGATAGCCTCTTAAAGTAATAAATATTTAATTCTAACTAATTCGGTTCAGTAAAAAAAAGGAGGGGACAAACAAAATCTCAAGGAAACACACCAAGAACGTCAGTAACATCCAGCTAAGAAAACGCATCCCATTGCGTACCAATACCCAGCAAGAAGCGCATCAACAGCGTCAGCAACACCAACTCCAGATCAATATGGAACAACAGTAAACGATTTTTTTTATATACAAACATATTTGTCCAAGATAATAGTATAATACAAACAAAAATTTTAGTTAAAAAAAGTGATAGTACCATAATTTTAAATATATATAAACAAAAAAAAACACACCTTTGTTATTTATAAACCACCAACTCATTCACCAAACCTATCTACTCACAATTTTTCGTTGGCACATGTTGGTGATTCACCATAGAGCATTTCACAGCACGTTCTGATGATATATTTTGGGTTTTAATTGAAATATATCATTAAGAAGCTGTAAAAAGATCGGTATTCCGCCTAAAGCAAAGTTAGGAGTCATGAATAGCGATAACTCAGAATCCGAGCTCTAATCTACCTCGCAAATTTCAAACGATAACGATTCTAACCCTTTTCTCTTTCTATTAGTTACTCCGTATACCAAAAATAAACTTGACCCTATGAATATCCCGACAAATGCTCTCAGAAACGCACTAATGGCAATTAATGCATATCAGGCCATCAAGATCTTGAGATTGACTTACAAGCTAAAAGGGCAAATTCCCCAGCCGGCAAACTAGAGCTAGTCGATATAATGAAGTCAAAACTCACTGGCTGGGCATATAACGTTATAATAAAATATAACGATTATGATGACTGGACAGAGTTAAAAGACGCACTAAAAAAAAGTTTCAGGAAAATCCGGTCTGTACAGCTAGTACAAACGGAAATATTCCAATTCAGGTAGATCCATAATGAGTCAGTTAGTTCCTTTAGAGAAAGAGCAAATGCATTATTTAACAAATTAAATAATGGGAATGCGGGCGACGGTGCCAATAAAGCAATTCGTTCGTTAAATAGTAGCATGATTCTTAACAGCTTCTGTAATGGTCTGATACCACAGATTAAGTTTCTAGTGAAAAGCACAAATCAATTTCCTCAAATCACACGACGTCCCTCGATAATAACCAGCCGTTTACAAAAAGGGACAGTGTTAAAATAGTACGAAGAACGATCTCGTGTAGATAATGTGAAAACCCAGACAGGTGGTCTGATAACCGGAGTCAGGTGAAAGACATCAAATTTCGTGCGTAAACGTCATTAAAACTCAAAGAACTAAATCCAATATACTAAATCGGGAAACAATATTTCAAAAACAAAAAAAACAAAAACAATATAACTAAATCCATATAAAACATCTCACAATACTAATTCGTATTTACTAAATCGATAGACAACATCCCAAAATCATAAGTCAAACTCACTGTATCGAAACGATAGATCTCAAAATCATAAATTAAACTCACTGCATCGAGACGATAGATCTTAAAATCAAAAATTTAATTCACAAAATCGAGACACAGTAGCTCAAATTTTGTTATCCAACTCACTAAATCAGGATAAAAATGTCCAAATTCTTAAATCTTCTAGTTTCTTGAGATGAAACTCAAACTGCAACAGCGAATGAAAGCGAAATTAAAGTATTCGCCAAAGACACTATCTGTGGGTACACATAATTACAATCACTAAAAGCTATCATCAACACCCCTACGTCAACATTAGGTACAATATCCTTAAATATACAAATCAATCATGGCCAAATTTTGAAATATGCATTCCATATAACCCCTCCCAATTTTCCTATCACACAAAACGGCATTATAGGAGAAGACTTTTTCAAAATGTTTAACGCAATAGTAAAATATAAAGATAGTGTCTTCATATATAATTTTAAAGGGAAAAGACTTTATACATGAACGCAATTCTATACTAATACCTGCCAGATCTGAAAAACTGATAAAATATGGGCCAATCAAAGTACAAAATAAGTACACTTTTCCCAATAAATATTATCGCAAGTTTATATTTCTTCAGCTACTGCCGAGCAAACAAATGGTTTCATGTACACATCCGTATTGAATGCAAATAGCAAAGACGGAAAAAGTCAAAATCAACTTAAGCTGGAAACAACGTAGAGCAGGAATTAATAGACGAAAGTTGCGTAATTACATCCATTTATTTTTCCTATACCATATCGTCTAGCACAAGTACACATGGAAGAAAAAAAAAAAACACTACAAGGTATAAATATCTAGATGATATAATGATATACGGACAAAATTTAGAAGACAATTGTCACGATACTCCGTTGGGAAATATGCACAAAAATATAAAAAACAAAATATATAAAATTCATTATGTCGTTCGAGTTGTGTCAAAAGAATAAAGTGTATGCACGTAACAAAATCCCAATGGTCATCACTACTACAGCAAAGCTTCCATTCGAAAGGATAGCCCTTGATTTAGTGGGGCCGCTTCCAATTACAGAGAATAACAATAAATACATACTTGCGTTCCAGGACGATCTAACTAAATTTTAAGTCCAAGCTATAGCAGTACCTAACCAAGAAGCCAGTACGGTAGCTAAAGCGTTAGTTAAGAAAATAGTTTGTACATTCAGCATATTACAAACTATACTAACTGATCAAGGAACCAATTTCACTAGTGAACTTTTTAAAAGTGTTTGGAAAATACAAATTAGCCCATATCATCCTCAATCAAACAGTACTCTCGAAAGATCACTCTAGGTGACTATTTAAAGAATTACGCAAGCAGAGATCAAACTAATTGGGATAACTACAATACATTGACTATGCAATATTTTGCTACAACACTACGCTACACTACAAGTAACAATTACAGCTCAAACGAAGCACTTTTCGGCGGTCTAAAAGAGCCCATCTCTTCAACTCTCAACAGAAACATTCAGCCCATATATAATGACGACTTTATCTGAAATTAAGTCGAAATTACAGTCCGGATACGCAAAGGAAAAACCAAAATCATATTATAAACATAACTCGAAACAAAATACTTATAATGTAGATGACAAAGTACTACTCAAAATAAAAAACAGAATCTACAAAAGTCTAACCCCAATTTACAAAGCTCCGTATGAAGTAGTAGAAATCCTATCCTCACAAAACATGAAAATAAAAATGTGAAGGAAAGAAAAAGTCATACACAACAACCTTAACAAACCATACACGCAGAGAAATACTTGAGCTTTTTATTCCACTTCAATAGTTCAGTGATAAAAAACAATACCGTAGACCTAGAACAAAACCTGCAATCCCTATCTGACTTCTGTATAACTACTATAAAAGAATATCCATTAGATCATCGGAAAATGACGTTGAGGATCCTACAAAACTCTTTGTTGGAATTTAAACAAAACGACATAGATTTGGGCAGCATACTAACAAAACAGAGGATATCAAAAGGAAGCAGCTTCTTAAAAGACGAAGGCGGTTTTTTAAACGGAATAGGCTATGCTCAGAAATTCCTGTTCAGAACAATGGACTCAAGGGACGCGGCTAAAATAGATGGCGCAGTACAAAAATTCGCAGAAAAACAAGACAACCTGTACCATATATCAGAAAACCAGGTAACATTAATTTCAAGTCTCGTCGACACATTTAATGAAACCACACGTCACAAAAGACAATCCATAGCGGAGGAAATCAGCAAAAATACAACGAGTCTAAGAAACCTCAGAAAGTGTTAAAGAATTTTTTTTTATAATCTGCGCGCACCAAAGGGATTATGAATACCCTTATATTTTTTCAGGCCTTAAACATCTTCGACGAAATAGCAAATATAATATGCAATGTCTGCCGCAAAAATCATAGAGAAACAATCCGAACTATTAGGTATTATCCCGCAAGCCAAATTAGGAAAGATGGACAGCCAATTTCTAAATTCAAACATTTTTATTTCAACACTAGAAAAATTTCAGATGGACCTCCCACATAATGCAAGGTTCCCACAAAAGATATCTAAGCTAAACTTACCCATAATAAGTTCGATAGCGACAGCTACACCCCTATATGTAAACAAGTTAGCATCCCTTTAATTTGAGACAAACACTTCATATGCCAACAAAATCTTGTCGTACGAAACCATATTGTCAATAACTGCATAATTCAGCTAATTTTAGGAAACAGAAACCCACAAATTTGTGAAACAATGGTATTCTACTCAAGTCACGAAATCTGGTTCAACTTAATAAATGAAAATTCATGGCTCTACGTCATACCAGACCCTACAACGAAAGTATTTTATGTGGCAACACACCACAAATTCTGACAATAGCCGATATTGTAAAGCACTAACAGATGAAGTATATTTACAACCTTCTAATAAAATTCATGATTCCAACCCTACAATGTATCATTTTGAAGACATGTGCCAACAGAAACTCTTCAAATTTCCGAAAACCTACCCCAAAGATCACCTATATCAGGACGCATAGAAGAATTAGATTTGAGCAAATACAGTATAAGCATGAAGGATGTTTTAACGAAAAATAATGTATATTCTCCTTATTCAATGATAATATATACATAAGAATATATTTACGATCAAAAATGTAACAAGAGTTACAACAATTATTATAATTTATTTATTTATTTATTTACAAGAAGTTTACAAAGTAAATTTATAAACACTATTCAGAAAGGCAATTCGGACTACAAAGGCCATATGATGCCGTCTTTAGAAGATATTTATCAGAGCTAAGTTTTATTTACAAATTATTTTCAAATAAGAGTTTGATTATATGTATTTATAAATTAAATTAAATTCTAAATGTCGTTAAATTTGTTGTGAAGGGATGTTGCAATTTTAATATGTGTTGTTAATTGACCATTTGCTGGGTTCAGGAGTTCAGCCAGCTTTTTTCCTACTTCTGTTTTCCTAATTATGCTTTTTAATGTTGAGGGGGAGAGGTTTCGTAAAGGGATCTGGTTAACGGATAAATCCGCATCCAAATCCATAACTTCCTTTCCCGGGTTGGAGGTAATTTGGTTATTGTCGATGTTGTTTACATATATCTTTGAGCTTTCAAGTGATTTGAGAAAATTAGTTTCTGAAGTTTTAGCGTCTTGTGTGTGGGGAATGAATTTACTTTTTTGTTGTTCAGCTTGTTTTAAATTTTTATTGGTTGGAGAAGGAGGGATGGATGTTGAGTTGATATATGGTGTTTGGTTGTGATTCAAGGTGGGTGGTTGGTTGTGGTGGTTGAGATGGAATTGACGTGGATTGATTTGGAGTTTTCTTCTTGTTTAAGATGTGGCTCTTTATGACTTCTGCCATTGAGGGATTTACTCCACTACGTTTTTTGGGAGGTGGTAATTGATGTAGGGAGGGATCATCATTAAGGATTTGCATACCTCGCGGACTGTGCAGCGTCGATCGGTTTTAATTTAATTGACCGAGTTGTATCTAAGGAATGTTGGATAAGCTGGATCGTATGAAGTATGGCTGTCTTTTTGCAATTTACGGAATACACACATGTACATTCATCATGCGGTGGGGTACGTTGGTACAGCTATTTTTGGTGTGTCCTATTTTCTGGCAGGAGATGCACCTCATTGGGTTAGAGATATATTCTTCTACCTAACAATTAATCCATCCAAATTTTTTATCTTATGGTCGACGGATTAAATCAAAAGTTATTATTGCAGCTCCAGTCGGCACTAGGCTGTTGTTTTCTCTTTTCATGATTTTTTTTACTTCAATTACCTTGGATTTCTTCAGCTCTTTTAGCAATTCTTCTTCTGGGATGTCAATCAAATGCCGGGAGAAAATTTTACCTTGGACCGAATTCAGCCCAATATGGGAAGTAATTTTAACGGGAATAGAGTCTACGAGCTTAGCTTTGTAGAATTTCTCAGCTGTGATGACTTTGACCAGGAGGTCACCTGACCGCATGGCTTTAACTTCCAGGATATCTTTAGAAATATACTCCAAGGCGCGATTTATTTGGAATGGGTTATAAGAGGAGAGTGGGCGGACATTTTCACCTGTATTTTCCATTCCTGAAATAACAATATAACGAGGAATATTGTCATCATTTTTTCTAACCGATTGCAAAGTTGGGAAGTCGAGGTCACTGCATTTTCTTTTACCCTTTGTAATACGGTTAAGAGAGACATCGGGGTCTAAATCTATAAACCGGTTTTGATTAGGGGGTTCCGTACCCCCTTTCATTTTGGTTTTTAAAAAGTTTCTTTTCACCGAGAATAGTCTTTATAATTTCAATTTAATTAGAAAATAAGAATTATTGACGGCCGGTAAAAATTTGACACTTTGAATGTAAACAAAGAGTTTTTTTCTCTGTCGCACTATGAAGTTACACGGCGTTTGCCAGAAAGCAACTGAATAATTATAATTGTAGCACTAATAATAGTAATACGCAAATATTTTAAAATCACTGTCTATAAACAGAGCAATAAACACAAATGGTTCAAATGAAGTATAATTATCTCATAATACACAATTTTGTTAAATAGAATAGAATCTATTAAATATTATAAATCATCTTAAAATACGTGTACCTATACATTAAATATTGTAAATCGAAACGATAATAATTGTCCAAAAACAAATTTATACAAATACTATATATATATTATACAAACACATTTATACATCAATCATTGTAAATCATCATCCATGCGATCTTCTCTGTGCCAAAAGATATCACTCGTAACCTCGTGCTTCTTTCGTATTTTAATGGGAAGGACTGTTGTGCCTTTAAATTGGCGACCACACACGACCCACTGCGGCGTGCCCTTTTTGTGACACAGTTCCATTTACAAACCTCATTGCCTACATTAATTCTCACACTGTAACGTTATTTGCACAATCGAATGCGAGAATGACCTACAAACCTTGTCGGGTGAATTCATGAGCGCCTCACTGCGACGTCATATTTCAGTAGCATATGTGGCACTCTTACAATCGCCTGTACAAACAAGCGAATGCAAGAACGACTCTCATTTCAATTGAATAACACGTGTTACGTATTCTCGCAATCACTTATGCAAGCAAGCGAATGCGGAAAGGCCACACAAACCGGGTCAATTAGAAGTCCGATGACGTATACAAAATTGAGCATCGAGAGAACAAATCTAAGGCATGGAAGAGTGACACCATGGATGATGATAAGGAGTCGTAAGTAGGCAGTCATCAGTAGACAGTCGAAAGAAGTGCAGAGATCAGATACAGCATTATTAGTTATTTTAAATTTAAACAAAGAATCACTTATATGTACATACATTAATTAAGATCCATGTTTAATTTTTTTGCCTGGCGGCATAATACAACAACTGATGAAGCAGTGAATAAATTACAGAAGACCATTGGACAAACGAATACAGAATAAAACTCAATGAAACTAAATCTATTCATATTAACTTTACGAGCAACATAATGAATACGATATACGAATTAATATTGGCGGGAAAGAGGTTCCGTATGCAAATATTGCCAAATACCTCCGTATCACACTTGATACTAAGCTCAGATGAAAAAAGCATGTCAAAAATCAAAAAGAAGAGCTATATATTTTTTTTCTATTGAAAACAGACTGTTGCTTTATAAACAGGCACTGAAGGCAATATGGACGTATGGGGCACAACTTTCAGGTTGTACTAAGAAGACAAATTTACAAGTGCCACAAACCTTCCAAAATGAAGTACTAAGAAATAGTGTTAATGAACCATGGTATATAAGAAAGGGCAACCTACACAGACATTTAAAAGTAGAATATGTTAGTGAAATAATTCGAAAAATATACAGTTAAGCACTACAAACAAATCCACGATCATGTAAATCTTGTACAGTACATGGTGGAAGAAAATAAGAATACACTAAGATAGCTCAAAAGATTAAAGCCACATGATTTGATTCCTATTCAACTAGAATAAGAAAAATCTAAATAATCTCAAGCGTGAAATTAAAGTCAAGCACTTAAGCAACTTTGGGGCTAGCCAATGGGATACACCCTACCAAAAAAGAAATACGTATGTGCCTATATTAGAGAAAATTTACCAGATGAGGGGACTGCTTAATGGCTATTCGCAGTTAACCTACATATCCGTAGGATGTTCAGCTATTTACCATGATGACCCCCCTGGTAGCCTGAGCACAGCCCCAGGTTCATAGTCACTTGGATCAGAATATGTGCACTAGTGTATAGATACGCCTACCAACGACAAGCGTGCCTAGCTTGTAGTATAAAGGAGAAACTAATTTTTTTGTACAACCCGTATTACGAGAATGGAAAACCTGGCTACGTTGTATCCTGACCCTTGTTCTATACTACATATCAGTTTCTGTAAAACCTAAGCTTTTTTAGGTCATCTAGAGGTTTATGGTGGGCGCGAAATGATTAACATTCATAAATTTCAACTGTCTAGGTCATCCGAGGGCCTCTATATACATACATCGGATAGCCACAAAGTTATATGTATTTATTTAGCAGCAAAATATAAGGCATATACAAACATACATTTATGTTGTTGATATGAAGGACTGTTAATACGATTGGTTTATTTTCTTACTACCGTAAAAAAAAAATGCATTTTACTCGAAAATTATTTTCAATATTTTTTTTTTTTTTTAGCAGTTTGATCTATTCTTCAATTTTCCATAAAATTTAGCTTATTATTTTTTTTCCGATATCAATTTTAGATTTCGAGTTATGGGCGTTTCAAAAAAATTTATTTTTTTTAGCAGTTAACCGTGCGTTATCTAGAGAATAATCATTATTTAGTAAAAAAAAAAAAAATAGCAAAAAAAAAACATCCGATAAGCAGATAAATATTTTTTAATTTTAAAAAATGCTCTTGTTCATGAAATTGTTTCGGATTCGTAATCCTATATTGTTTGGAAGGTAGCTACAGCGACAAACTGTATTATTTCCGAAAATAAAATTAGTCGACGAAAAAAAGTCAAACATCATTGCTAAAGGAATGCGAAACATCGGAAAAAAATATATTACAGTACCAAGGTATGTATGATTGGTATGAATCATATGAGAAGGTTACGAGAAAAATATAAAATGAAAGCAAGCTTTTTTTTTAAAAAAAAAAAAAAAAAGGAAGTTTATTTCAGAATACTGAAAATCACCCTACCATATCTTACAAACATACAAACTAAATATTGTAAATGGTGTAGTGTTGTAGAAGGTCCAAATTTATCAGTTCCCCGTCGTTCTCAAGAATTAGGCCTGGTAGCTAGTGCTTATTTTTATATATGTATTATCATTGTAATTTATTTACATGTTAATAAAGTTATAATAATAATAATAATAATAATAATAATAGGCTTTTCGGAAACGATAACTATTTTGCATGCAATAAAATTGAACATAAAACACTGCATTCATAAAATTAGGCCTGATTTATTACACTATGTGTAATCGAAAAAAGGGTTCGCCGAATTCGAATTATGTATGTATTATCATTGTAATTTATTTACATGTTAATAAAGTTATAATAATAATAATAATAATAATAATAATAATAATAGGCTTTTCGGAAACGATATTCGATTTCGCCGAATTCGTCAACAGAAATAAAATGTAGAATTGAACAAGCACGAATAGTTTTCATTAAACTAAAAAAGGTACTATGTAGTCGGGACATTCAACTATCTCTAAAGATTCGCATTTTAAAATGCTATATATGGTCCACGCTATTATACGGAGCGGAAACTTGGACACTACGGAAGGCAACGGGAAAAATATTAGAATCCTTTGAAATGTGGCTGTTCCGGGGAATCATGAAAATTCCGTGGACAGACAGAGTATCCAACGTAGAAATGCTGAGAAGAATGGGAGCCAAAAGAGAGGTTCAACAATCACCAATACACACAAAACTAAATTTATAAAATATTTCGAAATAAAATAACATATTTTTTTATACATTTTGTTGTCAAATAATATTTTTTTTTTAATAAAAATTAATAATGTAATTAAACATACTTTTAGCGGCCACTGCTTTTGTTTGGAAAAATGTTTTGTTGACAACACACCTCTAGAATTGAGCAGAAGTAATTTTCATGTTCCATTCTGAAACAGGACTGAAGTCTGGAGTGAAACCAATGGAAAAGGAAATCCAAAATACATGCCTCAACAGCGTTTGGTAAATACAAATCGTATGCAAATTAACGTTCTTTTGTGATTACTCAACGTGCACTTGAAAATTATATATACATAATCAAACTACTGGCTATTTTTGAAAAGTATTTTTCTCTTTACGATGCTACAAAACCTACAAGACATCAAAATGCAAAAAGTAAAGAGAATATTGCTGCTGTAAGAGCTAATGTTATAGAAGATCCAAATGTACCAGTTGTTCGTTGTTCTCAAAATGTAGCCCTTTCAAAAACGACAACTTAGTGTATTTCTTTTACAAATAGACCATCGTAATCGTCGTGGGTTTGCTAACAAACACTTCTTACATTAATATTGAACGGCGAACTCTGCATTACTGAAATTAGGCCTGATTGATTTCACAAAGTAATCGAAAATTAAGTTCATCGAATACGCTCCTGTAAACAAAGCCGAGGTGGATATTTAAATGAAGCGTTTTTCAGAATATAATGCAATAGATTGGAAAATAAAAAAAAATTGATTGTATCTCAAATAGTTCTTGTTTTCTTTCATTTTAACATCATATCGTGCTTAATGAAAAACCAATCATAAAGTACAATTTTCTCTTGTGCTTGCTTAAGGAGCAAAACAGAAAACAAAATGGAGGCATATAAATATACGGTTTGTTTGCGTTCAAGTGTGTCAAAATACCAGTGGTGAATGTATGATCAATTTTAAGAGAACAATTTAATAACGGTGATTTTCGTATTGGGCTTTAGTTTCCAAGACATGACACATACATAGGATTTAAGAAAGGGCGTAGCGTTTATGGATGCATGCGGATGCGACGATTCCTTCATTTTTTAAAAATCTTACAAAAAGACATAATTTTTGGTTGGATTTAAAAAAAAGAACGAATATCCAATATAATTTTATCTACAATATTGCATACGATTTATCTTTTGAACATCAACCGCCCACTTTAAGTTGTTAAATTCAGTGCAATAACACGTCAGTTTTAATTCATTCGCGTTGGATACTTCTCCCAATAAAGTATGTCATGTGCTTTGTTAAGTTTTCATACAAAATCGCTTTTTCCTGGGATGACAGTGGTGAATTGGAAGCTGTTTTTCGTAAAGTATCCATCGCAAATATTGGTTATGTTGTTTAATTTATTAAGTCGCTCAGCTGAGTTGTGTGCTTCATCTCTTCCAACTCGTTTGAATACATTCATTTCGTTGAACTTAGATTGATATTTTACGAGCTTACTTAGGAGTGAGTGACTCATCTGGAAATTAGAGCATTATGAATAAAATACGCACCTGTTTGATTTTTTTTTTCATTAATGTATAGTAAATTAAAATTTACTTTTGCATCTACTATAGCTTGAAGAACAATTGAGTGATATTTCTTGTAGTTGAAATATTCTGAGCCAGCATTTGGTGGGCACTGTAAACGGATATATTTCCCGTCTATGCATCCTAAACAATTTGCAAATTGTCACATTATCGAGCCATTACTGCATATTTGGTTCCTTCATATAAATGGGAGCAAGTACATTCCATACGACTTGGCACATTTCTGGAATAATTTTTTTTGTCGTTGAAGATCTCAAACTTGATAATGAAGAGACTTGAAAAATACTCCCGTTGCTAGAAACTTAAAATAAAATACGATACGAAAAGAATTTAGTAATAATTGAAGTAAATTCATTTTATAAAATATATTCAGCTGCAGAGTGTAAAGCAAAGTACACATCCCTACGCTATGCAAGGTTCGTCAGAGAGCAGCCACCATCAGGATATGCAGCGAATAAAAAAAATCTGGTACCTTGCGACTGCCATGTTATTTTTGAAAGATCATTCTATGGTTCATAAAACCACTGGAAGTAGTATAGAACCAACCACAGATGATCAATTAATGAACTTACAGATTAGGACGAACCAATTTATTACACCCCTTCCTCCTCTGGTAGTAAGAAGAGGAAATTTACAGCAGCTGACAAAATAGCAGAGCCAATGGCTGAATATTTTAAGGCAAAACCTAGCAGAAATGAAGATGAAGGTCCAAACCTTACATTGTTTAAAAGTGTGTGTTTAAAAGTCAAGGAAGACCTTCTATTGAATTTAAATACATTACTAGAAGAACAAGAAATGGAGTCTTCGACAATCATTACATTAAGCGAAATTTAAAATTAGTTAAAAATTTTGAATATATTTTGAATAAAAAATAAAAATTCTTACATCATTTTAACGAGGAGTTTTCTATTGGGGTAATACTTTTTCGGAAATTCGTATCCATTTTTGTTATTGTATAATTGGTTTAATCAATTCCAACAACTCATCGAATGCATCGAAACTCATTCTTGTGCAGTTTTTACATTTTTATTCATCCTGGTGAAGTTCATTAATTAATTTGATGATTCAATTTTCACTTGTCATTCTTTGGTATAGAGGATGCACCCAAGATTGTTAAACTTTTTCACTCAGCACAATATATGTTCGAGTCTAAAGCCATCTTGAAAGCAACTGGTATTCTCTCCAGTAGTAGGAAACTAATAAAGCATGACTCTTAATAACCTTGGTGTGTCAGTCAAGTCAAAAAAAATTTTAGTTTTGCTTCATTTTGTGTGGGTTACGAACAGTCTTTTTCGTTTTGTTTGTTTCTGTTATTTAGCGTTCCGACATATCCATACCTTTAGTCAATTAATGCGAAGCACAATCAATATATCTTGGGAGCTAGGTCTGCAGCTTAGAAAATAAATATCCATGCCGTAAAAAGGATAACACTTAATAACAATTATTATAACAATTTGTTATTTTGCTTACAATTATAGATATATTCCAAGGATAACCTCCCTTATTACCAAACGAATATAGTTGACGTGGTGCAAAGAACAAAACAATTTAAATGGAGATAGGCGGGTCACATCGAGGACTACAGATCAAAGATGGGCGGAAATTGTAACAAAATGAACACCTTTAAAGTTAAGAAGAAAAACAGGAAGACCTAAAGAAGATGGACCGATGACCTAAACCAATTCAGCAAAAGACAGAGAACTATAAGCAGCTGTGGAGGAAGCTTATGCCAGTTAAAAACTTATGAAATGACTAACCGCAAATTATTAATTTTTCTATAAAACTTTTGGCATTATAATTTGAGAATCTGAAAATTTCATATATTTACGAGTATGTAGTTTTTCTCAAATTCAAAATTGTTTTATATATTGTACATAATTTGAAAATAAAACACTAGTTTGTACTTATTTTTTTGCCGAATAAAAAGCTTATATAGTAACTACCAAATTAGTGGCAAATTGAAAATGATAAATAATATGAATTTAAAACTTAGATCACTGTGAAATTTATAATCCATTTAAGTGTGCAATATCCTTGTGCTTAAATCCTTAGTAATTACAAAATTATAAAACCTATTTGCATATATTTGTTCCGCAGTTTTATTTTTATAAATGATATGAATGTATTACCTATATATAAAATGGACACACAGCAAGCACCATAAGAGGCTATAGATAGCAATAGAAAAAAAAAAGAAAATAAAGAATCCGACAAATGATGATGAATTAACTATTTTTTTATGACTAATTAATTTGATTGTGAAATGAAATTAAAATTCATTAGCAAGTACACAATATCGCAAGTATAATAAAAGGATCCATTGGCAAGCATTACAAGTTAATTTATTGTCGTAATTCCATGCATCTGAAATTCAATTCTAATGTGCCTTTGTATACTATATGCGGAATATAGCTACATATGTACGCTATAAGTCAGAATTTGACTTTAACCTAAATAGGGTTAAAAAAGCACGCATATGCAGCAATGGAATCTTTTCAACGAAAAGTGACTGTAAGTATACACAGCCGGTGGACCGCGTTGGAAAAGTTTACTATATTAAGATTAGAGAACGACAGGCGTTCTCCGGTTATGCCCGACAGATGTGCTAAGTGTGCTCTTATACCTTACACCTCCTGATCTACGTATTCACCCTTATTCTCATAGTCAAAGTGACATATTGCCATCTCATTTTATTTGAGGTCTACTCCCATACCTGTAATATTATACAAACATTCTATGCGGGAGCAAACCTTATGAAGTCTCACTTTTACGTGTCACTTGAATATACTGAGAATAAAAATTTGAAGTTGTTACCTATTTCTCAGGTGACACGACTATGATAATAAGGGTGCTTAAAAGCATCGAATAGTATAGTACATACAGGCTCAACGAATTTGGGTACTGCACAACTAAGCCGTACAGTTACAGCCATATTCCATATTTCCGACTTATTACCACCTAGCTAATTCTCCCACTGACTACCTCAGTTCTAGACTGAACTTCAAAATTTCCTGGGGAACTATAGAAGAACATTGGATTGATGAGAAGCGTTGACTCATCAATATTGTCAGCGATGGTTTAAAGACAAAACATGGGGTCGTTGTCACTAAATACATATATACATATGTATGTGTTAAAAATATGAGAGGAACGCACCCGGAAGTCATAAAATGTTCATAGTGCGGCGTTTCTTTTTGGCACAGGATGCATTTCTTCGATGTGTTTATACGTATATGAGCTCGGTAACCGTGATAACGCAATCGCATTAGCATTCTCGATACTCTTCTTCACACGTATTTCATAATCGAATGATTGTAACTAAATCGCGTATTGTTGCATACCTGTCGCCGAAAGGATGGGAAGCCCTTTATGTGGTGACAATATTTGTGCAATTACCTTATTGTCAGTGACTAAAATGAATTTCCATATCCCGGAAATAATGGCATAAACTTCTCTATCCACCTGACTGTATCGTTGCTGAACGTCGTTCTGTGCTTGAGATGCGAATTTTATAGGGTTTTCAGTGCCATTTTTGTACAAATGGCTTAACATGACTCCAACCTCAATCGGATGTGTGTTGGTCATAATAACTTAGGGTCATAATGACTTAGGATCATATCAGACTGCATCTGTTTTTTTACTTCTTGAAATGCTTTCTCACATTCAGCCTCAAATTTAAAGGTACATCGGTATGTAACAACCGATTTAGTGGATAGACTATAGCGTTTAGATTTTTAATAAAAGGTCCATAATAATTTATTAAACCCAAAATTGCTCTTACTTTATTTTGTGACGTCGGCTTTTTCGTCTTTTGGATCGCTTCCACCTTACTCTTCATCTTCCGAATACCTTCTTTATCAACCACATAACCGTAGTATATACGTTCCTAGGAAAACTCAGACTTTTCCAACTTTACTTCCATGTTATGTTCATCGATTCTTCGAAGCACCTCTTCAACTCGCTGTAAATACGAAACATCATCGATCACTGTAATTTTGATGTCATCTAAAAATACCTTCACTCCCAGCAAATCTCCCGACAGCTGCTTCATAAAGCGTTGCCATTTTGTTGGGGCACATGCGTTAACAAACATCAAACGCGTAGGCTGGTATAAACTTTTATGCGTGTTAAGGGTTAACAGATGTCTGTCTTCAGGCTATATCTCCAGCTGTAGGTATGCCTTTAACAAGTAAACCTTCCTCCACTTGACTCTCCAGCTCACGCTCCACCGCCTTCAACAGGGGATATGTAACTCGTCTTGCCTTAAGGAATTGCGGCGTAACGTTTTGCTTAGAGTATAGTCTGGTTTGGTACCCTGTGATTTTATCCCTTACGGCTGAAAACAGTTGGGTAAATTTATTTAGAACTTGTTTTAACTTATTGTCGTCACCCGTTCCTGTTAGAATTACATTGACACTTTTCGGCACTTTTAACTGCTCCCGTAGCATCGTGGGCCAATCCAATTTGATTTCCCGCAACCACTCTCTTCCCAGTAACGGTTCTCTATCAGATCGGACGATGTAAATCCTAACTTCAGCTGCGATAGTTAACGAAATGTATCCCACACTATGTGCTACAGAATTGTGTATTGGTTAGTTTGACTCTGCATTTACTAAAAAAGTTGTTTGCATCAGCTAAGCTGTAATCGTAACAGGCGCTCCAGTATCAACTTCGAAGTTTATGGGCACTTTATTTACGATTAGTTTGCAAGTTATTTTCCTGCGAATGCCTAGTTTTCATATCACAGCAAACTCCAAATAAGTCCTCCACCGTGTAATTCCCTTGATTGCCCACTGTGATTTGAGTTGGTGTTTTGTCCTTTAAAACACATTTTCCTTAAATGCCCCCTCTTCTTGCAGAAATGACATATGCTTTGCCTATATTTACATTGATCCATCAAATGCGAAATATTTCCGCAACGAAAACATTTTTTTTCCTTGTCACTTTTATATATATTAAATATTACACGTACCTTTGGATGATCTATTTTGTCGTCCTTTTTAGTCTGTCTTTCAGTTTTTTGTGTCACGTAATTTGTTTACCACTTCGCTTGCAATGTGTTGGTGTAAATCTCCTCCTTCTTTTTCCAATACTTTGTACGCATTTCGGAATGCCGTGTCCAAATAACTTATAAAATTGCATTACAGTAGCCACTCGTCGAAGTGCCACCAAAAATGCAGCGCATGTGTCCCCAGCTCTCTGCTTGCGTCCCCACTTTTTTTTAGATTCACTGTAAAGCCAAGTTCATCAAAATGTCGGCTTCGAAAATTTTCAGGAAACCAATACTTGCCCTAGTAAAAAAAAACTATTCAATAGATAAAATATTTTGGATATATTCCCCTCGCAAAGAGGCGAGTCAAGGCTACCCGGTTTCGACTCGAATCGCGTATACATGAATTTCAAATCGAGCTGTACCTAGTTGGCAATTAAAAATTCACTTCACGGTTTCGAGGGCAAATCTTCCGATTTTTAATTAAAAAAAATCATTACCTACTGTGAAAAAGGTTGTTGTTTTTTAAAAACCCTTAAATTAATTTACATTTTTTTTAAAGAGCATTGACAAAATTATTTTTACTCAAAATTGCTGCATTATAACCTAACTTTTGTACCTTCATTTCTAACATGAAAATTAGTTACGTATCGATTTGTTAACTTTTGCACGCTAACTATAAATGGTTCAAATGGATGGAATATATAAGCAACTAGTTCTTTGGATGAAATGAGTCGATTTTGCTCAACGTTTTCATTATCAAGTTGTTCTGGTATACCCGGATAAATGCGAAACTTGGTCACATTCGCCTCACGATCACTGAAACGAATTGGTTCACAACTGGAATACCTCGGCCTTTCTAAAGCAGAAATCAGACGATCATCGTATTGGAATAGATTAAGGTCCAGGTAAGGAGATATTGAGAAACTTTGTACAGACATTGGAAGTTGAGGTAATAAACGGTAAGCCGCCTCAATCTCGCCATTTGGATAGGATGCTATCAATCTACGTATAGGGAAATCAAATCAATTCGATAAAAGCTTTAGAAAAAAGCAAATATAAAACAAACCTCATTTGAGCATGCTGAAGGTGAACATTGTTGCTTGTAGACGATGGTGCAAGACCAGTGTACATTGATCGAGTGTTACAAAAATCATCAAACAAATTTGTCAAAAGCCACAGTAAGTCCGTCGATTTCTCTGAATATATTTTAATGATTTCGTTTTTAGTAATATTGTACACCACGTACAATTTCGATACATTGCTAGCATCTAATTGTAAACTTTGTTGTTTGCTGTTGTCATAGCGAATTAATAAATGATCCGTATCGATGAATTGAATTTTATGGATTTCCATTGCTTGGTACTAAAAATAAAAAAAATATGTGTAGGTTAACGTTAGGACAAATCTTAAAACTACAAAGGAAATCATATTAATATAGGGTTCTTTCATAAATGCATGATTGCGTAGTCTGACGATTGCACACGTTTGATAAGTGTAAATTTAAAATGTCAGGGTTTCATAAATGCAACAAAGCTATTAAGGAATTCAAGATAATCCTAGGAGAACATCAAAACAACAACGTTACAACATACCTAAAGAAAGTACAAAAAAAGTTACAAAACAAAATACATTATCCCCCACTTAAAAAAGCTGACGGAATTTGGGCCTGAGAAAATCTTGACATGGCCTCTACACTAGCAGAACACTTCAAGGACACATCCTTAAATGACCAAGATGGTACTCAGCCACCACAACTTGACACAAATATCTCCAATTACCGAATTAAAAAAATTACTACGGAAGAGGTTGTACACTGCACCAAAAAAATAATATAATAATTGACCACAAAAAGACTTCAAGTTATGACCTCCTAACAGGTAATCTCTTAAAACAATTACCAAATGTATTTTATTTCCCCAAAGTATGGAAAGTGGCTGAAATAAATACTTTACCTAAGCCGTGACAAAACCAATATCCTAGAGACTAATCAGCTTGGTATAGTTTGGGGGAAGTGCACTTTCGAAGCTGCTTGCACGGGGGCCTTTTGGTCCATTGTGATTCCCTATGAATAGTGGTACCATCTCTAAATTGGTTCCATTTTCGTTCAGAGATGGCCATAAGCTTCGAGATATATAGCACAGTATCTTGTGACTGGCCAGGATGTATTGATCTTTTCTCTCGGCAATAGGGACAACTACCGATTCGTGGGTGAATTCATCACCTAATGCTAACCCTTTTTGTGCTAGTTTGTCTGCTGCTTCGTTCTCATCTATACTGTGGACATAGTTTTTTTTTAAGTTTGTCGGCATGCGGAGACTGTTTTCGATCTGACTATCACGCTGTTTAGTGACTTGTGTGCGGCTTGACTGCCCACAAAGATTGTGACCCTAGAAGGGTTTAGTTTCTTTGTGTGTATAGTTTGTGCAGCTCTTTCAATGGCGAAGTCTTTGGCTTAGAAGATGCAATAGTCATCCGAGAGTTTGTATTAATCGTTGATTTTAAGTGATCCAATGAAAATTCCAGCGCCGGTTCCTATGTCCATTTTTGACCAGTCAGCATTCCATCTGAGCTTCGAATCGAGAATCATTCCAAGATATTTGGCTTCTGCGGAGAGATTCAAACTTGGAAGGTCGAATTTTTCTATCCTTACGACACTCTTCCCGAGTTCTGAGTTGATTACTCCGTTGTTTAGCATTTCATCGATCCAATTTGTTACCTTTGTATATACTCCAAGTTCAAACCAATCAAACATTTTGAAAAACTTTTATACTATAGGCTTCAATCCTGGATGAATGTTCAACGATACACCCAGCAAGTGCAGGTGTTCCACAGGGAAGCGTTCTGGGACCTCTCTTATATATCCTTTATACAACAGACATTCAAGAAACTCAAAAGGAATACAGTTCCCTAATTATTTTATTATTTTATTGCACCAATATACAAGTATTGTGCTTAGGGAAAAAACAAATTTCTGCATATTTTGTTTTGGGAATTTGAACAATAAAAATTGATTTTTTTAGTTTGCAGAAGCATTACATTTTTCTTTATTTTTTAACTTGGCTAATTGTTTGCACAAAAGTTAATATAGAATATCTTTTAATACCCTTTTTTCAATGCTCAAAATTCTGTTCGGCATACTATCGACCAATTTCTTTAATATTGAATGATCTAAAGAGTTCCACGAATTCACTATCACTTGACGGTGCTGCATTATCTTGCTGAAAAACGTGCGGAAGTCGACAATATCACTTTAAATAAGGTACCAATTTCTCTTGGAGCAACTGAATGTAGGCAGCACTATTAATTTTCGTAGAGGTAAAAGCAAGTGAAACCGCGAGACCTTCGACAGAATCCTTGGTTCCTTCCGCAAGTCGTGCAAATCCATTCATCAAGGTTAAACTTTTTTTCGTCGCTAAAAATAATCTGAAACTAAAATATTTTATTAGATTAAGACAGTTCAAATCAGCAAAAAAAAAAAATAATAATAATAAGTTAACACAATATTACTTACACATTTTCAATCACGATCCATGTTATTACGTGCGAATTCCACTCTATTTTCCTTATGGGCAGCTGTTAGGCATGAACCAGGCACCATTTCGCTTTTGGCGATTATTTCGCTGTGTTTTATTGTACGCAAAACTGTCGAAACCGAAACATCTAGCTCTAACTCATTCTGAATTTCTTCCAGCGAACGCACCGAATTGGACGCAGCGTTTATTATACGCCTTTGATCGTTTTGTTAGTTTCTGCGGACGTCCCGGTCGGATTGTTTTGCCATAAGACTACGGATCTTTTGAAAAATTTCTAATGATACAGGCAGATCTTGACAATTTCTTCTCGATTGCTCTAAAACCCAGACAAAAATTAGCGAAAATCTAGCACTTTCCCCCTTTCTACCTCGGTTAAATAAGTACCACGCGGAATTGTTGCGAGTTGAATCACAATAAAAAACTGAATAAAACTAAAGAGAAATTGCAGTACTTATACGATGCGGCTATACTTCTGCAAACTAAAAAAATCTGTTTTTAATTGTATGTATATTGATTCCATGAAATAATAAAATAAAAATAAATATCCGTTTTGAATTTCATATAAAAAACCTTTTCTAGGGTGCGGTTATATCTTTGCAAGGCACTGTAGAAATATAAGTATTTAAATAACTATATTTTATAATATTGCATGAAAATGAAAATAGCTAAATAATTAAAAATAAAATGAATCTGGCTTTAAAACGAAAAAGGAAATAAATCAATAATTTATCAAAACAAGTTAACGTTTCACACGTGTGTTGAGAGAGCCAATAGTAAGAAGAAACAATGTAATGTATGTGGAGTGGAAAAATGTCAATTCAATAATTTATCAAAACACGTTAACGTTACACACGTGTGTTGAGAGAGCCAATAGTAAGAAGAAACAATGTAATGTATGTGGAGTGGAAAAATGTCTTTTCTCGAAATTCAAAATGCCTATATCATAAAAAGAATGTCATTTACTTATAAAAATTATAACCAACAATTTCAAGTATATTGTTCTGAAATTTAAAAAAAAGGCTTTGTTTGAAGAACATGTTTTCCTTCACATTTTAACAAAATTCTTATATTATAATGTGCATACATATGTCTAGCAAAATACTGGTACATAAAAAATGTTAAAATGTATTTTTAACATATTTTTTTCTTATTTTGCAATATTCAGAAAAAATTTAATTTCGCTAACTTGTTTGCTTCATTGTGGCCGAATTGTACATACGTGAACCCTAGATTCACAATTAAGTTTGTTCAAGTTTTTTGAAGTTTCGTGAACATTATTATGAAACAATTATTTTTTTTTTTTTATAATTTGCGCGCACCAAAGAGGTTATGAATACTCTTATACTATTACAGGACACGGGCGTTGTGAAGAAGAGAGAGAGAAAGATTTTAGTGTAGTGGTTTGAAACTCAGATAGTACATTAAGTTTCTGTAAACTCCAAGGGAAGCGTCCAAATAACTGGGGAGCTTGTTTGTTTTGCTTTTGTGGTTGCTCATGATTCACAGTATTTTTTTCCGTCCACCTGATGTCATCATCACGATCAAGTTGCATTTTCAGCCATATGACCACTCTACTGCCAGTGTTATGCCTTCGCAGTAGAGTTGACTTAGCATTCGCAATTGATCGACTTTTTTATTTATTTCATGCGAAATAAATAGATGATTCTTGACATCAGGATTTGAACCGTGAATCGTGTCTTAGCGTGACAAGAGATGATGTTACCACTACACCACGGCCACCCTTAAATGAGATTAAAATTATATTTAGCGATTATTGCAAACAGAGAAGTTTTTGATTTTCACAATAATATAAGAATCTCAAGATGCTAACTTATCTATCTCAAATTTCGTTTACAATTTCAGTAAGTGAAATTTTGGCATTTCGAAAAAAAAAAATTAACTCCAATAGAGAGGAAGGCAGAGAGAAAGAAGAAGCAGACATCTAATACTAAGACGCTGTCACCAGAGAATACGACCGAACAGGAGCCCAAGAAGAGGGCTGCTTAGAGAAGGACTCCAAGAAAATGGATCAGATGGATCAGCGCATTTTTCACACCGGAAAGAGTGGAGGAAGAAAAAGAGAGAGGAGGAAATGGTGAAGGCAAATAGTGGCAACGCTGCTAGTCAAGAAAATTGGAAGAACAACGGAGACGATTCTCATAAGACATGGATGAACTAACAACTGTGGAAGAAGTACTAGAGGCCATCAAAGGAAAGGTGAAAGACCTCGCGGGAGAACTTAAGGTATCTGTTACGAAGGCAAACAGTAAAGCACAGAAACTAGGTATAATCGAGAATAATGCACGAGGACCAAACGAGCTGCTGAAATCTGCCCGAATAAAAATTAGTTGGGTTAACTGCAGAGTGCGCCGGAGAGTAGTTGTCTCATACTGCTACAGGCGTTTCGGCTACGGACATAAGCAAGCGGCCTGCATGAAAATCAGTATAACACCGGAGCTGCTGTCTTACATGCTGGGATCGGGAAGGCACAAAGGAAAATATCGAGCAATGATAAAAATTCTGCTTCTGAAGCTCAGACTTGATCTGCAAGCAATACCGAGATAGATATGGACCTGGTTGGGTTGCGAATGCGCTTGGCACAACTGTTATTTGGATTCCGGATACAAGAACAGTCCCTATTAAGAACCATGATGCAGGAAATGAATTCGATTCAAGAACTGGAAAATGCAATGTCTGGTACTGATAAGCAAGATAAAAGGAAACCCGGATACCCCATCACCGTACAGACCACTGTGTATGCTCGATACGGCAGGGGAACTCTTAGAAAAGATGCCGAAGCCACGACTTTCCGCAGCTATCCGGAATACGGGCGACCTTCGAGAGCAGCACTCACCCAATGAAAATTTCTGGTACAGGAATACGAGGAGAGAATCTAAGAATCTCCCTTTTTAAAGTCTTTGATTAGAAAACATCAGCTTATTTGCAGCCATTGACAAATTCGTGCTAAATAAAATTCTGCAAGTAACATTCATAGCACATAAGAATATAGTGAAATGTGAATAAAAGTGGAAAACATAGTGAAGTTCTCTACACATAGAAATAAAGCTTAACACCTAACAAATTCATACTGGCGCAACAACCGACCATCGAACAATTCAATAACATTGACGGATATACTTACGAGACAAAATCATTCCCAAAACTCAAGAACTACAATCGAGAAACATATAACTCACGTACAACCATTCAACGGAGAACAAGCACCTCTTCCATCATTCATAGCAATAGTAGAGCATGCACTTCAAAAATTCGGAAATCAAGTCCCACGAACATTCGTCGTCATTTATAACGAAAAGATAACGGGTACAACAAAAAACTACTTATAATATACTCGTATAATATACTCGTATTATGTATTATAGCTCACCTATAATATTAAAGTTATCCCAAAGAAAAAAGATAATAAAGGAAAAAAAAATATAGGATTGTAGACTATATATGTATACTTTATATAAGCTAAATAAAGTAACTATTGACGACAAATATTCACTTCCCAATATTGATAGCATATTGAATAAGTTCAATATTTAAGTACATTAGACTTAGCAAAATAATATCATCAGATACTTGTTGCAGAAAAAGATATAAAACGTGGGTAGGTCTAGGTGACATTGCGGTACACGTTTATTTAGACGACATCATTATTCCGATTTTAGTGAGCATCTTCAAGACTTGCGAAAATTATTTGATCGCTTGAACAGCTTTGGGTTATGCATCAACCTTCATAAATGCTAATTCTGCTGCCCAGAGGGTAAATACCTTGGTCACATCCTGACGAAGGAGGATATTAAAATGGATCCAGAGAAGACAGCCGCAATCACGGATATGAAGCAACCTACGAATACGAAACAAATCCTCATCTTTCTCCAGACTTGCTATTGGTACCGAATGTTCATACCAAAGTTCGCCCGTCCACTAAGCAGACTAACGAAGAGGAGCAGATCAAGGATGATCAAAACTCAAAACTATAATAAATGCCCTAGAAACTGAAGAGAGTATGCAAGGAGAGAGCAGTGGCGTACTACAATATATACATGTGGTGGAGGTGGATTGTCACACTTCGCAATGAGAGAGAGAGAGAGTTCGCGTTTTGCAGTCATGGAGTTGTAACGAGGCAGTCGCTGTCTAAGATCGTCGGGAATCGGTTGTCTCAGTTGCTAAACAGTCGCTCACTTTTACCGCTTATCCTTAATTTTAATTTCTAAGTTTTATTTGAGATTTCCTACATACATACCTATAAATATGGCAATGACGAAGAAGATAAAGCTATAGCAGTTCCCGAACACGAGGTCAAAAACATGGCCTTACATACGTCATCAACAGCAGGACACTATGGTAAAGATACAACCATAGCTAGGATTAAACCTCAGTTTTACTGGCCCAAGCTGTATACAACGATAGAAGAAACTGCGAAAATCAAAGCTTCCAAATATTATCCTCCAAGTGCAAACTGTAGATGGATATTTGTAGTCGAGGATATAACCAGTCGATGGTTGGAATTGTTTCCACTCATTGGTGGACCGTTTTTTTCTTCCTATAGTTATTGGGAGTCGAGTTAGCGGGCGTAAAAATGTCCTTAGATGTTTCATGTAAAGAAGGTAATAGTGTACAATTTGCTAAAGATCTTGGCGTTGCGCTACCGTGCACCTTGATACCTCACATCCCATTTAACCAAAAACTTAAAATTTGGGAAGCTGTCTAATAAAGCTCGAAACAGGTAATCGGAACGTAAGTTGTTTAGTTTAAATAAGGTACGGTAGCGCAAAAGTTTCTAAAGAACTTGGTGGTGCACTACTGGATACAATAACTTTCTTTATAACATGTAATAAAATAATAAACTTACCATTTTGAATCTTCGGTAGAACTGTTGCAGTAAAGCTCGTCGCTGAGTTTGATCTGTACATTTTAAAACATCTTTATACAGTCTAATTAGCACTTTCTGTTTCAACCCGCCAAATCCCATATCAAGAATTACACAATCATCCTGGTATTCTGGCACACTACTACACAAGCATTCATCCGTTCCGTGAAAAAATCGGCCGATAGTAAAGAGTTTTATAAATTTCCCCGCATTTAATTGTACGATATCAATCCATTGATGAAACATTGAAACCACAGCCATCATATTACCATTTACACATACTCCATGATTATGCGAAAGATTAATAAAATCATAAGAGTATTCAATGGTATCCCAAACGACACCATTACTTAACTTCACTATATAGAACCGATACCAATTCAAGTCATACTCGAATTGCAAACGATTTATCGAGTTAAGAGTATAATATGATGGAAGATTGTCCTCTTGGACAGGCATATAGCTGGCCACAATAACAAAATTACCATCTTCTGTAAAAATACTGAACTCTCTGTATAAAGGTTGCATGAATGATGTCAACGGAATAGACCAGTTCATTTCAAATAACCGGTTAAAGATGTTCTGGCGAATTTCTTTCGCAAGTCCTTTGGTGCCGTTAGGTGGAACGTACTCACTTTTCCATTTGTATAAGAGTTCACCAGCATTCGCAATTCCCAAAAACTTATAATTTTCAAACGATTGCTGATCTTTGGAAAAGCATATTAAATATTTGCCATCGGGACTGAATTTCCTAATGAAATTGGCTGGCTTTTCAACATTCGAAATTGTTAGATTGGGAGGAATGCATTTGAAGAAATCTACGGCAAAACTCCTAGAAGAACGACGATGAATGTAGTAGCGCCGATCAATACCATTTTCACGATCTACCAAAAGATGAAGTATGTTTTGCGATTTATCCCTATTGAAAAAGAAAGAAATTGTTAATATGTAATTTTGTCAAGTAGATTACTAAAGTATATTATGTATGTATAGGTACATATGTACATATATATGGAATAGATGAAAGTTCCATATTATGTAGTAAAACGCTAAGTTATAATAGGTTCGTTCGGGTACTCGTATGCAAACGTAATATTACGTCTAAAAACATCTACAAACCGTATGCATACTGAAAGACGAAATTGAGAGAGATTTGTCTGTAATTTTCTTCCACAGGAATTTCGTCGCACAATCAAAGCTATGAGTAACAGGTGATGCCTTCATCCTTTAATTTGTCATCCTCGGATTTTTCACAATATAACTCTGTTTATATTGCACGAGACTCCTCGCACCCTAACAAACCGACACTTAAGGTTCTTCAGTGGAATCTCAATGACTATTTTTATTACTCGCCTTCTATTATATCACTGCAAGAAACCAATCTGCAAGTCAATTCTTCACCGAAAGGCCCATAATAATACACAACATTCTTCTATAACCTTCCTGTAAATACGTCAGCAAAACAAGGTATCAGGTTAATGGTACACAAATCTCTCCCCCATAATCTTATCCGAATCAACTCAACCATATGGGCAATTGCTGTTGAAATAGAATTAAAATTCAAACTAACAGTAATAAACCTATACATACCACCTGATCAATCATTTTCTTCTACAGACATTGAAAATATTGTAAACAATTTTCAAACCTCAATTCTCTTAACTGCCAATTTTAACTCTTGGAGCAACTTATAGGAATCGTCCTCCTACTCTACAAGAGGTAAGAAATATGAACAGTTTTTGGCTCTAAAAATATATTTTTGACACTGGAATTATTATAATTATCCCACAAGTGTGGAAAATAGCCAGTGTGGTACCCATACCAAAACCAAATAAAAAAATTACCTCCGTGGATGGCTATTGTCCAATACAGGAAAGATCTTGAAGAAAATAATATCAAGAAGACTGCTTTGGTTTCTAGAGAAAAATAATGTAATTAACACCAACCAAGTCGCTTTTAAACAAGGGCAGTGTACAACAGATACACTACTGCATATAGATGAATATGTATTGTCTGCATTGTCAACAAAATACCATACATATCTCAATTTTATCAATTGATTTTGAAAAGGCTTTTGACCTAATTGGGTTACACATAATCCTAAATAATTGAAGTCGGTTCAAAAATAAACAACCTATCTACTAGGGTTAATATTATTAAGTGCAAAAAACATCATTCTAGATCGGCTAGGACTCCCAATCTATGGCAAATGTTCAAAATCAACGTTGGCTATCATCGAACCAACTTAACATGCAGCAATAAAACAACAACAATGATTTGAATACCTCACTTCAATACCTTTATTCAAATTTTTAATTTCATGCAATTCGCCGATAACAAATGATGCTAAAATGATCCTAATGCGCAGTAGGCCTCCCAAATGTCTTTCGGCAGTATACAACACTCTTTCATACAGCAAACACCTCGACATCCCAGTACCCATCCTAACTAGAACATTCCTAACATTCCATCATAATGGACCTCAATACACTGACCAAATCTTCAACGAACAACGAAGTTTACAAGAAAATGTTTTATGAAATCTCCAAAATCTACAAGGTTATGAATTGGAGTCTAGTTTTCACCGATGGAACCAAAAACGACACTGCAACTGCATTCGCTGTTGTTGATGAAAGTGCCTTTCATATTCTCTGTTCAACCTCTAGCAATTCTTACAATCTTACAACAAAAAATAAAACGCTTATATGCACAGACACCCTCTCAACAATTACAGCAATTAACAACATCAACAATACGGTACCCGTTATCGACTAAAACTCATTTGGATACCCGGACATGTTGGCATCAAAGGAAATGAAGAAGCAGATAAAGCTGCAAAATCCATAAGGTACTACTAAGATTCTGGGACACCAAAAGAAAAAATGCATCGAAGCAATGCAGTCACCATTACTCCACTATCAATCCGCATGCAGTAAATGCTATCTTCCCAACAAGTTGTCTGTACAGCATGATCAAATGCTTTATACGACTTCGCTTGGGACACACAAATATCACCCACAACCATCGCATCGCTAAAACCGAATCAGAAATTGTCACCTATGCAATAACAATCAATTTCTCCCCCTAAAACACTTCCTAGTTGATTGTAACAAGATTAACACTATAGCAAGAAAAGTCGTTGGCTAAAGACCTGTTTTAGATTTACTAAAATACCCTTCAGAAACTAATATTAAAAACATTTTTAAGTTATTAACTATAACTAGACTAGAAAATTATATTTAGAATTCTTATATGGAACGTTGAAAACCACGGCTAGGTAATATTTACTCTGTGGACAAATATGGTTCCCAGTAGGTTTGCCTCCGATCCATTTCGGTTTCAACTAATTGCAGCTACTCGTCTGAATCTCAACGCCCCAAACACGAATACCGACATTACTTTATTTCTTCTATCTATTTATATACCCCAGCCGATAGCCCTGGTAGTTAGTGCTAATATTTTGTAAAGATAATTGTTGGAATTTATTTATGAAATAAATAAAAAAAAAGTCGATCAATTGCGAAAGCTAAGTCAACTCTACTGCGAAGGCATAACACTGGCAGTAGGGTGGTCATATGGCTGCAAATGCAACTTTATCGTGATGATGACATCAGGAGGACGGAAAAAAATACTGTATATCATGAGCAACGATAATAAAAGCGAAACAAAAATGCTCCCCAGTTATCTGGACGCTACCCTTAGAGTTTAAAAAAACTTAATACCACCTGAGCTTCAAACCACTACACAAAATCTTTATTTCTTTCTCTCTCTCTGTCTATCTACACAACGCCCGTGCCCTGAAATAGTATAAGGGTATTCATATCTCCTTTGGCGCGCGTAAATTATAAATATATATATATAATAATAATAATAATAATAGTACTAACAATTTTATAAGCAATTAAAGTTTTCCTTCGTACCAGTGAACTGAACACTTATAACTCCTTTCGGGCACTCATAGCATCTTAACTTGAGTGGAAACTTAGTAGTAAAGAGGATATAGAAAAATGGGTCCATTTAAAGAATTGTTAAAAGTATACTTTAGGTTTATGGAAATATTTCTTTTTATAATTTACGCGCGCCAAAGGGGATATGAATACCCTTATTTTATGAATAACATTGGGTTTTTTACCTAAATTTTCTACCTGAACAATACGCAACACATTCAGATAATAAAAGTTGTATTTTAAACCTAGGTTTTTGAACAGTGGGCGTTTAATTTACAAATGTGGGAAAAACTTGCATAAAAGCCAGACTTTGAAGTAATAAGAATTTATTTGAGATTCTTCACGTCTTCAGTAAACAACTCGTTAAAAATGGGAAAAGTCGCGGAAACCACAATCAAGAAACGATCTGCAATTATCACTCTTCTTAAAGAAGGCAAATCGCAGCGGGAAGTTTCTTCGCAGTTGAAGATATCAAGGTGCTGCGTTCAACTTACCATTGAACAATACGCTCAAACCGGAAGTCTTGAGGATAAACCACGATTAGGACGGCCTAGAACTACAACTAAAGACGAGGATCGGCTAAAAGTCACAACAAGCAAAAGAAGTAGACGAAAAATAGCACCCGAAATAGGCGTCCAAATAAATGAAATACGGAATAAACCGCAGTCCTTGACAACGGTCAAACGCAGATTAGGATATGCTGGAGTACTTGGGCGAGTTGCTGTTCGAAAACCCCTGCTGCGACCACAAAACAAACAGAAAAGGTTAGAATGAACCAAAAAGCATAACGGACGGAAGACGATTTCAACAGAGTTTTATGGAGCGGTGAATCCAAGTTCGAAGTATTTGGCACAAAAAGGAGAGTTTTCGTACGACGCAGCGCTGAACAAAAGATGCTACCAGACTTTGTAGTTCCTACCGTCAAGCATGGAGGCGGTTCTGTTATGGTCTCAAGTAGAATGGGAGATCTGGCTCGAGTGATTGGAAAATTTAATAAGCAGGCATAAAAAACAATATTGGAAGAAAACGCTGTGATCTCTTGACTAAGATTAATTGGCGAAGGATTCGTATTTCAATAGGATAACGACGCTAAACATATGTCAGGACTTTGTCAAGACTACCTGAAACAGAGCGAAGATGAAGAAATCTTGTTCGAGCAATATGCCACAGGCAACAGTTCAAAAACTGATAGCTAGAATGCTAAGAATTGTAAAAAAAAAATCGTTTAAGTCATTTTTCTTCTTTTTAATAAATTCCTTCATATAATATAATGAAAATATTTGGTTTCATATATGTCTATTTTTTGAATTATTAAACATCGAAACTTAATTCTCTTTTGTGAAAGCTTATGTCAACTCTACTGCGAAGGCATAACACTTGTAGTAGGGTGCTCATATGGCTGAAAATGCAAATCGATTGTGATGATGACATCAGGAGGACGGAAAAAAGTACTGTGAATCATAAGCAACGACAGTAACAGCAAAACAAAAATGCTCCCCAGTTATCTGGACGCCACCCTTGGAGTTTACTGAAACTTGACAACACCTGACTTTAAAACCACTACACCAATCTTTCTTTCTCTCTATCTCTTCCCCCAAAAAACGCCCGTGTCCTGAAATAGTATAAGGGTATTCATATCCCCTTTGGTGAGCGCAAATTAAAAAATTATCAAAAGTAGTGATCAAACGTCTATTCTCAACAAACGGCAATTTCAGTATGTCTATTATATTATTAAGTGCATCGCGTGCATAAATGACTATGTTACAGCTTTTGACCATGCCATGTACAATGATAATTTTCCAACAATGTTTCATACTTTACATTGACGACAATTTAAGCCGATTTTTCTTTTTTACTCCAAATTTGTATTTTATTTATATTGAATTGCAATAACAAATTTCATAATAATAATAATACTGCATACAGAGGTAGGTGTTATGTCATTTCGCTACAAATTGTTTTAGCATAATTTTTACTAGATTTTTACTGCTTCTTCTTTTGTTTAAACTATTTTAATATACAAAATAATATAATTAAGCATAAAATGAAGTATAACGGCAACTTATTTGTGTTTATACTTTCAAAAATGTGTTCATTTTGCTGATACAATGTAAAAACTTCAATTCTTTCCAAATGGTTAACAATTTCCTCATCAAATAACTTTTATTTTAAATTTTTTTTAGATAACTTCACATAAAAAACATAATCTTCGATGGTTTTTGATGTTGATGTATTGAAAAGCAAAGCCAATGTTTGTACAATACTTCGTAATATTAACAGAAATTATCTAGATAGTGTATTTTATCACTTTTAAGTCGGAAAGAGTTCACCCAGCCATAACACGCATTTCCAAAGAAAATAAGGTACCTAATCGTTGTCATGTTTTAAAGTGATGTTTCAGCTTTACCTTCGAAGATTTAAATGCTGATTAACACGCTCCATTTTAAGCAATTGACACAATTATTGTTTTCAAAATATTCCGCATATATTCGCAACACCTGTGGTTTTCGATCAGGCAATTCAGATTTTGATCTGGGCACGAATGCAGTTTAGTTCCTAGATTTAACTCAATACGTGTTATTTACTGTAATAAAACAAAAAAAACGGACTCCCGCTCAAAAGTTATAGCAGTTTGAAATTACCATTTCAGAGCAAAATGTATTTTACACTGAAATTACATTAAAATAGTTATAAACTTCCGAACGGGGGAAGAGATCGTATTTTCTGTATTATTAGTTTTGAAATCACCACAATAATATTCCTCTGGGAGTTAAACAGCATTCGTGCATTGATCTGATTTCAGATTTTTGGTACCCAATCGAGTACAAAAACGAGATTAATTTTCCCCTGTTGGAATTTATAAGTAGTCAAAATCTATTTTTGTTTGTTTGGATTCCAATAAAAGAAAGAGGAAAGGATTACATTTAGAAGAATTCTTATATTTGATCCTTACTTTCCTTTAATAAGTGATTAGTTGATTACTTTACAACCTTTCTGTAATAAAGTAAACCTTACAATAATGTAAAAAAACGACGTTAGCTATCAAATTTATTGGGGTTAATTTGTGCACTCAGATTCAGAGAAAATGTAGACACAAATTTTATTTTCTGGATCTGAAAAAACTCATCTTGTTGCTCAATCGAAAACCACACAAAAAAAATCACTTTTATTTACATCAGAAATTCTATGAACGTCACTTTTGCCCAACTTTCAGTTTATTTTATTGGTCTATTATGATCACTCGGCGCGTTCCAAAGCACACCAAATTTGCTATCCGCTAGTATAAAAAACATGGAACGACCTTTTGGCCTTATAACAGCTGACAGCTAGAAACTCGCTAGATTTACTAGAGGTGGATAACTATCGGTAGTTATCACTTTTGATAATTCTCGATACAATTCGATTGTTTTAATTTCCCAAAGTGGAACGACCTCTTGGCCTTATAACAGCTGATAGCTAGAAACTCGCTAGATTTATTAGAGGTGGGTAACTATTGGTAGTTATCACTTTCGATAATTCTCGATACCATTCGATTGTTTTAACTGAACCTTTTAATGCAATCTAATTATAAAAGAAAAGTGTTAGGCCGTGTAAAATGTTGGTATAATTTTAATTAAACACTAAAATGTTTGTCAAAACCTAGCCTACTGAATTCAAAATTGACTAAGAATGCAGGCAGCTTCATAAATATCAAAAACTGGAATTTTTGTTCATTTCATGAAATTGTTTCCGGTAATATGTAAAAACAATTAAAATTAAAAACTAGTTTTAGAATAAAATTCCGAAGCGAAATAAAAACTCACTAAAATGTCAGGCAGAATTTTTTTATTTAAATACTGTGAACAATCAATGAAAAAACTTAACTACTTTTGAAGCCAATTCCAGGTTTCTGTATAACTATAGTTACCAACAATTCAGACCATCTAATTGTTTTAATTAATTTAATTATGGATTAATTCTATCGATAACACTTCCCGACCATAAATTTTCGTCTTCTCACTCTATCGAAAACATTGGAACATCAAAGAGCGCAAAGGCCTGTTCAGTTGGACATTAAGCGATTAGTGCTCCAACGATGCATTTTATCGTATTGCTTGAGTTGAATGTCGCTAGGTTGATGAGTAGTCGAAATACGCTAGAAGTCGCTAGTTTTGTTATAACCAGTTGTTTGTTTTTATAAATTAGGTACAAAGCCAAATAAATACTGTGTTTTGTGGTTTATTTTTTAAATAAGCAGTAAAAAATAAAATCACGGAAAATGAGCTTCTAGAAAGTGATGGTTTTATTTGTTTTAAATATCTAGCATTTGACAGCCAAGATAAACAGAGAGAGAAAAAAAAATGTTGGTATAGTGGTTTGGAACCCAGGTGCTATTAAGTTTATATAAACTCCAATGTCTGTTGCGAAAAATCCAAAATCTTTAATTATCGTCATTGAAAATATGAGTCTTCATAAAGGTGAGACTGTGATTGCGATCGCAGGATGTGACTCAGCTGCTCAATGCTTTTAACTGCTTCGATCCTACACAGGCAACATTAAACACACGCACTGCTTGCTCGGTACTCCTCAACAGTGGCGATTTATTTGCCTACAGTAAAACTGTAATTTATACAGTTTCAATCTGTAATTTTCATTTACGTATGCGACAACAAGTTTCTCTGCAGTCATGGTCTACACTGATATCAGATAGTCGTAGACTTTCTTTTACCCTTGAGCAATTGATACATTTAACAGTTGCACTTTGACACTCTTTGTGCATATGCCCTAATTCGCTGCATTTAGCACAAAATTGACACTACTTTGCAGTGATTTGTTGTGTGGTTAAGTCCATTTAAAGCACCGCAACAGATTTACGCATTCATATACTGGACATCAATCTCATTCAATATTTATCCTCTTCAAATCCTTTTTTCCGTCAATTTTAATTAATGTGTTTGCTCCTACATTCAAATATGATTTTTTAATACTCGCTTTAAGTTCATTCTTCCTTTTTTAATTTGTTTGCTTTGTTTTGGACTCAATATGACTGGTGACTTGCTCCCACTGGTTTTTTTCTTGTGCTGTTGCTGCAGCTGCATATGTCAGTGCGCTAACCTCATTATATTTTATTTTCTTCATTATATCCACCTTATCATTATTTTTGACAAAATTCTTTACTTTATCATATATTTTTTCGCTCTGTGTTTTGAAATCCTCTTTGAATTCACTATTTTTTTATATTTTAATGCACTTCTTTCGCATATCATCTCCTGAGCGGTTTTCATTTCTCTCAACCTGTTAGAGTACAGTGCCTCGATTTCTTAGAGTAAATTTGTAATTTATGTTTTGTAGTATTATTTGAAAACACGGAAAAAAAACTTTGTTTCTGACTGTACCCAAACTCCATGTGAAGCGTATTAATTACGCCATCTAGTGCTCAAAGGTAAACCAACCTGATGAAGGAAGTCGGCCATATTGAGGCTAAGTGAGCAACAGTGTGGTAGCAAATCGCAGCAAGGTTAAGGATAAAAAGTCCAATACGACATTATAAATTCGAATAGGATTAAAATAAAGTATTATAGTTTTTTTTTTTTTGAATGATTCTCCAAATTCAATTACTCCTTCAGATAATTTTTTTTTTTTGACAACTTATTGCATATCCATGTTGTGAATGTACAAAATGCAATCCCAGTATATGAATTTAATAATTTCATTTGTGCCCAGAACTGATCTGCATTTTACCATGTGGTGATAAATTTTACCGCACATTTTACACCAGATTCTCCACGAATGGAAAGATAAAGTAGTTTAGCTATTACTGTTTTCAAGTTTTCTCTTTAGCAGAAATTTTAAATACGTCTATCACTCATAAACTTATTCACTCATAATACCTAACCTTTATAGTAAATAGCTTTGAATAAGCAATATATGCACTTTTTTCAAGAAAACGTCCCCAAAAAGTGGGCCTGGCCATGTATAATGTAGAAAATGTTAACGTCTACAGATTTCACCTTGCATCAAAATTAATATACCCTAGATAGGGTACAAAAAGAGTTTATTGTACTCTGATATTGCTATGACATAGAAGAAAACAACCAACGATTTTAATGTAATTTATTAAAAAGTTTTAATTTCCCGCAAATTTACCAAAAAAATATATCGGAAAAAATTATGTTTTAGAACGCAGCTTGACGTGGTGGAATCATTTTTCCAAGTTCGCATTTTTCCATACCCAATTACTTTCCAGGCACACACACACACTGGCAAACTCCTGAGTTCCTTAGGTTTGTATACCGAAAGAGAGAATCTCTCGAAGTTGATCATCTCATTATACATGTTTCTAGTTTTTCTTTAGGTGGAGTAGTGAGTGAAGTGTGTTGATCTGCATTGCAATTAATTTACGTTATTACAATAATTTTTGATTATGTTGAGAAGAAAGTAGTGCGTTATTAAGTGTGATTAATTTGTAGAGTCTTAAAAGAAAAAAAAAACATGGATCTCTATATTCGGAAAATATTACGTGTGGCGGTGGCACAAATTTGCCAAACAATTGGCTATAATTCTATACAGTCAATACCCTTGGACCTACTGATAGATAGTTTACATAAATTTCTACAGGAATTCGCTAGAGATCTCCATCGGCATGTTGAACTATGTAAGTAGAAAAATATTAAAATATGTATGCAATAAAAATCGTACAATTCGTTGTTAAATTCGTTATGCTTTGCCAGCAAACAAATCCTCTCTTTGAAGTGATGGAACTTACAGACGGACTATCTAAAAGAAAAGCTCTAATACTAGAACCCATTAATTATACATATTAATATCCCTTTCCCTTTGTATACAACTTTCTTTTATCTTGCAAATCCATGTATTAATTGCAGTTTCAGTCAACAGATTTTTTTTTTACTTTGTTGAGAAAACGTAGGCATATCGACCGAACTTAAAGACCGCGTATTTTTTTGAAAACAGTAAAATAGGTGCAATATGCCTTTTCAAAGAAACTGTTTAAAAACTGTATGGAACATGTTAACATTGTTTTGATATATTATGTGAGACACAGACTGTTCCCGTACTTAACCAGAGTTGCGAATTTTTACGAAATTATTTAACGGACTTATTGATATTGAATACTACATCCCCTGACACAGTAATATCATAGTAAACATTGAAGTTTTCTGTCAACAAACCGCTGATGAATTTCTTTAATTTTTTACTTTAGTAAATTAATTACATATATGAGAAATGCTTTTACTACTCTCTGCTGCCTTTATTTCTAGCTCTGCCATCTGTTAGCAGTGCCATACAACGTAAAATTTCCAAGTTTCAAAGCTCATTCTACCCGTGATAGACCAAAATTGTTCGCAATTAATCTGGGAGCCAGACTGTTGCTATCGGACTAGGTTAGATTAGGTTGAGATGACTGTCAGCTAAAAGCCAACACACTTAGACGAATAATAGGTCCATTGCGATACCACGTGGATTTGGAAAGCGGTCTTGGGTCTACCCCTTGAACCATTTGGAGCTTCTAATGAAGCGTAGGAGGTCCCTAACGTAATTTTTTTTTAAATCGTTTAGGTCGTTGGAAGGAGTTTCCTTCTTTGGGAGAGAGTTGGGCAGGTGCAAAGAAGGTGAAGAATTGTCTGCTCTTCCTCCTCGATTTTTCTTCTTTTTTTTTTTTTTTAAAAAAAAAAAACTCTTAATGATAACTATTATAAAGCTTTTGCAAATATTTACAAAGAATTATTTTTTAATAAGGAAATTAGTCTGGATTTAAATGAATTTTAATTTTGCAAATTTTTAACATTTGTGGGGAAATTGTTGAACATTTGAAGGCCTTTATATAGTAAATTATTTTGAGAATGCGCTCTTCTGTATAAGGGTAGCCGGAAATCGCCATGATTACGAAGTTGATATCTCTCGCTAGTTATGTACTCGACATTATTCTGTAGATTTTAAACACTATAACCAAAACGTTGAATTTCAAGCGCTGAATAACCGTCAGCCGTCGTAATGATTGTAGCATATTTGTTATTGGTGTTGATCGGTCGCATTTTAAAATGACCCTCATAGCTATATTTTGTAGAATTTGAAGCTTGCTTTGGTTCTCTTGGTTACCCATATATAAAACTGGTGAACAGTAGTTAAAATGCGGAAAAATGATCGTATTATAAACAGTTAGTGCACAGTTGATTGATAGATTTCGACGAATGCTACTGAGAAATCCAATCTTTTTTTAGATATTTTTGAGCACAGTTTGCTAATGTGGAAATTAAATTTCAGTTTATTGTCAATGAGCACACCTAAGCATTTAATTTCTTGGACACACTTTACTATTTCACCGTTTATTTCTATTTTCGCGTTTACATCGCCACCGTTAATGCACATACATTTAGTTTTTTGTAAGTTATACATAAGTTTATTTTTACACAACCAATCAAACATCCCCTTTAGTTCCCGCTAATAAAAATTAGAGTATCGTCCGCGAAAAGACAAATTTTTGAGTTTTGTAGGGAATCACCACGATCATTGATATATAACAAAAAAAAAGTAAAATACCCAAGATTGAACCTTGGGGCACACCGATTGGTATTTGCTGCGCACTTGAATATATATTATTCACCTTTACCTTCTGCGTTCTGTTAGACAAATAGCTTGTAAACCAATTTAGTTCTTTTCCACGAATACCATATTTATAAAGTTTTTTTGCCAATATACTTCTATCGATGGTTTCGAACGCCCGTTTGAGATCCAAGAAAACTGCGACCGTAACATTTCCCTTTTCCATTTCTTTTTTCCATACATTTATAACCCATGTAATCGATGTCTCACAGGAGTGTCCACGCCTGAATCCAGATTGGTCTTGGCATAAAAGTCCATTTCCCTCAACAAAGCTAGTTAGTTGCTGACACACTATGGGCTCTAGGATTTTTTCATATATGGGCAACTTATTTATAGGCCTCCAGTCTTCTGGACTCCTTGTATTTTTAACCTTTTCCACTGGAATAATGTCAGCGTTCTTCCAACTCTGCGGAAACACACACACGACTACAAACATGGCGCATTGGGCCAAAAATGTTCCAATACATAAAGTCCTTCCTTTCTAATAGAAAGTTCTGTGTCAAAGTTAACAACGACTTCTCGTCCTCTCATCCACTCCACAACGGGATCCCGCAAGGGTCTCCACTGTCGGTGGTCCTATTCATCATAGCGTTCAATGATATAAGTACGGTAATAAATGAGCACAGTCTTCTAGATCACTGTATATATGCGGATGACCTTTACATTGTGTGTAAACTGAACGATATTGAAGGGAACAAGCAAATTCTACCCGATATACTTAAGGATATATTAACTTAGTCCAGCACCTCGGGTTCCAAACTCTCCTTAGAGAAATGGAAATTATTACATGTTTGTCGGAAACTTTCTTGTTCGCAATTTACGATACACCTAAATAATGTTAATATACAAAACACTAATGCTCTAAAAATCCTAGAATTAACTATAAATCATAGATATAATTGGAAAACACATTGTCTAGAATTAAAAATGAGCCTTGCTGCTAGGGCCGATATCATTAACTATTTAGCTAGTAAAAAACTTAATGTTCATGTTAATACCCTTTGTAACATTACTAGATCTTTAGTTCTAAGTAAGATTGATTATGGCTTCAACATATATGGAAAATGCGTTAAGTCAACACTTAATACTTTAAAAACACATTACCACCATGCTGCTAGAATGAGTATTAATGCACTTCGTACAACGCGGATCCAGAACATAATGGCAGAAGCAGGACTACCAACACTAGAAGAACGACAATCAAGTGTTTTCATCAATCTTTTCACTAAACTCTCATTCTCCACCGACTCCATTATCGACAAATACATTGCATCCGCAATCACTGCACAGCAAATGGAGCTCACCCTAAAACTTTCGAAGGACCACTTCCCCACTTACCCACCTTGGTGCATCAAACCTGACTCCATACTACTTAATCTGAGCTGAACAAATGCTGTTTTCCATCTACTCGGAAAGAGTCCTGAAAAGTAGGATAGACAGAAAAGCTTACGCAGAGGTTTTACCAGCGTAGAAAAACACCTCTTCAAAACTATGGGTGGGGGAGGGGGATACGATCTGGGCCATCGGATTTGTGTATATTAAAACCTTTGAGTACTCATCCAACTACGAGTGCGAAAGTGAACTTGTTCCATGGAAAATTTGACGCTATCAAATACAGGCGGAGACAAAGCATTATCTGACAGCGTGGAATTTGCTGAATTTGTCTAAGGAGCTGACAGCTGGAATGCCATTGAAAATGAGCGTAGGGATGGCAGACGAGGCAGAATTTTTAATATTTTTGACGAATGATCAAAAATGTTTACTACCTTTGGGACATTGTAGGATTTTTGCCTCAATTTTTGGTCGTGTAAGAATTTTACACATCGAATATGTATTTTCTGGCTTGTTTAAACACAAAAAGACACAACTCTGACGTAACTAAGCAAAACTCTGAAGTGTAGATCCAAAGAATAGTTTTCCAAAACAAACTGTCGCAGGTGCTATGCCCAAACGACAATCAGCTAAGGTCCGCTATTCGGATAAACATTCACAGTCCGCTATGCATCAAATGTTACACTTTCTCAGTCATCGCAACTGGAAGTATGTAGATATATAGCACATGCTCCAATTGCGATAACGAAGAAGCGCAACAGCGAGTGAGTGGGGGTGAAAAGATGGGATACACCGGCACTGAATTGTTTTTTTTTTTTTTTAATTTATTTAATTTTTTTTCCACTGCACTGCACTGAATTTGATTTGGCGCGCGCGATCGATTTTTTTTTTTGTCACGACGATGTCACATGATCGCGTGTGTACTCACCATTTTAACATTTCTAGCATAATATCTATAGGAGTGAACCGATTACAATAGAGGATGGAACGCGTTGCCTTGTTTTGTAATTTTTGTATTCTGTCTATCATACGACCCCAATAATAATATTGTCGGTCTAGAAACATGAAATTTGGTATATAAGCTTTCTCGAATCCGAAGCAGTACAGGTGTATGCTAACAAGCACTCCCACTTTTAAAACGGCTCTTTCTCCTTAAATAAATACAATGAGAAAAAATAAAATAAAATAAGGATTAACAATGTTATATTTCATGTATTTCTGGGAAAATCATCGATTTCTCGCGGCTGGTTAAAGCGCCGAATATTCTATTCGTTCCGTACCATCTGGCGTTTGAGATTTCCCAATTATTCAAAAAAAAAAAAAAAAAACGAAAAACATAAATTTGTAATTGGATCTTTTGCACATTCATGACACGTACATACATATGTATACACACAATAATTGACGAAGATGATAATTCTTTTATGTGAACACAACCTCAATTCCTTTGTTGTAGGTTGCAAAATGCAATTTGATTTTCTCAAAAAACTCATCTGTTGTTCAAATTGTTCTGCAAAACACTACGAATTTATTTGCGAATTTATATGTCGACCTTTCCGATGGGGCTTCGCGGCAAGACTTTTAAAATATATGAGCTGAAAAATGTTCAACTTTTCGGAATTAATGGAACAGAGCTTATACCCGTGACATACAAAAATTGATCGCGATTAATTCCAGAATTAACCCTGATACACCGGAACAGGATGCGCCAGAAACGCACCCGTACCAACGCTACCACTTTGTCTGTCATAGGAGTAGATTTAGACTCTGTTTTAAATGGAGTCTATTGCTTTTTCTAGAATTCTTTTGATTAAATATACACTTTAAATTTCACCGGTAAATATCCACATTCAACGCACTCATTGATAGGTAATAGACGAATTCCATTATTTTATTTATTTATTCTAAATTTGCTGAAATATGAACAATGGAAATGAGAGGAAAAAAGGGTATTTATGTTTTTTTTTTTTTTTTTTTTGCAATTGTTCCTGTCCACTATCATAGAAAAGTATTCAACAAAATTCGGAGAAGGATCTTAAGTTATTATTTATTTATTATCTAATGCAGAAGTATTATTAACTTTTCAATGCGTTAATAAATTGGTGTTCTGATTTCCTTTACGAACCTTGATTTGTCTTTAATAAACGGAACAGATGAAAATTATTGAAACACAGTAATGTCACATGGGAGATAATTTCAATTCGCTCAGCATCATCAGAAGTCAAAAGAATAATCTCGGCGATATAACAACCCTATGCTACAATTTTTCATTTTTGTCCTATAAGCAGGTATATTATTGTATTTTGATGGTCAATTGGGTGTCCAATACTTCAGTCATGTTATTCTTTTTTTATTTGTACTTTATTCTTAAACTGGCAAAATTAAATTATTCCTACAGAAAAATACAATTTATTTGAACATCGGATTGTAATGTGCCAATATAGATTCCTTTTTTTACTTACACCTATAAGGATTTCTAAAAATGTTCGATCTCGAGATTTCAATCAAACTTGACATTACTAAGTTAGAGAAACTCAATAAAGTGGGTCTCTCAATTCTGCCTGTCTGTATGTATTGTTGACTGCAGTCGAAATGTATGAACGGATTTTCCTCAAACTTCATATCTAGGATCAGTAGGGTTACAATTAAAGGTAAAATCTGAATCTATATTTTTGAACCCCAAACTTAACGATACTTTACTAATGGCAGATTTTCTCGAAAACGGTTCTTACGATCTTGATTTGAATTTAATATTTGAGTTGTGGTGGATATATGGTATCGGATGGCGTACTTTTTTTTTTTTTTTTTTTTTTTTTTTTCAAAAAATACGTTTAACAGTACTTTGCTTCTTAACCGGTTTCTGAAAATTAGCTATTTATCTATGACTAGCGTGTACCCGGCGTGCGTTGCTGCGCCTAACAAAAAGAAATACATGTACATACGAGGGCAAGGTGAAAAGTTCTCGGCTTGACAATGAAAGACTGCGGTTTCAGTTAAAAAATGATTTTATTTTTCTACATAATCTCCCTTGACTTCAACACACTTGGTCCAGCGTTTTTCCAACATCAGCATTCCTTCTCGGAAGTGAGAGCCTGGAAGGCTGTGAAAATATTAATCTACGGCCCTCTCAACTTCTGCATTGGATGCGAAGCGCTTCCCAGAAAGAAATTTCTTCAAGTTTGGGAACAGATGGAAGTCTAAGGGTGCCAAATCAGGTGAATAGGGGAGATGTCCGAGAAAATCGTACCCCAAATCCCGCAGTTTTCCCACCGCCAACGCACACTTGTGTACAGGTGCATTGTCCTGGTGAAAGATGATTTTTTTCTTCTTCAAACCAGGCCTCTTCTCGCGAATTTTGGCATCCAGCTGGTCAAGAAGGTTGGAGTAATATTCGCTTGTAATTGTTCTGCCTTTCTCAAGGTAATAAATTAACAGGATCCCTTTCGCATCCCAAAACACACACCATGACCTTTCCGGCAGATGCGATCGACTTCGCTTTCTTTGGCGCTGAACCACCGGCTTCCACCCACTTCTTCGACTGCTGTTTCGTTTCTGGCGTGTAGTGGTGGACCCATGTCTCATCCATGGTGACAAATCGCCGCACAAAATCGATCGGATACCTATTGAATCAGTCCAAAGTTTAAATTTTATTTTTTAAATTTTAGATATACAATTAGGTTAAGGTTTGCAGTTAAACAACATATATATGTGTATAGGTGCAAGTACTCGCGACATAGTCGTGCACTTTATTTTCTTTTGGTCTAGAAGGAACATAATATTTGATTTATAATATGAGGACTATAAGTTATTATAAACTATTAATTATTTTCTGTTTAAGCCCATAAATTACTGCGTGCTTATGCTCCAACTAAAATCTCCACAAACATTTTCCCAGCATTTTATTAACAATTACATTTGTAGCCAAATTTGGATTAATAATTTTGACGACAGAAACTAAAATTGTAAGGGGTGATGAAGAAATGTTTAATACATAAATATCCGTATTATAGAAAAGCCTGTACAAATAAGTATTGACTGAAATTGGTTTTAAGGGCAAAAGCACCTTTGGCTCTGGCCAGAGCATCATCTATATGTTTGTTAAAATATAGATATTGGTCTAACCAGAGCCCCAGGTAGCACACTTCGACACGCAAGTGGCTGTCCGTGCGGTCCCACGACTGAGAACTTTCTCCAATTCTTTCTGGTATCCCTAGAGGCCCCAGACAACGGCGTCCTAAAAAGATAGGTTTGTGATTTCTGGAAGTTGATCTTCAACTTCCAGTCATTGCAATATCGCTGAATCTTATCGAAGTCACGTTGCAAGAGCAGTGCAATAACCTCGATTTTTGGTTCTGATCTGTTCGTAATCAAGTCGTCTGTGCACGCTATGGCATGGTGAAGTGATCCTATGAGATCGCTCGTGTAAATGTTGAAAAGGATCGGCGAATTAACCGCACCTTTTGCAGACTGTTTTTAATTAGAAATGTTCCAGCAGAAGTCACATTGCCATTTTTGACAATGATTTGTCTACTGGTGAGCATGTTATAAAGTATGTACAGCAGTGGTTTGCTTATGCCCAGCCTGCTCAGCTTGTAGAAGAGTCCCTCTAGCCATACGGTGTCGAAGGCCTTCTCCAAGTCATTCAGGCAGGCACCCTTGTATTGGTTCTTGCTTTTGTTCCATTTGATATCCGATACCAGTTTAGACACGGCATGTATTGTATCATTAAAACCGAATTGGTTATCCGGAATTATTTTATTGTCCTCAATCCACTTAATCAGGGCTCTACGAGTATTGATCACTTTGTTCGAAAGGAGACTTATAGACCGGCGATTTGTCGGATTGGAAGTGTCTTTACCCCTTTTCGAAATGGGTTATATCACTGCTGTTTTCCAATGCACTGGAATGTGCATTATTCAGTGCATTTTTAAACAGAGTGGTGTAAATTTCCACCGCTTCTAGAGAGAGATGTAGAAGCACAATGTTCGATACTTCGTCGATTTCCACAGATTTCTTCCTCCTTAATGAGTGGAAGACCGCTTGGAATTCCACCTTCTATATGTATGGTGGGTGTACACTTTCATTGACGATGACATTATATGCCATGATATAGTCATTGAAATCGGTAAAACCTATGTTCTCGGATCGCCAGTGCTCTATATTATTTCGAAGGTAGAAGTTGTGCACAAGGACGCGATGTACATTGTACGCTTCCTGGAAAATCGCTCCTATAGCCTCTACCTCCTCCTGCGGATCGTCGATCACAATGAAGTTGATATGCTCTACTGCGTTATCTGTATCTATACCTGCTGTTATCAGTATTCGTCCATTGTTCGTCGTTCGGTTGATATTAAGACACGGAAAGTCGTTTTGATTATTCCTCCGAAATATTTTATTTATTTGCAGGAACATACTCGGGTTGTTGGCTTATAAGCCCGAATTTTGTTGTTCCAATGCAAATTTACAGAAAGTCTGTAGTTTTCCCTGATTAATTTCTGGAGGCTTCTAATCAACGAATTCAGCGTCCTAACCTCCGAGTATCGTCTGTCAGTAAACTGTCTGTACAAGGTTTTTAGATTCGACAGCAGTCTACTTTTGTGTTGGTGTAGTGCGTCAATTGTTGCGTGGCGGAATATGTATGCGTTGTCAGTATGTTGATACCGAGGTATCGTACTGTCCATTGTTCGTTTAATTGTCTCGTCAATTTGTTTTAGGTACCAGTCAATCTCCTCATTTGACAGATTCCTATTGAACGGTGGGTAGAGTGAGTTCGAGAAGAGTGCTCTTGTCAAAGTTCTGGAAAAGCGAGTCCAATGCGTCCTACTGTAATTGTAGGAGTACGTTCGGACAAACTCCTCCAACTCCGGAATTTCGTTGAGAATTGTTATTACGGCACTGAGTCCGCAATGGTCACTGTCATAAACAAATATGTGCATGCAGTTTAAAATTTGTCGGTCCATGTCGTTCAGTTATAACCGTACGTCGAACAGCATAAGATCCAGATAGGAGCCGCTTCTAGGAAACGCCGGACTATCTGTAGCTTTCAAATCGAGTCTATACTCGACACTGTGCCGATCCCACCAATTAAATAGTAGGTTCCCTCTAGGATTAGGTGTGTTATTTCCTCAATCTCTATGTTTGGCGTTTAGATCTCCGGCCATGAGGATCATAATTCTCCTCCGCCTCTGAAATAAATAAAGTAGATTGATTAGCTCCAGGTGCATAGAGCGCGATCATGCATATCTTCTTTCCACTATGGAGAGGGATGCACACAAATACACGCTTCCATCACTTGGAACCTTCGGACTTCACCGCTGTACACTACCTTAAATTGCAGTTGTTTTATAATGAAGATCGCAATACCTTCTCCTTGTGTGGAGTTAGGTCGATCTCTTATAATATTGTATTTATTGTACCCCAATTTGTGCTTCTGGGATAGCTTTGTTTCGCTAACCATAAGCACATCAGGGGTTTGGTCTTCTAACAACTTAAATAGTACGACTCTTTGCTCGATCCTTATCAGTGGATCTTTAAGGGTTGCTCCTCCATGTTCGTACTCATTACGACAGAAGCACGTAGATCTAGTCCGCCCTTGAATAGAGAGCAAGATAGCCAGAAAATCAGTTTCAGCATCCGGTACTCTAGCCGCTGGGGCCTGAGAAGCAACCTTCGGTTTTTTTTTGTTCCGCATTTCCCCGGCCTGTCGCCATTTGGGCGTAAGTCACTTGGGGAGTCACGGCTTTTGTTTGAATGGGAGCAGGTGGACGTTTCACTTCTACCTTTTGCTGGCGGGCCAGATTTAATTTCTTAATATACTGGAACTTGGGGCAACCCCGATAGTTTCATATCTATCTTCATTTAGACGCTTAATAACAAAATTACTATCTATGACCGACTTACATAGTTCAATGGGCTTGAGCTCAATCTTATACGTATTGATTGGCGGTACCCTCATCTTAGAAGTCGTCTTCTGTTGCTGCTGCTTCTGCTGCGGTTGTTGTTGCTGCTGTTGTACTGTTTCTGCTGTTTATGCTGCTGCTGCGGTTGTTGTTGTTTTTCTTGCAGCGTTTTCTGCTGCTGTTTTTTCAGCTGTTGTTGTTGCTGCTGTACCTGCGGCTGTATTTGGCGTTGCCGCTGGCTTTCTGGAATCTTCTGCTGTTGTTGAGAGCGCTGGAGGTCTTGTTGCCGCTCCCTCTCTCTTCTGTCCATTTGTTTGGCCTTTATAGCACGCACCCTTCGTTCGAGCAGCCTGACGCTGCTTGTCAGACTTAGTACCTCCTCGTCTTCGTCATCCGCCAGAATGGCGAAACTATTGTTGCTATCTCCCATGTAGCGGCATTCCCCACCGTCGGAGATATATGTTAACTCGACACAGTCATCCGACCTCTGCCGCTTCTTTTCTGCTGCTGCTGTTGCTGTACTCTGTGCCCCTTCGCTCACTCTACCTGGCAGCTGTTCAGCTGAAGCGGATGTGGAGGGACGCTTTACAACGTTGGGAGAAGGTTTCAGTTTTTTTCTCCTTTTCCCCATACTGTCATTAGCAACTGTTGCTGGGTAACTCCACCAGCTGGTCCCGTTGTTGGGAGCGCGGACCGCTCACTCTCTATCCCCTGATACTTGTTTTTATTTATATCGTTTTCACTTATTTTGAATAAATGAAAAAAAAGTCCAGAATTTTCCCTCGTCCGGAATTGAACCAGGGTCACTACTGTGGTAGAACACCACCACTACCACTACCACTACCACTACACTAACTCGCCACTTGAAAATGTGCTGACTAACTTTCTAGTTTATCTCCCACCGATTTTAAATGAAAAGCCGAAACACGTGTGCACTCTTTGAAAGTCTGTGAACGACTGAATTAAAATTACATGCTAATATTAAGATTAACGAGCCTAGCTGCAGAGACTGATTTAAAGTTATATAATAATGTTTGCTTTTGTTAGAAAATCAGAGATCCTTTCAATATTTGTGGGACTAGGGTTTTTGAGAACTTCATAAATTGAATTATTTTTAAATACATTTTTGATAATAGGCTTTAATACGAGTACAGAACAATTTTCTAAAATGTGTGTTATATCCAAGGTGGTGTTGCAGGTAGCACAAACTGGCGGGCAGTTTTTAAAGTAGTAGTCGTACAAAGGTAGAGATTGTTTGTTTCGGAATGTTTGTGGGGTATACCGGGTTGAGTTTCTCAGGCTTTACTTTCTTGTAGTGATGGTGGTATAAGCTCCAGTCGTTTTTGATATGAGTTGTTGTAACTTTTTGAATGAGTTGTATCAAATATAATTTGGTGTAGATATTAAATCTATATACCGGAGCATTTTTGGTCGAGTTAGCTGCAATGTCAGTGTTTTCGTTACCAATATCCCAACATGTCCAGGAGTCCACATTAACTTTTTTTTTGTGTTTTTTTTTTATAATTTGCGAGCCAAAGGGGATATGAATACCCTTATACTATTACAGGGCATGGGCGTTGTGTAGATAGACAGAGAGAGAGAGAGAAAGAAAGCAAGATTTGATGTAGTGGTTTAAAATTCAGGTGGTATTAACTTTCTGTAAGCTCCAAGGGTAGCGTCCAGATAACTGGGGAGCATTTTTGTTTTGCTTTTATTGTCGTTGTTCATAACTCACAGAATTTTTTCCGTCCTCCTGTTATCATCACAATCAAGTTGCATTTTCAGCCATTTGATCACCCTACTGCCAGTGTTATGCCTTCGCAGTAGAGTTGACTTAGCAATTGATCGGCTTTTTTAACAGTTTTACCATTTTCATCGATGACTGCAAATGCTGTTCCTTTCTCAGTCTTCGACTCATCAGTGAAAAGGAAGTTCCAGTTCAGTATTTTCTCTGTTCCCGATATTTTCACGAACAACTGCTTATAAGTCTCGTTGGGGGTTGAAGATTTTGATAATTTTGTAAACGTAATATTAGTCGAGTTGTTTACTTTTTTGCAAGGAAAAGGGTGTTGTAGATTGTTGATGTACTATGCTTCAGAGTTGTTTTTTTTTTCCTGGAGAGTATTTTTTTTTTTTTGTTTTCGATAATCTGCATTCTTTGGGGTGAATTTAATTTAAGTAAGATTAGTGAGGTAAGGAAATCAACTCTATGCTGGGTGGAAGGAAGGCCAGATTCGGCGAGTATGTTTGTAATTGGGGTCGATTTGCAAAGTGGTGTATTGGTTCAATGAGCTTTAAGGATGATTAGCCATGATCTAATGATGCTAATCAATGTATTAACGTGACTAAAACTATTTCTATAGTCTAAGTATTTAATGATATTTACCCTGGTAGCTAGGTTTTTCTTAAGATTAAGACAGTATTCATTTAAGTTAAACTTATTGTCAAGTATGACGCCAAGTATATACAGTTTTCATTTGTAATATTTGGATAGTTAGCATTCAATGGAATATACTTAGTACAGCTAGTATTCATGCATTTTTGTAAAATTCTGATTTTTTCCATTGAAATCTTAGAACCTGTACTGCTGCACCAATGGTTAATACCAGTGAGTACTCGTATATTTGAGAATAATATGGAGATTTCAGTTACGTCTTTACATTTTGTGAATAGAAGCAGGTCGGTGTTCAGTGAATACCCAATATTATGGTATTTATACAGATTATTTCACTGAGATGATGCTATAATGAAAAGAATTACCAAAATGGAGGATACTTGCAGTATTCCATTAAAAAGACTTATGACTGAAGAGTATGTCCCGTTTAATGTAACTAGAAATCGTCTGTTGATTAAACAAGATTTTATTTAGTTGAACATTTTAGGTCCACTTTTCCAATTAGTAAGCTTTGTTAGTATGTATAATAAATCCATATTCCAATTCTGTCAAAAGCCTTTCCAAAGTCAATTGACAAGATTGAAACGTGATTTTTGTTAGACAAGGGAGAAGCTACATACTGGTCAACGTGTAAAAGAGCGTCTATGGTACAACATCCATGCTTAAAGGTTAATTAGATGGTTGTTGTCCGATCCACTCTGTCAGTTTGAATTTTTTCCAAAGTCAATTGACAAGATTGAAACGTGATTTTTGCTAGACAAGGCAGAAGCTACATACTGGTCAACGTGTAAAAGAACGTCTATGGTACAACATCCATGCTTAAAGGTTAATTAGATGGTTGTTGTCCGATCCACTCTGTCAGTTTGAATTTTTGGTTGAAGTCCCCTTGATGAATTCTACCAGGAATTATTGTGATAAGTTTTATTAGTTTAGATTAGTTGAGGGGACCCGAGGGTTTGTATATCGACATGGTTGAACGATTTGTTTATTGGACATTGAACATGTTTACATGGACATTGGGATAGGGGGATCCCCATTTGGGGCTCGACGAATTGCAATCGCCCGTCAGAAGTATGGGTGTTTAGTTTTGTGTTCAAAATATGGGTTTCTTGAAGGTAGATTACTGAAGGTTTTAATTATTGAATTAATAGTTCATGGTGGTTATTGAAGTAGCCATTCATGTTCCTTTGCAGAACTTGGAGCATCATCAAAATAACAAAATTTGTCTTTAAGACAATATAATTTAATATACAGTTCGTCTCACTTGATTACGAACAGGAAGTTTTTTGTTTTAATTTTACGATATATTTCAAACTTCGCTAATCTGGGAAAAACCAATTGCACAAGGAATGAAGGATATATTATGTTTATATTAAAAAAAAAATGGGATTAAGTTGATAAATGCAACTTTTATGACGCTTTTCCCAAAAAGGTCATACAATTTACCTGTTTTTTTTTGTCTCACTTGATTACGAACAGTAGCTAAATCTACCTGTTAGAAGCTTAAAAGGTAAAAAAAACAATACAAAATTTGTTTGTATAAATAAATGTTGGTTTTATTCAAAGAGTAGCAATAGTTTTTAGTAATGGGTACTACCTCCTGATCGCTGAATAACTTCAAGTAGCCTGCTGTGCAGAGATTTATAGAGTGCTGTCAAATAATCTAGCAAAATTTCGGACCAGGCTCGTTTTATGACTTCAATAATCTCTTCCGTTCCATCATATTGCCTTCCTCCTTCGTAGACTTTTCTTGAAAGCCAACCCCACACGTTTTCCATGATGTTCAGGTCGGATAAATATGGCGGCCATGCAAGTAGGTTTACATTTTGGTTCTGAATCCAGGCTTTTGTTGTCCGTGCGGTATGTATCGGTGCATTGTCTTGTTGAAAAGTCCATCGCTGTCCATCAAATATCTCCGAAAACTGCGGAAAAGCTCTTTCCCAGTATCGATTTGTAAGTGATTGCCGTCATTTTGAAGCTTTGGAAATCCAGCTCCACAGTTCCGTAATAGCTTATTGCTCCCCATACCATTACACCACCTCCTTTGCTGTGCCGCCTTTGAAGATGTATTTCTTCTTTTATCAAATCATGGAAATAACAGCTGTATCCATCAGGTCCGTCCAAATTAAATTTTTTTTCATCAGAAAAGACGACGGTATGGCACTCTCGATTCCACTTGATGTGACTTGTTGCAAAATCAAGCCGCTGGATTTTACGTGCCGCATTCAATGGTGGTTTCCTCTTAATTTTTTCATGGCGAATATGGTTGGCCTTCTGTATCACGCGATGAACAGTCGATCTGCTAGCTGTAACTCCAGTTTCTGCTTTAATTTTACTTACGGAGAGCCTTGAATTTGAAGCAGCTGTCAGTATCGCCCGCCTTTCCTGACATGTTGTTGCTTTGCTGACTCTTCCTTTGCGGTTTTTGCCATACTTCTCCGGGTCCTTAATAAAGCTGTGTACAACAGTGGCGCCTCTTCCAATCTTGCTGGCTATGAAACGGATGGATTTTCCTTGTTCCCAGTAAGCCCGAATTTGTTTATTTCCTCCTTGGTTAATGTCTTTCCTTTACCCATAGTTGTGGATTGTATGAAGTTATTTCTTGAACTAAGCTCCCTAATACTCGAAGTATCCACGACGTTAAAATTGTCCTGGGTGATTTTAACGCAAAGCTAGGAAGGGAGGACGTCTTTAGTAGCGTGGTCGGAAAGCACAGCCTACACGACATCACATCCGACAACGGATTCAGGCTAGTCTACTTTGCGGCGGGACGAAATGTTGTCGTAGCTAGTACGCGGTTCCCACGTCTTGATATGCATAAGGGTACATGGCTATCTTTTGATAAAAAAAACCGTTAACCAAATCGATCACATCGCGAATGACGCCAGACACTCTTCCATTATTCTGGATGTTCGGACTTTCCGGGGAGCCAATGTGGACTCCGATCACTACCTAGTAGTAGCCAAGGTACAGATGCGGATATCCACAACAGAGCGAAATCAACGAAATACTGTGAGGAAGTTTGATGTCGGACGGCTACAATCGCAAAAGACCGCCAGAGCCTTTGCCGATCGAGTCTCCTTTAATCTTAATCTAAGTCCTATGCCGCCAGCAGCAAATGCGGAAGACCAGTGGCAGTATTGCCAACAAGCCATCAGAGATGCCGCCTCTGATGTGCTGGGTTTCTCCTGGCCAACACAACGAAACCCCTGGTTTGATGAGGAATGCCGGCAAGCACATGCAGCAAAACAAGAGGCATACAAGGCGGCGCTTCATAGAAGGACTAGAGCTGCTCGTGAGTTACACGAGCGGAGGAGAAGAGAGGAACATTATCTTTTCAGCAAAAATAAAAAGGAGCATGAGAAGCGCTCGACCGAGGAGATTAAGAGACTTTATTGCAGGAATGATGTTCGAAAATTTTACCAAAAGGTTAAAAGGACATGCCAGGGTTTCAAAGCCGGAACAGAAGCCTGCAGGGACGAAAATGGTAACATAGTCCAAGAATCGCAGTCGGTGCTGAGGATATGGAAGGAACATTTCTGCAGACTATTAAACGGCGGCGATGACCAACATTCCGCTGTCAGGCAGAACGATCCATTCAATAGTGACGATGATAGTCAAGATTCCCGTCAACCCAATCTGAATGAAGTGAGGATAGCGATATCTAAACTTAAATCCAACAAAGCTGCTGGAGCCGACGGCCTTGCCGCTGAACTTTTCAAGGCAGGAGGAGAGGTAAGGAGCATGCACCAGCTCATCTGTAAAATCTGGTCGGAGGAAAGTATGCCCGATGAATGGAACCTCAGCATCGTTTGCCCGATCCTGAAGAAAGGAGACCCTCCGAACTGCGCCAACTACAGAGGTATAAGTCTTATCAACATCGCATATAAGATCCTGTCCGCCGTATTATGTGAACGCCTAAAACCAATCGTCAGCAACCCGATAGGTCCTTATCAGTGCGGTTTTAGGCCCGGTAAGTCCACCATTGACCAAATATTCACACTACGGCAGATTTTGGAAAAAACCCACGAATATAACATTGATACGCATCACCTTTTCATCGACTTTAAAGTTGCCTATAATAGCGTGTATAGAGACGAGTTATACAGAGCCATGTCTAGTCTTGGCATCCCTGCCAAGCTCGTCCGTTTGTGCAGAACAATGGAGAACTCTCGCTGCTCCATCAAAGTCGGAAACAACACCACCGATCCGTTCGATGTCAGGAAAGCTCTTAGACAAGGTGACACGCTATCATGCGATCTGTTAACATAGTACTTGAAAGAATTGTATGAAATTCACAAATCAACACCGAAGGTACAATCTTTTATAAGTCTGTAAAACTACTCGCCTACGCCGATGACATTGACATAGTTGGAAGAACTCAGCGGGCCGTTAGTGGGGCGTTTTCGAGTATTGAGATCGGGGCAGCAAAGATGGGTTTTGCGGTCAATGAAAGCAAAACAAAATATATGCTGTCTACAAAAAAGGACACCCAACATCGGCGTCTTGGAAAGAACGCCACGATAGACAGATATAATTTTGAGGTAGTAAAAGACTTTGTCTACCTAGGCTCTATGGTGAACTCCGCAAATGACACTAGTGGGGAGATCAAACGAAGAATTACTCTTGCCAATCCGTGTTTCTACGGGCTAAGAAGGCAATTGAGTAGCAAAGCCCTATCTCGAACTACTAAGGTAACTCTTTATAAGACACTAATCATCCCAGTCCTGCTGTATGGCGCAGAGGCATGGGCTTTATCAAAATCGGATGAAGATGCCCTTGGTTACTCCGAGAGAAAAGTTCTTCGAGTGATCTTTGGTCCCGTCTGCATAGACGGCGAGTGGAGGAGAAGATACAATGCCGAATTATACGGCCTTTATAATGACATCGACTTAGCCAGAAGAGTTCACATACAACGACTAAAATGGCTGGGTCATGTAGAGCGGATGGAGTCAAACGTTTCAGGCAAGAAAGTCTTCGAATCCACCCCGGACGGACGGCGCAGTAGAGGACGAGCTCGTGGTAGGTGCCGCAAACAAGTGGAGGGGGACTTTCTTTCATTTGGATGACCTTTGGACAGACTTTGTTGGAGGTGGATGGGTGTGGCGCAAGGCAATTGGTGCATTCAGAGTTAGGGTGAGGTGTAAGATTACATGTGCGGCACAAAGGGTTATTTCCATCTTTTTTTTTTGTGGTATGCCCAAGCACGATGCGTACATCACGAAAACTAGTCGGGGTGACTAAGGACTTCTTCAGTATTTCCAGAAAGCTATAGTTGGCAAAGATTTAAAATTAAGCTCATCATTACCTCACACTCTTTCCTTCCCTATACATTTTTCTTCACTCCATCATTGTTTTTTACAAACTTCTAAATAGTTGAATACATTTTTAAAAATAAATTAAGGAATTAATTCAAAGCTCACACTCTTTCCTTCCCTATACATTTTCCTTCACTCCATCATTGTTTTTTACAAACTTCTAAATAGTTGAATACATTTTTAAAAATAAATTAAGGAATTAATTCAAAGCTCTGTCCTAGATTTTAAGTTCTCGGTCAAATTCAAGTCTTTTGACTTGTTATTATCTAAGAAAAATATGTATTTAGCAAAACTAATGCTGTAATTTGTTTGTATTCTTTCTGCATTTTCTTGATTGTTTTTCTTGTTCATCAACAGTTAATCGCACCGAAGCTAACTTAGACGATGTTGCACTTTCTCTACATAGCCTCAATATCAGTGTTACTGATCTCTTGGAATACATTAATCACGTTCAGCCAGTGGGTTGCAGCATTGAAATTCCCGAATTACCAGCGCAAAAGTCATCAAATTTGAATTTTCTTAAACCTGGCAGTAAAGAGGTCTTAATTCGCCCAGTTCATATCTATGAGCATTTGCCTCCGATATTACGTGATAGTGGTGATGTTGATGACAAATCAAATATCGCAGCTGTATCTTCGTCGCCGAATTCAGGTTCAGTTAATGCAAGTAATAGTACCAATAGTCCTAATGAGAATGGTGAAGACATTGGCAGTAAATTAGCCGGACAGCCGCTTACTGAATTAAATGATATTAACAACATATTAATCATATCTGCTGAAAGTAATAATTCCACTCATCAATCATCAGATATTAAACGAAAATCTGCAATAGATTCAACTGTTACTCCCACAACATCGACTGTTCCCAGCAGTGCTACTCGAGAGATTAGTAGTGTCATGATGACATCAGGTGGATTTATATCACCGGCGATTGAGGGCAGAATGCCTGAATGTCTTATTCCTGATGTTGTTGGTAAGTTGAAAAATATGTTACTCTTACTTGGTCTTATTTGTATTAGCCTTCTTCTTCTGCGATCCACGTATGTATGAAACTCGAAAACGGCATATTTTGGTCATTATACATACGTTTAAATTCTGCAAGACTGCCCTTTTTTGGTTTTAATTTTTAATATCTCCTTCATTTGCAAGGCAGTTGGCATAGTTCTCGAACAGTCGGAATTTGTGTCAGGTGGTAGGTTTCATGTTTGGCAGAAAAGGAGGTTGATAAATTTTTTCCAAGTATGTCTTTGCAAACACAACACCTCATGGAATTTGGTATGTATTCGGTATCTTGGCGTTTTACCATCCAGTGTCCACTGTATTAGGAAGTTGGAAGGAATATAAGGTGAAAAGCTTCAAGTCCGAGGCTCGTTGTTTGCTTTCGTATTGTTTGGTAAATTTATATACCTCGGTTACCTTTTGTGGTTTCATTTTGGAGATAATTTCGTCCTCTAGGACGTCTATTAACCCTGAAGTCGTCGCGCACCAAAAAGTCACACCAGTCGTCGCGCGGATTACATATGTAATCCATTTTAAAATTAAAGTAAAACCCGTATGCTTTAATTTTTTCAAATTTATTTTGCTGCAAAATGCAATTACATATTACTTAAAGATAAAAAACATAAATTATTACTCCATAATACAAAAAAAAAAAAAAAAATTAAAAAAATAAAAATTTCGGATTTCTTGTAAAAAAAAAGGAACTTTGGTGGATTACAATAGTAATCCGCGCGACGACTGCAGGGTTAAGCACAATTCCTTTTGATGAATTTAACTGAGTGTGCAATCTGATCGTAACTGAGCAAAAACGGCATATTTGAGGTAATATAGATATCTGCAACAAGACTGCATACTCAGTTTTGAGCTAGATATAACAGTGATTTATATATCGGATACGGCTTAGCATTTGTATGCACATATGTGAGCAATATACGAATGAACAGCACATATAGATCAAGTACATGCCTTTTTTTTATACATATTTAGGCTTGTGATCAGATTTTGCGACAGCAAATTTACTTTAATTTTTTTTTTATATTTTGGAATTAATACTTATTGAGAAATAAAAATTTCCTCATTTAGAGAAATACTTTGGTCTAGATGCTCCACCTACTGCAACACCATCCGCGACAGTCACTCCTCAAATGCCAACACCATCTGGAAAAGCGTTGACAGTATCTTCTTCGTCAACTGTAAATCCATCTCATTCCTCAGCTTCATTACGTGGTATAATTAAACATGAAGATCCAACTGTTTCCTCTACAGGACTCAAAATATCTCAAACTGTTGATAAGAAACTCCTTAAGAAGGTTAAAAAGAAATCTATGTCTGAAATGGCATTACCCGTACCAGGAACAGCTACCGCTGCTCCTAATGACAAAGCTGGTCGCAAACTATTTAAAATTATTCAGAAGGCAATGGCAAAGAACGGAGCTAATGCAGTTAGTGGAACATATAAAATTAAAAATGGAAATAGTATGACTCAAGGATCCCAAGATAAGTATCTTAAAAAGAAGTACAAACTAAAGCAAAAACAAATGCGTCATCAATATGTTCAAAAGCAAATGGAAGGTACGTTAAGTGCTACTCCAAATGTTACAAGCAGTGGTAGGGAGCACCCAGGATATATATCTTCACAATCGGGTGAAACTGGCGGTAATAGCAAACAAAAAAAGGATCACTTCGTTGTTCCAACACCATTGGCAGAAAAAATGCCGTCATCGGAATCTGAAATTTCAAACTCATTCTTAACATCATTACCTTTTTCCTCTTCTAAAGGAATATATCATCATCCATTGTCTGGATCTCAGGACATCAAACTAAATCCTTCGATTGTACAGGTGCCACAATCGACACTACATGGTCTACCATCGCCACCATCTGATGAGGTCAAGCTTAGTAATGAACCAGATCGCAGCAAATTAAATATTTTCAAAAAGATATCATCGTCAGGGCGAAAGGAACGCGCTGATGCGGCTGCAGCAGCAGCATCGACATATCCAACCGCATCAATCCAACTTTCATCGAACACAGACGTTACACCAGCCTCTTCCTCTTCAAACACTACGATATTTGGCGATGACCAGGTTATTAGCCTGCCATCAGGTACAACAATCACTCCTGCGCCACCTTCAGGTTCTGGTCGACATGTGTACGCTCCTCCACCATCAACACAATCTAGTGATTTCGATTCAATTATTTCAGTCGACGATGACGGTAGTATTCCCGAGGGTAGTGCAGTGTTAATGGAACGTGGCGATCTTATGATTCACAAGCCGAAAAAACGAGGGCGTAAACCAGGAAGTAAAAACCAACCAAAAATACTTGGGTTAACTACGAAAAAAACGAAAAAACTGAAGAAGACGTTTTTTAGTCATCATTCCACCTCAAATCTACTAGAACCATTAAATCTTTCGCATAGCTCTATAGCTAATATTGCGAATATCCCATTGGGTATAGCCAGCACATTCCCAATTGATCCAGGAGCTGCTTTAAAGCTAAAGAAAGATCGGAAAAAAGCAAAACTGGGAAAGGATGTAAATTTAATTCGCGGTCCTGGCAAAGCTTCAAATTCTAGAAATCTTGCTCCAACCAAAGAAGAATTTGCTTCGATTAATCAAAAGCTGATGATGATGGATACAGTATTACAGGCTGCACCACCCCTACCAACTACTATACATTCGCCGTCAACAAGTAAGGCCGGGCGATCAAATTCACCGTCTTTGGGAGTTGCTAGCTCATTCCCATTGGATCCAGACCCTTCGCTTAAAGTGAAAAAAGAAAGAAAGAAAACTAAGCAAGTTAAAGATCAAAAGCAAACATTGCAGCAAGGAACACAGCTAATGTCAAGCACTGCGTCCAACAATAAATCAAATGCGACCATGGTAACAGGCCGAAAGAGTCCGTCACCATTTACTGCCCCAAATTTCCCTAATGTTCCCGGCATGGGTGGCATTCCAATGTATCCATTTTACCCGTTTCCCGCTCGGCCCGGCTTGATTCCATCTCATAACCTTTTCTCTCAGTTGCCAAATATGCAAAATAATGCTCTGTTTATGCCATCGCTTATGGGCTTTCGACCATTAAACCCACCAATTCGTTCTTTTCTAAAAGATGAAAAGGAGCTTACACCACCGCTTCTTCAAGCTGGCGAAGGAAATTACAGCAAGGTTGCTCCTCTAGTTCCAGATACTATGAAGCTAGAGCTTACACCAGCTGTTCGTACTCCTACATCTAGCCCGGGAACGTCCGGTCCTAAGCTTAAGGCTCCATCGATTAGCTCAACCACATCGACGAAGACTGCGCGTGCGTCACCGTCCGGTCAAGCTCTCGCACCAGAATCTTGTATTGGACCATCGATACCATCAACTCCAGGAAACATTATACATTTTGGTGATTTTCGAAAGAAGTGTGATGAGCAGAATTCATCAACAGTTGTTTCCTCTTCCTCCGGCAGCAATTTGAATATTTTAAAGAATTCCGATGTGACTATCGAAGTATCTTCAGATGATTCCGTTCAAGATGAGAGAAGCAATAAACCCTCATCATTGACTCATCGTATTCCTTTACCTTCTACAGCAGTATCTTCCACCTCGGGTTTACATCGTCAGTCACATTCAAGTAATGATTTTGCAATAAACGATGACATTAACATCGTTGAGGATTCAGATACCTCTCTGACAGAGCGTCGAAACAAGGAGCATAAAAAGTTTAAGAAACTCGGCAAGCAAGGTAAAAAGCAGTCAACCTCAAGTGGATCGTCTGAATTCAAAAATCCAAATAGAGTGGAATTTTGTACTAGTGTTAGTGGAGGTTTTGATGACAACGTATCTTCAATGGTAATGGATATTACCTCAGAATCCGGCAAAAAGAATGATGAATCAGCAAACTCGTCTAGTCGTACAGCATTTGAATATGGAATATCTCCAGAACGACGTAAGGATCATAAAAAGATGAAAAAACTTCTTAAGGAGAGTAAACTCAAGAAAAAGAAGGATAAAAAAGACAAGAAACAAAATAAGGATCGTACTGAAAAAATGGTGAAGAGTGAAAAGTCTGAAAAACGTAAGGAAGAAAAGAAGGATAAGGATAAATTAAAGAAATTAAAAAAAGATAAGAAAAAGGAAAAACAGGTAAATATGCTAATTCTACCCCTATAGGCTAAGCATTTCCTTTAAATATTATTATTTAGCGCACCGATATTGAAGTAACACCGGTTAAGTGTACATCATCTGGAGACGGAACTGGTTCTGCTACAGACGTATCGTCGATTGTTCCGAAACTGACATTAAAATTGGGTCAATCTAGTCAATCTCCAACACCACTAGAATCGAATGAGTCTCGAAAAGCCAGTCTTAAGACATCTTTAACTTTGATGAGCGGTACTGGAGAAGGAAAATCTGGAGGACCTATCGTATGTACTTCTTCTGGAAGGGAACCTTCACCAGAGCTGGCAAGAATATCACCGTTAGTTACACGACCACCAAAACAAAAGTCAGGAAGTATGTATAACTGGTTTATAACACGTTACTTTTGTTGTTTCATTATGTATTACTATTATCTACAAGGAGATCCGCCTTTCATCGTCCGTGATATAAAAAAAAAACCGCCATGATTTCTTCCACCACGAACCTTTTTTTTTATATCTTATCCTTATCTATAGTAAAATAGATCAACGCATTGGTGTATATCTCACAGTTAGAAATACGTACCATTTATGTGCATCAATACGAGTAGATATTATTTACTAGTCTCTTTTTAATACCTTAACTTTTCGTGAAAATAAACAGTTTCTAGGGTCGAAAAATTACATAACACCCATACTCGTAAACCAATTTATTCGGCTTTAAATGTGATTGGAGGTACATTTTTTAAAAAATGAATTCAAGTCTGTAATCTCACACCGCAGCAAGGCGATATCACTTGTACAACAAAAAAATATTTTGTACAGTAAAATATTTAGGCTGTCATCGATGAAACAAAAATATCGATATAAAGCGATATTACATTGCTTTACCAGAGCAATATTTTTGCATTTATTTATATTTGCGTAAAAATCGAGTGATTATAAAATACTTTTAGTGAAAACTATTCAAGGAGTTTTGACTTCTTGTGCATTGGGTAGGGTTGGGCCTTGTTAATAACAAATCAATAGGGGAATTTTGAAAATTTTGAAAATACTTCAAAAGGGCTTTCGGCTGATTAGTTCGCAGCCGAAGGCATTACGTGAAAAAAGAAATCCGATTAAAGAATTTTGTTTCTCAATATAATCTCCCTCCAGTGAAATGCATTTCTCACATCGGGCATACAGTGCCTTAGTACCACCGAACAAATATTATTTTTCTTTGCCTTCAAAATGACCTTTTTGCTTTTTCAAATTGGAAAAAAAGGAAAAAGTCGCTCGGGGCGAAGTTTGGGCTGTAAGGTGGGTGGTCTATTGTTGAAAAACCTGTGTCTTTTAAGGCCTGTCTCGAAACCCGCGCTCGAGTCGTCGTTGCTTGTCGAACGACGTGAGCATTTTCGGTGTCCAGCGGGCACAAATTTTGTTCATGTTTAAATGCTCGTGCAAAATTTCTCCAATCCGTTCTTTTCTGATGTGCAACTCGTCCGCTATCTGCCACATTTTTATTCTTCGGTTGGCGAGAATTAATTTTTCAACTCTTTCGACGTTTTCTTCAGTGACCACTGACATAGGACGCCCTGGGCGGGGGTCGTCTTCACAGCTCTCTCGCCCTTGTTGAAATAAGCCAGCCCATTTTTTGACTGTGATATACGAAGAATCCTGAAGAGTCGATGACATGTCTTCGAAAATTTCTTTAGTCGATTTTTCTTTTTTTACGAGGTACTTTATTACGGCGCGGTGCTCAAAATTGCGAGAATTTCCTATTTCGGCTGACATGGTGATATTTATCCTACCACAGATAATAACAAAATGAGATTATTATTGAAGCGAGGTGATATTTATACTACTAAAGAGTGCCGCAGTTAGTGCTATCACTAATGAGAAGATGACTCATTGTTGAGTATCGCAGGCCGCGAACTTATCAGCCGCCCCCGTATGTTGTACAGTTTTCTTCATTTTCCACCTCCTGCAGACTGTATATCATATGTCGCTTTGTCGAATGATCTTTTCTTGTTTTGTGATTATTTTGTAGATGTTCTGTATATGTTTTTTTTTTCAATTTCTCCACCTCTGCCATTTCTCGTCTGCGCTCAACGTTGGCGGCATTGGACTCGAGAGGTTCAAAGACACTCGATACTTAAAGACTGGCATTATCTTGCGATTGTAGCCGTTCGATGTTAAGTTTTCTCACAGTACTTCTTTGGTGTTGTGGTGTTTGGGATATCCGCATACGTACCTTGGCAGCAACAACGTAGTGATCCTAGTTGATGTTAGCTGCTCGAATGGTGCGAACATCCAAAATACTGGAGGAGTGCCTTGCATCAATCGCGACGTGATCAATTTGGTTAACAGTTAGTGGTGCGGGACTCGTGTTCCAGCTACAGTGATGCTTCGCGGCGTAAAATCAATTAGCCTGAGTTCGTTCCCGTCGTGTAGACTGTATTTTCCGACTGTGTTTCCAAATGTGTTCTCCTTTCCAATATGTGCCTTGAAATCGCAAAGTACGCCATAAAGTGGGCATCGTAATCGTAACTCCTTTCGATTAGCTCATAAAAGCAATCTATGGTATCAGTCACCGTAGTATATGTATGTCAAAGTTTTTCATCCGCTTTTTGCCCAGCCCATCCCATCGCACTTCTTGGATGGTGGTGATAGTCTTGGGCCCCGCTAATTGCTGGGCTGCACGTGGCCTGTTAAGGGTCCGAACATTCCACGTGCAGTTCCGAAGGTCGTTGTCCTTATTTCGTTTGCGAGATTTGACACCAGTAAAGTCATTTTTATCTTCCTTCTGAGGAACACTTGTTAGACTTCTGAGGCGAAAAATTTCAGCCAATCAGGTAAACAAGAAATGCCTCGTGCGGTTTGATACATGTATACTGAAGTTCACCCAGCTGTTCTTGCTCAGGTCCGAGTGTTCAACTCATTATTAGTTCACCGCGTGGAGGTGATGATGCAATTTTTCCTACCTTAAAGTACTAAGTTTTGAAAAATTTTAAAATTTTTTAATTCCTATTTTTAACGGATTTTTTTTTTAAATAAAAACATTTTAACGATTTTGTTTAAATCTGAATGATTTCCATATAAACAACATAAAGTCGTGCACTTCATTTTAGAAACGGTGACAGGTAGAAGTACAATTTTTATTTTGGGGCCCGATTATACATAAAGGGTGAACGGACAATTACCTTTTCCCTGTCATTTTAATACAACAAATTATTTTTATCGATGTTGAGTGGCGTCGTGTGGGTTGCGTCGACTTCATGAATTTTACTTTTTGATCGATTGATTTGTGTTTCTTATTGCAGTGGCGAAGATTTGTACTTGCTGTAATTTTACGATGTATAAGGGCAAGTATTGATTTCGTGAAAATCAATCTTGGTATTACTATAATAGAGAATCTAAAAAAGTGGGTTTCTCAATTCTGTCTGTGTAACTGTCCGTCTGTATGTATTTACAGTTGACTGAAGACTAATCTGCTGAATGGATTCACTTGAAACGTCATATCTGGGGTCTGAAGGGTCATAATTCGAACTAATTAAAAAGAAGTGGCCATAATCGATGCGGAGTTTGTGAGCTTTGAACTCAGTGTACCAGCTGACAAAATATGTTGCGTACTTGATTCTTCTGTATGGCTGTGTACAAATTAAACAAATAATTTCTCGTCCAAAAAACGAATGAGGAACGCCTCCGCAATTACAAAACTAAAATCATCTCTACCTGCTGTAAGTACGTTGCATTTTCCATCTTACATTAATAATTTCTTCATTTATTACCAAAACATGGAAGGCATGCGAACCAAAATGGAAAAAAATGCTCGTCTTATTCTCTTCCATATGATTGCATCGTTCTCGTAGAAACTTGGCTCTCTGAGAATCATCACAGCGCAGAGATTTTCAGCTTTCAACAATACTCTGTTTTTCGTAAAGACCGCTGCTTTCTTAAGACTGATAACTAATGGGAGGCGAGGTGCTGTTCGCCGTTCACTCTTCAATTTCTTGTATGCAAATTGATTTACCATCTTCTCTAACATCTTCTGTTTACGATGTTGATCAAATTATTCTGAGTTACATTAGAACACATTTGTGATATATTTATTATTGTTAGTTATATACCTCCAAGTAGCTCTATTGATTTGTACAAAATATATACATATATGTGAATTATTGTCATTCTGTTCTCTCTAATTCAGGCCGTGATCAGCATGTAATTATCATGGGAGACTTTAATTTAACTAATATTAATAAAAAAAGAAGGAAATAAAAAAATAAACAAATATTAATTGGACTTTTGATACCGACGACATCTGTCTTTTACCTTTTAATGTAAACAGCGATTGGTTCGGATTAATAATTGTTCAAATAGTTTAAATCGTGTACTTGATTTAGTATTTGTTATAAGGAAATCGGTAAACAATCAGTAACTCTACTCCTCGTGTGTTTGCAAACTATATGCATGATTCTGTTTTATGTATGAATTTTAAATTTTTAAACTTTTAAGTATAATTATTGTAAAGTCAATTTTAATGGATTTACAATTCACATTGATTCTGTTTCTTGGGATTCAGTGATTGATAATAATGGATTATTTGTTATTTGATTCTTATACTTCGATTATCCAAATGTTAAAGGAGGCAATTGATTTGTTTATACCTAAGATTGCAATCAATCAGAACTCTAAACCACCGTGGTTTAATAAAAGAGTTTGTAATATTAACAAAAAAAAAAAAAAAAAAAACTTACACATTGTTTATTTAGCTTCTTAACAAGTTACTTTATAAATATTATATAATATTGAGTCTAAATTAAAGAAAAACAGTAAACATTTTTGAAATGTCAACAAAACTAAAAAGCATTTGAATGGAATACCCTCTCGTAATGACATGCAATATTTAGGAGCAATATCTTCCGATGTGTAATTGTAAAAATAGAACTACAACAAACTTGACTATTTTAAACTTATCAATTGCAAAATTAAAACTAAGAAATGTAACGATTGGTTGGTACACTACAAAAGAGTAAACCCACATAAAAACCCAGCCCATATACCCTACCATATCATCAAAAGCAATGATTACCAACTTTGTACGCCTGCTATTAGGAAAAAGATAACTCTCGCAACTGCCAGACCTGCAACCAAGTGTCCAATCTGCAACATCTATTATCCCACCTGAATTCAATGCTGTCAAACTCCTTCATCTACGAAACCTTAAAAACTACAGATGCTGAAAGTATTCAAACTATCGACCAACTTAATTAATAGATTAAAAGTAATTTTGTAATTTTAGCCTTAACTTTATTCTAGTGCGGAAAGACATTGATGCTAGAGCTCAATATTTCAGCCTAACCTCTTAATTTGTAATCATTAAGTTAAGATTAATGAATAAATAAATAAAATCTCCTTCATATAGCACTTTCAACCCTAAACCCTCAGTGAATTCGATCAATATAGAAATCACTAACTATCGCCCGATATTCAAAATTTCTAGAATTCCGCAACTATTTAAAAAGTTCATTTATAATAAACTGCCTTTTCTTCTAAAAGATATAGTTTCTCCTCAACAGCATGGATTCGTCGTTGGTAAAAGTACAATCACCAATCTATCTATTTTTTGCAATCAAGTTATAAGAAATCTCGTGAAAGGTTTACAGTCCGATGTTATATACACAGACTTTTCAAAAGCATTCGACTGGGTCAATCACAGCATATTAGTGAGCAAATTAAGAAATGTTGGATTTCATTCAAATATTTTGAGGTGGTTCGAGTGCTCTTTAAAAGGACGCACTCAATTTGTGATGATTATTTTACTTAGTAAGTGCAACTAGTGACTAGTACAGCTTTTGACCATGCCATGGACAACAGCGTCGTAGTCAAATTGGCTAACGCTTGTGTTGACTATTCAAACCTGCGCTGAGAGTCGCAAGTCGCAATTTCAAATACCGTCGGCACCGATGATTTTTTTTATATTTCTATTAATTTTTGTATTATTAATAATTATATCAACAAATCAGCTATACAAGCCATTCTTCTTAATGTCAATGGAAAAAATGAAACATTGTTGGAAAATTACACAAAGAAGAAAACATTTGATAGAGCAGGGAACGATCCTGCGATAGATATGCTTTTGGACACCAGCGCTGTACCAACTGAGCTATTCCTGGACGTTTTCTTCTCTGATCAATTCTCCAACATCACAATTCTGTGTCTTATGTGCCCCTTGCTATACGGGTTATAGCTGATTAAGAACAGTAATTTATAGGCAGCTGAGTGACGTTTCGTACGTACGTGCGTTCAATGTCAAGCTATTGTCCAATGCATGGACAAGACTTCCGTAGCCGAATTGACTATTCAAACCTGCGCCGAGTGTTGCAATGTTCAAATACCGTCGGCATCGATGATTTTTTTTTTTATATTTTTTTTATTATTAAAAATTATATCAACAAATCAGCCATTGTCATTGAATGAAACATTGTTGGAAAATTGCAACGCTCTACCAACTAAGCTATTACTAACTGACCTACCAACCCTTCCGCCATCTTATACTCCAAAGCTATTAACTCCCAACCAAATTCTATATGGAAGTGAATGTCCCAGAGTTGGTTAAATGTGCAGTTCTAGTATTTTCATTTTATTATTATTATTATTATTATTCTTTATTCATCTACCGAGCTTAACTCTAACAGACTTTGGATTAAATGATATAATAATTCAAGATACATTAATATTTAGCGGTATAATCTTTTAGGTCATATTAATATTCAATAGAGACAATTTAAATTTCGATCTATCATCACATAAATCTATTTCAGTACAAACAGAATTAAAAAGTTTTATACATCTAGTCATTGGTTCATTCATTCCCCTCGATAATGTCAAAACTTAACCACAAGCTAAAATTTAACCCAATTGACACAAAGCTGCATATGATACATACAGCCTTCGAAAAAAGTATTAGGCACCCCCATCAAATTTCAAAGACTATTTTTTTGAGAAATTCGGAATCCCTAATGAGTGACTAAAATGAGTTTTGCCGAAATTGTCGCATTCTTAAAAAAGTGGTGATTAGAAAAAGATTGAATTTTGGCACAATAAGCGTTTTTTTTTTTAAGTTAGTTTTTGTCGATTTGCGGTGAATTGTTATCTTAATATTAGAGCAATGCCAGGCACAAGATAATTGAGCGAAGGTTAAAGGAGGGAAATTGACTTGTTAGACTTCCAAAAAGTATTTCAGGTTATGTGGTTAAAAAGGATGAAAAGCCATAGCTACATATATTTCAGTGAGAGCCAAAAGCTACTCTAGAGGCATTGTATGAGAAAATATTCCATTTAGAAGACCAGCATTTATTATGTTCAAAAAGGACAATGCTCCATGACACACTTATCAAAAAAAAAAAAAAAAAAACAAGAGAGTGGCTTGAAAACACAGGTTGTAGCACAGTAAGCTCCGTCCCTAGATCTTAATATCATTGAGCACTTATGGCCATTATTGGCTTAAGCAGAAGGTTAGGAACCACAAAATATCATTGGCAGAAGGAAACTATTGGTCCTAGCGAATTCAGGAAACTTGTCCGGAATGTGCAGAAAAGGGTCATGGAGCTATTTCGAGCCAAAGGAGGACCAATATCGAAAAAGTTTGGAAATAATTACTGTTTTAGGTGTTCTCCAATCACATCTTAATATTACTCTCATAGCTTTATTTTGTAACTTTTGCAATCTGTCCACCATCCCGATATTTCCTAAATATAAGACCGTTGAACAGTACTCAAAGTGAGGTTTTATAATAGTATTGTATACATTAATTGCACACAGCATAGACATTCTTCTTCTAATCCTTGAAAAAAAAAACACTTTTTTACTAATTTTTTTTGAAATATACTCAAAATGGGCTTTGAAATCTAACTTGTTGTCAATTACAATTCCTAGGTATTTGATTTCATTTACGATTTCTATTATTTCATTATTAATTAGAATACTTCTATGAGATTCTCCGTTAATAATCATGCCCTTTGTTTTACTTATGTTTAAACTTAATTTATTCATCGTAAACCACTTACCCAGTTCATTTAAATCTAAATTTAACTTATCTATACATTCATTTGCATTTCTACCCGAAATATATATTAGACCATCATCAGCAAATAATTTTAATGATGAATGTTTAACAATTTTCGGCATATCATTAACATATATTATAAACAATAATGCTCCTAAAACTGATCTTTGAGGAACGCCTAGCTTTACATTTATCGTATTAGACACGTTCTCTCCAACTTTTGTCCTCTATCTACGCGCTCGCAAATAAGACTCAAACCACATCAACTCTTTGCCTTTTTCTCCATATTTCTCCAGTTTTGCTAGCAGGATCATTCTGTCGATTGTTTCCAAAGCCCATCTAAGATCAATAAAGACAGCAACAATTGACCTTCTTTGATGCACATCACTCTTCCAATCTGCAATAACTAAGTTTATTAGCGTCTCACAGCTGTGTTTTCCTCTGAAGCCCGATTGGCAGTCTGCAAAAGATGGTTGTCGTCCATATAGTTCTGCAGCATATTTTGTAGTTTTTTCCAATATCTTGGCCTCATTGGGAAGCATATTAACTGGTCTAAAATCCTCAGGTTTTGTGGAGTTTTTGACCTTCTCTATCGGAACTACTACCGATTCCTTCCAGCAGTCTGGGAAAATGCCCTCATTCAGCGATTTATTTATGATTTTACACAACATTCACTTATCATATTAATACTTAACAACTTTGTGTCTGTTTTATTTTTCATATTTTTTAAGATAGTTTTTAGTTCATTTATTTGTATACTGCCGAAACTAAGGGTACTGTTCACTTCTTCAATAATGCTCAGATATGGTTCATCGGGGGTCTCCCTATTTAACTTGTTTATACTTTCAACGAAAAACACATTGAATTGATTTGCCAATAGTTCACCATCTCTTACTAACACATTATTAAAAACAACACCCTTTATTGTACTTTTTCTTTCCTTTAGAACGAGAAATTTTATCATTCTCCACATTGACTTCTGGTCTCTCGCACCTTGAATTTTTCGTGAAACATAGTTGCTTTTTGCCTTATCAATCGCGGATTTAAACGTGTTACGCACAGTTTTGTAATTCATAACCTACGAGTCTTTAGAACAGGCTACAATCGTTAAAAGAGTGCCTGATTCCTTTTTGGCACATGCGAAATCGGGCGGGTCTCCTTGTATGTAATAAAAATATTGCTGTCATGTAGTTAATCTCTTGTTCTGTCGTTGAAGTCGACGACGGTGTAAGTTCCAGCAGTATGGGAAACGCAAGTTCGGCAACAGGAAGTAATTTCTCTGGAACTGGTCAAACATCGGCCACATCACATCCAATTCCGTCTCTGTCGGCATCCCTTAACATCGTTGTTGAGTCAGTTATAGATATTGATAGCAACAGTGGTGGACCAACCACATCTATGTTACCAGCATCAGCTACGATTTTAGGACTTGGAATGAATACGCCTAGTAACAATTCACCCGGAAGTAATGCAATGGTTGCTAGTAGCACAAGCAGTAGTACAGTAACTGCTGCTGTTCATAGCGGAGGCAGTCAACACAATCCACACCAAGCATCTCATCAGCATTTATCGTCGAGTAAACATTCAGCTGCTGTACCATTAATTTCTGAAGCAAACCGACCATCTTCTTATATTGTGAGTATGCATGCATGTGATTATTTATATTTGAGTATTTATTCTGTTATATGTATATAAAGTAAATAAACATCACAGCAGCCGATAAGAGAAGTAATTTTTGCATTTGGTTGGGCACTACATTACTTGACTTACGCTATTATTTCCAATAATAAAAAAAAACGGTATGGGCGGATTTTGGTAAAACTCGATTTTCTGGAAAACAGTTCTAGCGATTTTTTTCGAATTTGATATTTGAGTTATAGTTACAGATAGCGTACCAGATTTTATAGCACCTTGCTTATTGCCCGGTTATTGAAAATTGGTTAGTTCTCAATTATGACTCTGGCAGTAAATTCAGTAAAAAGCCTAAACAACTTTTTTGACCACATGTACATTAGAATTCCAAGTCCTCACTTTTTTTTTTTAATAAAATCGTCTGAGCCCTAATTTTTAGCAAAAAAAACTGGGTAAACAGTCTTATTGCAAACGTCCATATTACCTAAAATATGAATTTTTATCGAAATCGATTTCGAGAAAATTGACCTTAAGTAAAGTACCGTTAATTTGTTGGTAACAATGAAAATCCATCCAGCCGTTCAGGCTGTAATCAGTGGTGGTATAGGCGGACAAAATTGCGAAACCTACTTTATTGAGTTTCTCTATAATTTTTTTTTTTTAATAAAATCGTCTGAGCCCTAATTGTTAGCAAAAAAAACTGGGTAAACAGTCTTATTGCAAACGTCCATATTACCTAAAATATGAATTTTTATTGAAATCGATTTCGAGAAAATTGACCTTAAGTAAAGTACCGTTAATTTGTTGGTAACAATGAAAATCCATTCAGCCGTTCAGGCTGTAATCAGTGGTGGTATAGGCGGACAAAATTGCGAAACCTACTTTATTGAGTTTCTCTATAATAACAAAATTGCTAAAAATCTGGAGATCAAAATTTTTCACGAAATTACTCGTAATACTTGCTCTTTATAAGAGTAAGTAAAAAACATCTATATCGACAATCAAACTATACACAAAAAAGAATCGATAAAATAAAATTGCAGTAAAGATCAATATGTGGCCCTGTGTGTTAAAAATAAAATCCAGTGCGTAAAAAGCAAAATCCAGAAAAGAAACCAGAGTATCTGTAACACCAAACGATAACATAGACACAGTGAATCCATCTACCATCCCTCCACGCACTAATGCAAGCGTAGGAATGTGCTCCTTTATTCATAGTAAATCAATAGCCTTAAACCAAAACAAGAACTCTGGCTCGACCCAACTTGTGCGATTATTGTGTTGAAGTGGGAAGATGCATTTGCGTTATGCGACATGTCCATCTAATTCCCAAAAACGGTGATAAACCTCCTTTTTCAACTTTTAACGATGATGCTGACAATTTGGGCTTTTGTCTTTTTATAACCTGTCTTACAGGGTATATTAATTTTGATGCATAGCTTGTAATATAGAGAAATAAGTGATGGTTAAGTCTTAGTGTCAATATCTCATCAGAATTGGTGAACTTCGGTTACAAATTTTAGTAGCCACGCACACCTGCTGTTAAGATCAAGTTGAAACAACAGTTGTATGATAAAATTCCTTGAAAATCGCGGGAATATCTTCTTTATAGATCTGTTTTAAGAATTTCACAGCGCCACGTCCACTTTATTAGTGTTGAGATAGAACATGGGGGATAGGGTATTATACGACCGTCTTGGACGGATATGTATTTGAGTAGTATAATGGTAGACCCCCAAAAGAATATACATATATTTGTGATTGGAAGTTAAAATATGGTATATAACCTTCTTAGGGCAGTACAAGTGTTAAGATTTCCAAAAATCTCTTCAGTGCTGCAGTGACTGAAATCCCTAAAATGAGCTTAAAACCCGTTTAGGGACCTCTAAGTTAAAGCTTTTTTTTGCAGTTTTAAGTCGTCGTCTTAGTTTCTTGGCTTCAAGTTTCAGAAAGCGACGAGCACCCTAGAAAATGCATATTTTGAAAATCCCATACATTATTGGACCAGTCTAATACATGTATGTATGTATTAGACTGGAGTATATTACATAATAACCGGCAACTACTCTAGAAACAAAAAGCCAAAGCTGTGCTACAAACATTTTAGTCACAAAATAAAACCGACTTTTTCTAGTTACATTTTCTTAAACAAATAATTTTTCTTAATAATTATGTTGCTATAACTAAAAAACAAAGTATGAAAAAGGTTTAGGACATTACAGTCATATTTTTAAGTTGTCATTAGTATTTAGCATATTGTTAATAAAATGTTTAACATTCTATTTTCTTTTTCTCATTTGAATACGTCCACAAAGGATGCTGAAGGCAATCGCGTCTGGATATGTCCAGCATGCGGTAAAGTAGATGATGGCTCAGCAATGATTGGCTGCGATGGGTGTGATGCATGGTACCATTGGTAAGTGAACTGTATTGAAGATCAAAAATATATATTTTAAAAACTATATTTTTTGACTTGCTAATCAAGTCCGTGTAATTTTAGATCAAATAACTTTTTAATATCTCAAGAGCTATCCCTGCAAATAACTCCGGATTGAAAGTTGCTCAGAAGTAGTGTCTTAGAGATGGAATTTATCATATAAATATCTTAGATTAGTTTCGAATAATAAAATTTATTCACTCACTAACTTGTGATTAGGCTACATAATTTCGTTTACGAATATGCCAATTATAGCTTAATGATGACGATTTTAAGCATTTGCCTTTACTTGGCTGGCAAGATTTCTGTGATCGTAAACCATAACCTCTTTTTGTTATTTCGCAGGAAACGCATTTAAAGTATTCAGCTTACGTACGAGTACGATTTATTTGAATTTTGTCTGCAAAATTACCTTTTTGTATGTATTCCCTCATCCGATTGGCATCAAAATTGAGAGACCAAGATCTATGTTTTATACACACATAAATTGCTGCATTTCAACAGAATTTATTATGAACTAAAGCATTGATTCGATTGTCAAACATAAATTGACTCACCGATCTAGCAAAGTGCATGCCTTTAATTTTGGGGTTAGAATGATTCGACTCAAATTGTGAATGATTTCAACTCAAATTGTGAACCCCTAGATCCCAGATTTGAAGTTTGGAGAAATTTCATCCAGCTGTTCAGGCTGCGGGACCCACTTTTTTGAGATTCTTCATTATAGTAATACCAAGATTGATCAGAATTTCGAAGTCGAAGTTTTTCACAAAACCAATACCAATAGGTGCAAGTAAAAATTAAGTGTACGAGTGGATTGCACGTACTTGCACGTACATATATGTTGTTTACCTGCAAAAGCTTAGATTTTAAATTTTTTTTTTTTAAATCCGTTAAAATTTGAAAAAAAAAAATATTTTGACACTTATCCAAAATCTGATATGCCATCACTTTGCGTATATTGTTAGATATTCATTTTGAACAAAATTAATCCGAGAAATAGCCAATTTTTAGGAACCATTCAATAGTAAAGCAACATTATACATATTTTTTGCGAAAACCTGGTATGCCTGACTCAGATATCAAATTTGATCAAAATCGTTTTCGGAAAATCATTTTTTTTTTTGCGAAATCAGCGATAGTAAAGTACCGTTAATTTTGGGTTTAGAATGAATTGCGATTTGTCCTCGAATTGTGACCCACAGACCCCAGATATGAAGTTTGAGGTAAATCCGTCGTGCTGGTTAGGGTGCAGCCGTGCATACAGATAGAGAGACACATTTTTTTATGATATGTTATCATCATATATATTAATATTCGCAGAAAACCAATACTTGTCCATATAGCAGGCAAAACCAAAATTAAAGATTGATATTTTAAAATTTATGATATGAACTCGATCCGAAAAAAAAAAAAACATTTATCATTATATTTGATGCGCTGCTTTTTAAACATTTGCAAATTAAACCCTACACCAAGAAACGCTATCTACAGTTATCCACAAAATTCTGTGTACAGCGATGAAACTCTGGAAAACAGAGGCGTTTTGGCCAAATAGTAAATATTACATCTTTCAAATTGGTATATTCCAGTAAAGGAATATTAATCGTATTCATTTTGAACAAAATTTACATAATTTTATTATTTACTTAAGAAAAAATTAACAGAAACTATCATATGTCGCGTTCTAACGCACGCGAAGAAATTAGAAATAGAAGAAACATTTATGGCTATTATTTGAGGGCCTTCCAGCTGACTCCTCTGCCTATCACTGGTTGAGGGCCTTCCCATATCGAGCTGATTCCTCTGTTTGTCATTAGTAAGCCTTCCTTTATCGGATGGCAAATCTCTTTTGACTACTGGTCTACTCCTATCAGGTTGGGCGTTCTAGCTTATATTAGGTTATTAAGTTGTCGTTAACGAGTTGACTTTCCTTTTTATCGAGCTATGTCCTTGCCCTTGGCGGAATTAGGCTCATTATCATCCCCAGTTAGCTTCTACTTTTTTCAGAAGACGATCTAGGATGAATTTGGCGGTTCTACGTTTTTTTTTTATATAATTTTGCACTGGGGGTGTGCCCCACTCTAACAGGGCATGCATTGGGGTCAGCGCCTATGTGAACGCATTCAAAACGATTGTATCCACTATATCAGAATCCGTATCAGTTAGGACGATGGAGCTGTCCGTCTGGAAAGCATCAATGGTTAGCCTATATACGAGTAGTGTAGCTGCCTTTCCACCGTCTTCGTATTGTCCGTGAATGTCGTAATCTTGTCCGTCCATTTGTTTTGAGGACTAGCCTCGCATTCGATTTTCTTGTCTGATTTATTGTTAGAATTGTTCATGGTTTGGTCCCACAAGTAAGCCGGTAAAAACGAATGTCCATCACAGCATACCCGATTTTACTGAGATAAGGCCTGATTTGGGCACGGTTTACTATTCGTTCACACCACCACTGGAATCAGGTTGACTACTCTTTGACTTCGGATCCTCCTCCAGTGACCTTACAACTTGGGTAAGCCTGCTGCAATCGCCCCCTGGAATCATTATTCTGTACTGAGAATCTCCATCACGCCAAGCAAGTAGTCGACGAAGATGCGCGGCAATCCATTCTTCCCGTCAAGTGAAGGTGTACTTAAACTTAAAAAAAAAAAAAACACATCCCTTCTCAAGTTGTCAGCCAGATCACTTGACGTCACGTTAGTGTAGATGTGTATTTCGTTAAAATGGGCTTATTCCAAGGTTTTTTTTTAGGTTTTTCGTATTAATAGTTCTGGAGATAGGGAGAGAGAGAGAGAGACAGGGGCGGCATCGCTTTTCAATGGTTTTTGAGCTTTTTATCCAATAAATTTTTTAAACAAAATTATATGCAAATAATATTTGGACTCACTGGAACTTAGGCTTTAATTTCATATGTCACATGATGAGGTGGACATTTTTTTTCTGGGGTAAATTGTACGGACGCCGGGGTATCCAAAATACAGGGAATGAGATTACCAGAATTTAAAAAAAAAATCCGAGTGCGGCTTCATTGTTTATTAGAGTAATTTAAGCAAAATATATGTACCAATTTAATTTACTCGTAAACTGGTGAAGTATCAAGGGGTGTTGTAAGCGGATGTCTTCTTGAAAATAATACTCCTCTTGTGACTTGAAGATTAATTTTATTTCGCAGTTTGTACCTCTATCCGATTACTGATTTTGTTCTGGAATGAACCAAATGAGAATTCCGTTGGAGGGAAATACAAACTGCGGGAAAGAAAAAGACGAGAAGATAGACTATAGATCGCGTACTTGATGAACAGTATCTACTGGATTCAGTTTGAGCATCTAGATGGCGCCACGTTGCGCACAGGGTGTTCTGCAACAAGGGACACTAAAGTCAATAGAATGGACTAAAAATTAATTGCCAAAAACATAATCTTTTTTAAGCAGAAATGTGTTTTTAAAATTTAGCTGATTTAAATCCTCCTGTTCGTGGTTTGCTATGAACTCTAAAGTTCAGAAGTTAAAAGCAAGAGGATATTCATAGAACAAAAAATGCATGGGTAATAAACTATTACATCAAATACAACTTGAAAAACAATAAGAGACAATTTATTATATTCAAATATTTTGCCTCTTTCAAATGTTAATTTTTGTTTATATATTTGTTTCATTCACAGGGTATGTGTTGGAATATTTGTTGCACCAAACGACAATGAGGATTGGTATTGTCGTGTCTGCATTGCTAAGAAGCGTGGAATACATGGTAGCGATCGAAAGCGCAAGCGAAACAAGAAGAAAAATATGAATTCATAAGTCACAATGGTCAACACTGATTTTATAGCTAATTAAATTCGAACGATTTAGGGGTAACATTAAGTTGGTGATTCCGAATATGGCATTGATTTTGTCCAAATTGGGTCTGGATTTTGAGATAATGCATGCTTCATTGAGAAACAAAAATATAACGTCAGTAGTAGCGTAGCCACAAATCCCGAATCATCCAAAATTAAACAAATATGTAGTGGGTTTGTATTGGATGGCCTTAAATAAGAGAATAGTAAACTGTACTACTTAGTTTGATATATTTTCTCCATTGTCTTTATGTTCTAGTAAAATCCTTCGCAATTTTTCTCATTAAATCACCAAAATTGTCGGGAAATAATTTAAGTAGTTGTGGGGAAAGTGTACTTTTATACTTGCACTAGAACACAGATTTATAAAACTAGTGAGTGTTCTTTTGCTTTATGATTAGCCTGGAACCATATAAACAAAACTGCGACAGGTAAAGCGTCATTATCACTCATAATTTTTTATAAAATTTGATTCGTTGAGAAGTTTATGAATTTCCAATTTGTCCAAAGTTGATCCTTTCCTCCTTCATCTTTAATTCTAAGATACATAAACTTTAAACGACATAGTCTTAAATCATACAAGCTTTAATAGTAGACTGATGTAGAAGATCCTGCTCTAACAACCACTCTCGAACCGTTAACTCATCGAAGGCTGGTAGCAGTTGTATGCCTATACTAAGGTATTACCATGACAGATGTTCGGAAGACCCTAATGGAGATATGCCACTAGGACCCATTATCTTTATGACCACCTGATAACCTCGCAAATCAAAATTCCGTTTGTTTTCTGAGTTTTGGAATTCACTTCCAGGAAGCATATTTCCATAAGCATGCATTTCGGGGCGTTGTTCCAGCGTTAGTTTTCGTAGTATTTTTTAACTGAATTATGCGGAAATCACAAGTACCGTTAAAATCGTGTTACCGTTACCGTTACCGTTAACAGGCGGCGAAAGTTGAAACAAAGGAATCTATAGGAAACCATAGCAATAGTACTTCGCACTTCATACTTCACAGCTGACACGTAATTCGACGTAACGTATGCATAACCTGGCGCAAAGTTTTTAAAGAGTCCGTAAACGATCACACTCTGTAGGCGTACTTTATTTATGCACGGAATTGTTTGTTCGCATTACAATTTATTTGCGGAACTTTGTCTCTTTTGTGAATTGTAAATTGAAATAATTGATAAAGTTAACAATACAAATTTGTATTCTTAAATACAAATGTGAAACAAAATTGAATTAAATAAATTATGTAATCGCATTTCAAATTGCTTTGAAATGCGTATTGGTTGGTTGTTTGGTTTAAGAGGCTTAGCTTATGCATTGGGCCCGTTGTGTCCCCCTCGTCTATGGAACTGTAAGGAATAGTGCTGTGCTTTGGGAATTATGCCTTGAGAGGGGATGCGTATTGCTCGACAAACTTTCACATTACTGTGCAATAATTCGCGGAATGTATAACAGAAGTATGTGAAGACTTGTTTGCGACACATGTTTCCACGTATATGGGACTTTTAAAATAGAATGTCAGAACGAATTGCCGAAGTAACTCCGAAGTTTTTCCAACTTAATGGTAGCACTGACTTTTGATTTGGGCATTCAGGTTGGGGTATTAGTCCTTGGGGTACATGTGATTGGCATATTAGCTTGTTTGTTTGCAAACTTGAAAAAAAATCCTTCTGAAATGTCCTTATTTTAAGATATTTTATCGCAAAACTGTTACAACTTTTTTTTGGAAGAAAGTGGGCGTTTATAACAGAAGCTCAGAGATTCTGATAAGATATTCACAATAAGACCGTAAATAGCTTCGAAAAAGCAATATGTCTTTTTTTTTAAGAAAACTCCCCCAAACAGTAGGTGGTAGATAAAGTCAACGTCTACATATTTTTCCTTGACAATATTTTTCAATTTCTAGCAAAAATATTGAGAAAAATTATATTTTTTTGAAAGTGAGCGTGACTGTAAACAAATTTCAAAAATTTGTGCACTTGTACCGCCTCGGTCTCTACAAATCTTTACCAAATTTCATGTTCCTAGCTCAAAATTTACGGCCCAAAAAGTTGTGTCATACGAATAAACGTACGGGCATAGCTAGATCGAAATAACTCTTCATGCCGATCATAAAAATGATTTTAAGATATTTTGTCGCAAAACTGTTACAACTTTTTTTTGGCAGAAAGTGGGCGTTTATAACAGAAGCTCAGAGATTCTGATAAGATATTCACAATAAGACCGTAAATAGCTTCGAAAAAGCAATATGTCGTCTTTTTTTAAGAAAACTCCCCCAAATAGTAGGTCGTAGATAAAGTCAACGTCTACATATTTTTCCTTGACAATATTTTTCAATTTCTAGCAAAAATATTGAGAAAAATTATATTTTTTTGAAAGTGAGCGTGACTGTAAACAAATTTCAAAAATTTGTGCACTTGTACCGCTTCGGTCTCTACAAATCTTTACCAAATTTCATGTTCCTAGCTCAAAATTTAGGGCCCAAAAAGTTGTGTCGTGCGAACAAACGCACGGGCATAGCTAGATCGAAATAACTCTTCATGCCGATCATAAAAATGTATGTATACTTTTGGAGGTCTGCCGTTAATATTTCTCTATGTTACAAACTATGTATCAAAATTATACCTTGGATAGGGTGTAACAAATTATACCATTCATTTAGGAAATTATAGAAAATTCTCTAATTTAGAATTCTCTGTCGAATGAAGAATGCCAACTTTACTTCTAGACTCCTCAAGTATCATTGCAGTAGATACGTAGTGGTTTTCAGCGTTATAAAAATAATCACTCCGACTCTCGTGTTTTTTGTTCGGCTGTTGTCGTTTTATTCGTAGTACCCGCTTAGTGAATCGGTTTTTAAAACTACGTAATAGAATTTTAGACTACAAAAAATGACTATAGCTGCTGGTGAAGGTTGGCAGAATTTCATGCCTAAATCAAAAACTGTCAAAGAATGAAAACGACAACGGGAATCGGGGTATTTTGGAGTTATACAATAATTGCACGATCGGATTGTGGGCTGGCATCAAGCAAGCATTGAATTAAAATCAAAATTTAACAAGTATAAATTATCTCAAAATAAAAACCCAATTCGTTAACTCATTATTAATTTTGAAATCGGCGTCCCAAAACATCTTAATATCGTTGGGATATCTGTGGCAATATTCTTTCTTTATTGGCCTGTGCTATATTTAAAATGTTTGAATATATATATAGGTATATCAGATATATGTATGTATCATAAATGTTAATATGTATTGCAATTATATAAAAGTAATAAATTATTTAAGTAAATACAACAAAACCTTTCATTATACATATTTGTCTAATAAATTATTTGTTTTCTTTTTTGTACAATTTATACAATGCCTTGTAGTTTCATCTTATGTATTTTTTTCTTTACACAGTATTTTGGGGTGTTTGGGGAAAATTTGAAACCACGTAGGGTAATGTCACCAGATGCTGGACAGTTGCAGATACCGGACACCTGATAATGAAAATAAGTATAACTATTACCCAGGAGTCGCATGTTCTCTCAAAATAAGTATACACATCTTTCTTACATACTTAAAAACCTTTGATCACGTATCATTAACAGTTTTCTAACAATAGTACTTTGTTAAGGAGAACTACATGAAACCATATAAAACTCTTGCAAAAGCTAGTTAATGTCCTTAAGTAACATGGTACTCGTATCTGATTTCAATTGTACCTATAAGGGCAAGTATTGGATTCCTGAAAATGTTCGATCTCAAGATTTTGATTAACATTACTAAGATAAAGAATCTCAATAAAGTGGGTCTCTCAAATCAGTCAGCCTGTGCGCACGAATGCTCTCCAAACGGCTGGGCGATTTTCTTCAAACTTCATATTTAGGCTCTATGGTGTCAAATTCGAAGCGAAATAAACGGAATTTTTATTTTACCCCCAAATTAACGGTACTTTATTTTTTGAACAAGTTAGATTTTCTTGAAAACGGCTCTTAACGAATTTGATAAAATTCGATATTTGCGTTATGATGGAAATATGCTATTAAATAGCGTACCCGGTTTTCGCCAAAAATAACGAGCATCTGCAGCCAGCTCGATCTTGTGCAAGCCACCTCCAGTTTTGCACAAAGTTGGTTGAGGTCTCTTTCCAGGTATTGCTTCACCGCCTTGTTCCTCTGGGATAGGTTCGAAGACTTTAAGAGCCGGAGCATTGATGTTCATTCACTCTACATGTCCTAAGCATGTCAGGCGATGAATTTGAACTTTTCTGACTAGGTCGATGTCGCTGTACAACCGGTATAGTTCGATGTTGTATCTCCTTCGAAAAATTTTTCTTTCACAACTAAAGTTTTCTAGGTCGTTTCATCCGCCTTTGATAACGTCTACGCTTTTGCGCCATATAGCAGGACCGGTATGATGAGGGTCTTATATAAAGTCACCTCAGTTGTCCGGGTGAGGGCTTTACTACTCAATTGCCTTGACATTGTTTGAATTTACAGCGGAGCCTATGGACCCAGAGTCCTTAACTATCTTCAAATTGTTGCTATCTATTGTGACGTTTTGTCCAAGTCGCCGATGTTGACTGTCTTTCTTTGATGGCAGCATTTATTTTGTTTTACCCTAGTAACCGATAAACCCATTTTCGCCACGTCTGTTTCAATACTTACGAAAGCACCACTAATAGACCGCTGCGTTTTTCCTATTATGTTAATGTGGTCGGCGTATGCAAGTACAGTAGTTGTAGATTTTTGAAAGATCATACCCAGATATTAGCTTGAGAATTTTGTACAATCCGTTCAAGTATGATAAAGAAATCACATGACAGCGCGTCACCGTATCGTAGTCTTTTTATAACATCAAAAGCCTCGGTGATGTTGTCACTGACCTTGGTGGAGCAGTGTGCATCCTTGCACAGATGGACGAGCTTGACAGGGATGCCAAAACTTGACATGGCTCTATATATCTCGTCTCTATAAAAGCTAACGTAGATGACTTTAAAATCGATGAAAAGGTGCTGAGTATCCATTTGAAGCTTTTTGTTTTTTTTGCAAGTTCTACCGCAATGTAAATATCTGATCTATGATGGACTTTCCTGTCCAACACTGATACGGACCAATTAGATTGTTGACAGAAGGTTTAAGGAGTGCACATAGTCGTTATATGGCAAATAGGATCTTATGAGAAGACTGATACCTTTAGATTTCAATTAATTTCACCTGGCACTTCTAACGTGTACGTCTAAGTAGGTTCACAAGCCATTGAAATTCGTTAAGTAGTTCTTGAATCAAACGGCTAATAAAACCGATTTGAAGATTTTTGAAATATCGCCCCCGCCCTTTGTAGTACCACTCACATCCGTTTTTAACGATTTTTAAACGATATGACTTACAATACATATCAGGACATACGAGTACATACATATGTATATACAAACTAAATTTTATCAAAATGTCTAGTTGTTCTCGAGCGAAGACATTCATATGGACAGACATGGAACAAATACCGTTTGTTTGACCTAATCTTTTCAAATACCATAACTTTCCATTTTTTTACGGATTAACGAGAAAAAATATAGTTCAAATAACGGTATGGAACACTGGCCGCGCGAGGCCTGACTCGCACTTGACCAACTTTTTTTTATTTAGAATCAAAATATATAATACAGATAACAGTAAATTATTTATTTTACTGCTTAAGAACAACTGTTTAATACAATAATCTCTTAACTACCCGTATTTCCTTACACATTTCAACTAAAACTAATTGGTGTTCGCATAAATATTCCAAGATCCGATTGCAGAAATCGCAGCATAAGCAAACGGCAACGGCTATCTCGGTAGCCTTCAATTCGGTCTGGTTTATTTTTAAGTAGAATATTTCCAAACAAGGTAGCTGAAAGCCAAAAATCATTAAATGGAATAGGTTTAAACGAGAATTGTATACCTATGTTGTTTAAATTGTAATTTTTCCTGTCAATTCCCTCTCTCAGGAAAATGCATAAATGTAAAAACACGTTGCGTCTTGGTGGACTTAATTGAGTTACGAGATCCATGGCTTCTTCTAGGGTGTTCGTTTGCAACAACTGATCTACGTAAGGTTTTAAAAGTGGCTCATTAGGAGCTTCCAGCAACATGAGCATAGCCTCTGCAGCACTGTGAGCATCTCCAGCTGTAAAAAATAAATAAAAACAAGTTGTAATGGCCTTCATAAAAAAGAGGAATGAGCAATGGGCAGTTTCGACAGAATGTTTCTGGGGACTTTTGGGAACGTAATGAACGCCAAGTCGCACGAACTTGCACCTTCATACTTGCTCGTCTGTAAATCACTCAGATTTCGAATAAAAAAAATAAAAAAAGACAAATTTTATTTTGCAAAACTTGGTATGTCATAATCTTGTATTGATTTCGAACAAAATCCATTGAGTCATAGCCGAGATATACAAATTTTCAAGACAACTAATAACAGTTAAAAAAAATTCTCTGTTCCTTTGTTTTTATACCTTTGCATGATATTATTAAAAAAAAAAATCTGTAAAAAAACAAAGAAACACCCATATGCTTATAAAAATCTGTTTATTTCACAAAATGAAAATGCACGAAAAATTTTAGATACGAGTACTATTTTTTAATTATTCTGAAGACTTTTTGATACGTTTTGCTTGTCTTTTATACAAATATGATGGATGATCTCGTTTCGATGTTCAACAAAAATCTGCGAGCATTCTCGATGACCATTGCCAAAATGAAAACGCCGCACTATGAAAATTTTATAATTTTATGACTCGAGTGCGTTCCTTTCATATTTTTAACACATGCATATGCAGGTACGATTGCAGTTTTTTTTGTGTGATATGATTATTCTTTTTGATGTATAAAAGAAAAAAAACACTCAAGTCAATAACGCATTAGTGCTCTAGACCGCGACAAAGTGTTTTGTGAACAGTTAAAGAATTTTACTATGTTTTGGTGTGAAGCAAATAAAGGACGTATTCTCGCTCTTCATGTCGAACATTTTTCAAATAGGCGAATTGCAGACGTAGTGGGATGCCACGAAATCACTGTGAGGCGGCTTTTAATGAAATTAAGCCGAGATTAACGGGCAGTACGGAGAGACAACCTAGAAAAAAAAAAAACGACAACACGACAAGATCGGATTTTGGAGCGCATGTCTCTGAAAAACCTGTTCGTAACTGCCAAAGAATTGAGAAAAGACTTGAACGAGAGATGTTCTATTAACATCAGCACGCGAAGTGTTCAACGCTGGCTAATAAGTGGGTCTTCAGGCCCGTAGACCTGCAAAAAAGCCGCTTCTCTCTGTAGTAAAGAAGAAAAAAAGATTGATGTGGGTCAAACAGCACCGGGAATGGACCGCCAACACTTGGAAAGCGGTCATATTTTCTGACGAATCCAAATTTAATTTGATTGAACCTGACGAAAAGCAGACAGTGCAAAGCAGAACTAAGGAGCGATACTTAGATAAATGTTTGCTTCGTACCGTTAAGAATTCACCATATGGGTCTTGGCCGTATTTTACTTTTGGACAGTTTCGTAAATGCAGCGAAATACAAAAAAATCACTGCTGATGGTGTTGTTTCTACAATACAGGAGTTATGCTAGTACATCCCAAATCCCATATTTCGTGATGATTCCGTTCCCTGTCACCGCGCCCATTCCGTTAGTAAAAATAAATTTTGGCCTAAAATTTAAATTCAAAACCACTTCTAAATATTGTTTTCTTTCAACATATAACCCAATGCAAGGCAGATATTGGCCTTGAATCCTTAAATTGGTCAGAAAATAGCCCTGACCTTAATGCAATAGAGAACTCGGTCAATTATGGGTCAGAAAGTACGCAACAAGGCACCTAAAACAATCGAAGACCTCAAAACAGTGTGGACGTGTGGACTAAAGATATAACAACAGACGAAATCCAAAAACTTTATGATTATGCCACGAAGAGTTCAAGTGGGCAAAATAAAAACTGGATTTCCCGTAATAATGACTAATTAGTGTTATTTAATGTTCCCTTAATTACTTTTAATAAAAAAGAAGTGTAAACAAATACAGTGAAATACAATAGTTTTAAAAAAGATGCATGGGTGCGGCGTAAACACGAAATTATGATCTAAGTTAACAAGGTTGGTACGATTACGTCGAACACTCTTCGTTTTTCTGATACACGGTGATAAATTTATATTAACGACGAAACCTGCAAAATGTTTTTTATTTATAGATATTAAAACTTACGAAATTCTTCATTTGACCAACTATCAAGCCAATCCCGAATCTGATTAATATGTTCATTCTCTGAGAACTTGCGGTCAAGCGAAAATGCTCCTTCTGTTCTGGATTCCATTCTGTGTAGATAATCAATGAGCAGGAAAAATTCTCGTGGCATAGTTACCCTAAATTTATTTTCCTGAATGTTAGCCTACGATGAAAAGTAATAATAAGTTTTGAGTATTGCAGCTTAACTCAGGCTCACCAGTTCATTTAATTCTTGAAGTGTATATTCACAAATCGGGCGATTTGTGTGACATAAAGTTTCCAAGGGAAGTCCAAAGCAACTTGGTCTGTATTCACCCATAACTGTGATGAAAATATCGCGGCCATCCTTCACATGGAGCACCAATATATCCAAAACAACTTTACCTTGTGACGATCGTAACTTTTTGAATAAATCAGCTATTGTTCCTGAATCTGCGAGGAACTTTATTCTAATGCTAAGGCTAGTACCTAAAAAAAATTACAAAAAATAAAATTGTTATTACAGTAGATAACAGATATAAGAAAGTCTCATATAAGTAAAAACAGCTTAAAGAAACCTGAGCAAATTGATCGTGTATTTTCTCAAATATCTCTGTATACGTAGGGACTAACAAAAGTTCACTTAGCTGATTGAATAATAAAACACAAAAATAATTTTAACTTTAGATATTTAATCTTCATCTTTTTTTAATTTCTCCACATAATTCCCATTTATTTCAATACATTTCTTCAGCCGATAGATCCATCTTTCAAAACAGCTTTCAAAATCCTCTTTTTGGAGCTTTTCGATTTCGACATTGATTACATTAATAAGCTCCTCATTAGATGTGAAGATTTTTCCCCTTAAATATTTTTTTATTTTCTGAAACAGCTAAAAGTCACTCGGCGCTAAATTCGGAGAATAAAGTGCTGGGCGAATTTCATTGATACCCGAGAGCGCAAGAAAGTTGTTGGTTTTTCAGCAGTGTGCGCAGGTGCATTGTCGTGGTGCAAAAAGTAGCGGCGCAGCTCCTCTTTTTGTCGGTGTCCTAGTAAATTTTGGAAAACTTATAGTAAGGAAGTTTCAGTATACCAATTAGCAGTGACTGTTTCACCAGTTTTAAGCGGGATGACGGCGACCATTTTCGCCCTGGTGAAGTACATTGACATCATAACTTTTGTTGTTTGGCCTTTATTGGAGGATTTGCACCTTCTGGGCTCCATACCATGGACTGCTGTTTGGTTTCCGCGTCGTACATGTAAAACCAAAATTCTTCACCTGTTACGATCTTATTGAAGTAGCTTGACTCTCCATTTTCAAACTTATCCAGGAAATATTGAGCAAAACGAGCACGAGCCTCTTTTTGCTATCCATTCAAAATTTTTGGAACCCATCGAGCTGACTTCTTCGAATATTTCAGGTGATAATTTAAAATTCGTGACACAGCCATGGCATTCAAGCCCAGTTCATCCGCTATCATCTCCCGTGTCATCCTAGCATCTTCGTCAATTTTAGCCTTCACCAGGGCCACATTTGTATCGTCGGTCGAGGATTTGGGCCGACCTTCACAAGAGTCGTCCTCCACAGAAAAATGGCCAGTCTGGAATCTTCGAAACCACTTTGAAATAGTAACAAGAGAAATTTATTCCGTATGCATTTTGGCATTCGTGCAGAATTTTGACTGGCGTGAGTTGACGTCGAAATCCGAAGAGAATGACAAAACGAATTTCTTCCTGTGTTGGCGGTGGAACTTCAACCGAGCTTGCGTCACTAATTTTTCTCTTTCTCGTCTCCATTTTTACCTATTGTTCTGAAATTTGGAAATAAATATTGTTAGATTATAAGCTACAGAAATGCATCTTTTTTTTTCAGAAACTACTAAATTGACACCAACTAAGCGAACTTTTGTTAGTCCCCTATAAGATGTTTTCATCAGACACCAAACTCTATTACCACTTTTGAAGCTCTTCATGCAGTTACATGCACAAACGTCGATATAGAATTCGCTATTTCAGGTGTTCAATAAAGAAACGACATGACGAACTGCATTTCATTCAATTTTTTCCAAAATTTGTCAACTTGCGTCTCGTAATTCTGTCCGTCTGTACGGCTGAATGGATTTACTTCAAATTTTATATCTGGGGTCTGTGGGCTAATACCCTGAGGTAAAATCTGAATTTCCATTCCAACCTCAAATTTAAAAGTGAAACTTTCTCGAAAACGGCTCAAACGATTTCTATTAAAATTTCATATTTGATGTAACATGGGCGTTTGCAATAGCTGCATACCCATTTTTTCGTTAAAAAATCTAATAACGGCACTTTAGCTAATAGCGGACTAACGTAAATTGGCTATATCTCGGTTACGGCTCTCTTAAGTCTCTTTTTCGAAAATTCGAATTTTGTGGCCTTTTTTCTATTCACGAACGACCAGCACATATGGAGTAAGTACGTGCGACCCAGTCATGCCCTTTATTTAATTCTCTTTTCACTTGCCGCAGACGGATAATTTCTGTATATTGATATTGACTTGTAACCTAGAATGCGATCGTTCTCAATATTTGTATTACTGGATCTCACTGACGCAATTACAGCTGAATTTTGGGTCCGAAGTAGATCTAAGCACAGTGATTTTGCCTTATCAATCACAGACACTCTACTTTGTAGTGGGAAGTGCATGATACTCACGGACAAGATTTCTTTATCCACAGTGATTTTCTGAAGAGAAAAATTTGGGTAAGTTTCCGCCAAACTTCCATTTGTTAAAGAAATCGGTAGCGTTGTGTTACTGTTTTCAGTATTTTTGTCCGCTTTGATTCTTTCTTTGTTGTTTCTTTTATTTTAGTGCAAATAACTGATTCACCTTCGATGGTTATGGTGAACGAAAGAGGAGTAGTAACTCGCTACCATGAACACACACACAGACGAACAGACAGGCAAACCACTTTGTGGGCATTTTAACATGATCATCATACTTACATTTCATTAGAACATGGAATAATAATTATACTGTAGTGGAATGCGATCTAAAAATGTTATTACCTGTTATTAAACTTCCAGATTTTGGTTCAACGTCCAACCATTTTTCACATATTTGTTTGTCATTCTCATCTTTGGGCTTAAATGTAAACTCAACTGGCAAATGACAGTTATTAGCTACTGTAAAATCTCTTATTGCGAGTTCGTTAAATGTTACTACATCAAAATCAATATCGGTCTTTTCTACTGTGATTTGTGGTTGATTATCATTTTCATATTTATCAACTCGCTTAAGTACGTCTTCGTGAACACGCTTGTACAGCTTCTGATCTTTTGTTTTAATCTGAAAAAAAGGTATTAGATCCCATCGAAATTTTATAATTACTTATATACTTACTCCCGTTAGAAACTCTGCATAAACTGGTTTATGATCACTTTGTCTAATATCCATAACACTGTTATATGACAATTGCCTAATTCGTTCACCACTCCATAAAATACGATCACAATAAGCAGGTGCTCGACATTTCTCACTTAAAAGACCTGAATGTACATAACTAAAATTATTTGGAAACATAACAATTTACCTGGAATCGAAATTATCCGTGCCTACATCATACTTATAAGTTGGGCGAAATTTAATATCTCCCTCAGTGTATCCCTGAAAAACATTTCCCTTTCGCATTTCAATACGTAATTGATCAAATGGTAGCAATTGATCATGATTGTGTGGATCAGGACGTTGTCCTGGGGGCTCATCAATTCGATAATTTAAGTCACCGATCCAGAATATATGGCTAGAAGTAAAACATTTCGTATATGTAACGACATTCTAATTGGGTTTTTTTTTTTATATAATCTGCGCTCGCCGAAGGGGATATGAATACCATTAAACTGTTTCAGGACAAGGGCGTTAGGAAAAGGGGGGAGGGGAACAGAGGAGAAGCCTGTGCACGTTGGCTTTAAATGTTTGAAGGTTGTTGTGATGGAGAAATACAGATCCTGGTAGATCATTCCACATTCGTGTCGTTCGGCTTATAAACGAATCCCTATATTTGACAGTACGACCGAAGTTAGGCTTTAGGGTGAACTGATGTGCATTCAAAGCATGTCGCGTATTGCGGATGACATTTTGAAGGGGAGGAATGCAATTGGCTATTCCGCTGGAGTATTTTTTTTATGAAAATAGCGATAAAATAGGGAGAGACACGAGACATTTCTCCGATGTTCACATGAATGTATGGAATTCACAATGTCTCAATCACCTATAAGTTTTAACGCGCGAGTCTGTACCCTGTCTAAAATGTGCAGAACGGTCTTGGGTGCACCAGACCAGATATGGGCGTTATATTCCAGCTTAGAGCGGATGAATGAATTACAAATCCATTTCCCAATTCTTTAAACAATCCAGGTAATCTTCTTCTTTTAACGATTGTTTAGGGGGCAGTAGATTCCCACAACACTGAATCAATAGTTTTTAGTTTTAATTTTTACAGCTGTTGCTTGAATTTTTTCTGTTTCATATTTCATTTCTTCATGGTGGTGAATATTTTCTCTTATTATGACGGCACTACCTCCTTTAGGATCATTTTCAGGGTGTATAGTGTGGTAAATTTTATAATTTCTGAATTTAATAAGTGATTGCCTGGTAAAATGTGTTTCCGATATTACGCATATGTCAATTTGTTAAAGTTAAAGAAAAAAAAAACATATACAAAAGATGCAATCCGCTTCGAACGGATCCTGTCCAGTCAAAGGTTACACCGAGTATCTTTGAGCACTATACATTGCATATATTAGTATTATTGAAAGAAATGGTTATACGCTTCAACTAGTTCTCTTACATATCTGTATGGAATTTTAAATCAATCGCTTTTTACTGAAATTTTGTTTTGTTTTTTCTATTGTAAATTACAAAAACTAACTTACTCATGTTGCCAGATACACCTCCGATCATAAACATCATCGAAAATGCACCGCTTGTTTATCTCAGCAAAATCCTGATTTCTTGATTCCACCTCATTCAAATGAGCAGCTAAATGTGAGTTTACAAAGCACAAATTCGCTTCATTTAGTGTTAAACTGACAGCAACGCCGCCTTTGTTTCCCATGAAATTTAACGCGCCTGTACCCACTGTTTGAATTTTACATCGTATTACACTTGGTCGAAGCTCTCTTCGAACAATTATAGTTAACATCATGCCAACAAGACGTACTGAAATTAATTCTTCATAGGAAGCCCCCCTGTGGAGGTTATCCATAATTTTTCGTCTATAAAAAAAAAGACATTTTACAGAAGTAAATAAAATTAACAATTTGCACACAGTAAAATTTTTCATTGTCTGACTTTTACTTTATTAATTATATACTTACATCCAAATAGGATCAGGGCGGCTTTCGCTAAATGTAATCGCTTTTGGGGAGAGGTCCAACTCTTGCAAAGCAACAGCATATATATCCGGTGGATCTTCAGAAGCTTCTAACCATAAGCTCAATGCACTTTCGCGATATGGCTGACCATTTATGTTCCATGTAGCACAATAAATTCTACAATATTATAAGATAATACTTATGCAATTAGTGTAATACGCAAACAAGTTCCTGTAACAATTAATAAATTAAAAAATTAAGGCCAAATTAAAAAAAAAAACAATTTTCTCAAAAACGACTTACAATTCTAGAGTAAAATGGCCGTTCGTAATAAAACTGCATACTCAGTTTCAAATAACGGTACTTTACTTATTAATTGTTTGGCGGAAATTGACTCTTTCTCTGATATCGCAGACAATTTCATTCAATTCATTTATATCTAAGTTTTATCTGGCATGCGTAAAGACACGACGTTAAAATTGTTGACATACACACAAAAACGTTTTTTTAGCTTTTTAACGCATTTTACGAAAAATGTCATTTTGTTGCTTCTTAACGCTTTTTCCTAAATTTGGAATCAACTTACAAACGAATAGCACATATACATATAAGGACTAAGTACGTGCGACCCAATCGTGCCCTTTATTTGATGTTGCTTTCGGGTTTGTATTTAGATGCTTGCAGAAAAAGAATTAATTTGACGGTATTAGATAAGATTGGTATCATTCGGATTTGTTTGAACTTTTTCCAGAAATTATGTTTGTTTTGTGAGGATCTGAATGTCCTTACTCCACCAGGGAAAAAATATTTTTGTTTGATACATTTGTGTTTAAGTGATTACTACATTTGCTGCATAGTGTATAAATCTTTGAATTATTGCAGCTTTTTTTTTACATTCATTGATGCCTCCCTATGCGATTGTATAATCTTAGATTGAAAATGTTCCCAGCCGGCTGTTTCAGTTTGACATTTTGGTGGTAATAATCAGCTTCCAGATATCATTGTAGTATTAATAGGGAAGAGGGAGTGAGGTGGTGGTGGTTGGAAGATGGGTTTCTTGGAGTGAGATGATTGAGGGGATATAATATTAAAGCGTTCATGTAATAAAGCATCCATTAAGATTCCACCCAACCTTAAGTATGGTTTTGTTCGAAGAGCCAGATTCTTGAACAGTATAAAGTGGGTTATGCTGTAAAAATTCACGTTTGAGTTACAGTAGATATATGTAGGTGAGGAGTTTAGTATTGAGGAGTTGTCAGAGTGAATGTTTGTTGATTGTGTGTAGTAGTGAAGAGAGTGTCGGAAGTCAAGTGGCAAATCTGTGTTAGAGCTGCTTGAATTTATTTCTGTAATTATTGAATTCAATGTTGTTGTAACGGATTTTTTGATATCTTTCGTTTTACTATTAAAAATATTTTTTTTTTTATTTTTTTTTTATACTACCTTACAATTAACATTAAAAGTCAGAATGAAGCAATAGAAACTAAGGACTTCAGCTTTGTATACATTAATGTTTTGATTAATATTATTTTTTTTTTAATTTAATTTAATAATAGTATTAATGTTCTTTATGTTTGGTTCGCAGAGTAAATTTATAAGGTTTTCGTCACGAAAGAGTCGTTTTCTGACGGTTTCAAAGTGGGGACAACTGTGAAGGATGTGAGGAATGGTAGTGGACACGGAAGGGTTGTTTTTATTAATGTAAAGTTGATGAGTTGATGAGTTTTGTGTGCCCTAGTCGAAGGCGTATGATCTTGGACATATTGTTTTTAGCTTCTGAATTAACAGCCTTGATGTTTAGGAAGCCTTTTATGTGTAGTTTGTGTTTATTTGATTCCTTGTAATATTCAAAAGAATAGTTGTTGATGTTTTATTCTACTTTGTAGGCAAAGTCATTTTTGAATGTCCTGATTATTGTGGTTGGGTGTTAGAAATAGAGGTGAGCTGGAAACATCCTTAGCCACTTGAGTTATTTGGGGTTTGTGAGGTTATTGTCAGTGTATTATGAGAAATGGAGGCATTTGTTTTTGTTATTGGAGGTTATTGTTATTTGTTATGTGTTATTAGATTTTTGTGGAAGCATTATTTTCGTGATATGCATATTTGTTTAAATTTTTCAGAATACAGACTATTGGTAGGGATTATTTGAACAGGGTTGCGGTCTTTATAAATTTGCCTTGCTTCGAATAAAGAAATGTTTTTTGTTTTTATATTCAGGATTTCCTTGTTCCAAATGTACGGGCGAATCTGAAGACTGCAGGTTACGCACGTGGCTGACAGCTTACACCATTTGACTGTATGGCCCATATATTGGCACTGTCGACAGCGCAAGAGCATATTATACACCCGCCAACTTCAATAAAGTTGTGAATTTGGAAGAGGTCGAAAGAAAATAGCATGAATCCTTCGGGTTCTAAAAAGCTTATATACCAAATTTCATCATCCTAGCTAGAAAAATTAAGGCCCACAAACTGATGGCATAGGTACGGATGAACATGACTGGATCGACTTAATTTTCAATGGTGATCATATATACGTACATGTACGTATGTATGTACTTTTGGGGGTATATCGTTATTATTTATCTATATGTATTACAAACTATGTGTCAAAATTAGTATATCCTTTGAGATAAGGTATAAACGCCTTATTTTTTCCACGGGACAATATGGATTTCTTAAAGGTAGATCCATCACCACAAATATAACTGATTTATCTAAAGAACGCTTCGTATCTTAGAGGACGGTAAGGAAATGGATGCAGTTCCCACTGATTTCATTAAAGCTTTTGATAAAATTTCCCATCATATCATTATTTTCAAACTTAAATTCTCCAGTCATAAAAATTTATTGGAGATTAATGCCAGCAAATGCCAAGCTATTACATATTCCCGTAAGCGTAAAAAGTGTTCTGATTTATATCGTGGTAGTAGTTCAGACTATTCACCTTGATATAACGTGATTTATCGAGTTTGTAGATCCGACTTCATAATAGGAGTTCATGTAATGAATATGAAAATAGCATTTTCTAAGTTTGTTTTTTGTAAAACGCTTAATACTTTGTTTTGAGGGTACTAACAAAAGAATTAACACATTTATATTTATTGATTCTTCTTTACACGGCTTATTTATTTTTCTACTGTCTGATATAAAATGTTTGTATGTAAATGCCGAGAAGAGATCTTACTGGCTTAGAAACAATTTTCGGCCAGTCCACTTACCGATAATCTTTGTAAACAATGAACTCATGTTCCCGCTTTTTCAACTCATCCTGAAATTTCGATTCGCCCTTTTTTAACCGTTTTGTTCCATCAGCAATGCCTCTATCAATTGCCGTAAAATCTTCATCTTTGCGTTTATATGCATTTAACCAACTAAAACCGAAATCCGTTTGGTTTAAAATGATTTCATTTTCGTTTTCCTGTTGTTGCTGTATCGCTTGCTGCTTTGCTTCGAATGAACGTTTAGCGGACAAGACTTGCGTCTGAAATGTATCAAAGTCATTTACACCGACACTGCTTATTGGATAGTAATAATATGTTGATGGCATTTCATCTGATGTTTTTAAGTCGAACTGCAGTTGGGATATAGACCCTCTGCTACCTATAAGAAAAATATCCATGAAATAAATTCAAAATTCGAAAACAAAATGTATGTATACACCTGCTCCAAAATGAAAAAAGTCATTCAGCGGAAAAATTTTATCGATTGTTAGATCTGAAATAGTCTCCGGTGGAAGTCGTGTGACTTTTAACGAAAATATGGCATAAGTCCCCGTTGATGAAACAAGTGCCAAAAGACGATTTGCATGTTCGTTACCAATGATTTGATATGCTTCGAAGAGCTGGAAAAAAAATACTGGTTTGGTTATAAAAATACGGGGAACATATTACACAAAGAGAAACATAATTCAATGGGTAAAATAAATAAAACAAAACTTTTCGGCGCTAATGCAAAATTCAAGATGACCGGCACACTTTTCGAGCCCATCATTTTGACATAGTTTTTTTTATTAAAATATTTGATACAAATTGAATTTGTTTGTTTTACTTTTGTCGTTGCTCATGATTCACAGTATTTTTTTTCCGTCCTCCTGATGTCATCATCACGATCAAGTTGCATTTTCAGCCATATGACCGCTCTACTGCCAGTGCTATGCCTTCGCAGTAGAGTTGACATCATAGATGATTGTTGACATCAGGATTTGAACCGTGAACCAAGAGCGTGACAGGCGTTGATGTTACATGATGATTTTCAACATGGACTAAGATACGAAAAGCTATGGCTTACGTGTACTATTTTTCGGACATAATCTAACGAGCAAGACAGAGTGGCAATAGTGGCATTCTAACTCCTGGGGACCTAATGAGAGCTGGAAATTACTTATATATGAAGAATCATTTCCAGATGAAGTGAATATACTCAAACTTAGCGAAGACAATTTAATTAACGAGACGAATAAAGAGCTAAAAGAGGTCATAAAATTGTCAGGCTGGGGGGCGTTCAAGTTTGTAGATGAGAAGATAAAGTGGAATTTCATACTTCCAGCATTACCACACATGATGTGGTGACATGGGCGGTTGTTGGGAGCGATTTAAACGCTACGTAAAACAAACTCTATCCAGTATAAATCTTGGCCGAAATCCGAAGGATTAGACACTATTGAGCATGATGGCGGAGGTGGAAAATATTATTAACTCAAGACCTCTTACATATGTACCAATGGACGAAGACAGAAGACAGTGATGCGGCTTTGACTCCAAACCACTTTTTACTTTATTCGTCCAATGGAACGAGGCTCTGTGGCGAACTGTGACGAAGTGACGACGCGGTTGTCATACGGAAGCATTGGCTGACAACCGAAAAGTATTCCCAAATTTTCTGGAAGCGTTGGGTCAGAGAATACTTACCAACTTTGATCAGAAGAACAAAATGGTTTCATCCAACGAAACCTATAGTGGAAGGCGATGTGGTCATAATTGTATACGAAAATAATCCAAAGAATACTTGGTCGAAGGGCCGGGTTGTACAAACTCATTCAAGTAAGGACGGTCAGATAAGATCAGCGGTAGTTCCGACAGCCAATGGAGTATATACACGGCCGGCAGCGAAACTGGCGGTATTTGATGTTCAGGGGTTTGGCAAGTGTGGTAACCCGGATGAGACAACCCGATTACCAGGGGGGAGTGTTGCCAAACCTGGTAATACCTTCACAGATGGAAACGCCGTAATGTGTGACGAAGACATTTGATGGCGAAGAAGTTTTTTTGACAGGAGCGAAGAGGGCGCCTACTTGGCGGTTTTTTGTTCTTTTTCGAAGCCAGACGATCGCGTGAGGAAGAAAAAGGAACATTTCTGGCCCACGCCACTACAGATAAATTAAATGTATTCTATACGTTTTGAATTTTAAAAATAAAGTTTATATCTTACCGTAACTGCTAAAGTTGTGAAATAATTGTTTGCACGCGGTAACAGGCAGTATGGAGAGGCAAACGGTTCACAATTGTCAAGGAATTGCGAAAAAACGTGTTCTATTTACATCAGCCCGCGGAGTGTTCAACGCCGGCTAAATGAAGTGGGTCTTTAAGCCCGTAGACCTGAAAAAAGCCGCTTCTCTCTGCAGTAATGAAGAAAAAAAATATTGATGTGGGCCAAACAGCACCGGGAATGGACCGCCAACGATTGGAAAGTGGTCATATTTTCTGACGAATCCGAATTTAATTTGATTGAACCTGTCGAAAAGCAGACAGTGCGAAGGAGAACTAAGGAGCGATATTTAGACAAATGTTGGCTTCCCACCGTTAAGCATTCACCATATGTTATGGTTTGGAGATATTGGCCTTGAATCTTTAAATTAGCGAAACAGCCCTGACCTTAATGCAATAGAGAACTTGTGAAAATGTGGACTAAAGATATAACAACAGAGGAAATCCAAAAACTTTATGACTCTATGCCACGAAGAGTCTAAGCGGTCATAAAGGCTAAAGGCGGTGCCAAAAAGTACTAAGGAAAAATAAAAACTGGATCCCCCGTAATATTGACTAATTAGTGTTATTCAATGTTCCCTTAATTACTTTTAATTAAAAAAAGTGGAAAAAAAGACCCTAATATTTTTTCCTTATTTTTTTTTTATATGTAGTACCATCAAAATTCCTACTTTATACTATTTTCTGCTAGAGTCCACCTGCTCTTGCACTTTTGTCGCATTTGTGGGACATTTGGCTACAAATAGGTAGTTAGTGTTAGGAAGGATAATGCCTCATACAATTATAAACTATTGATATATCTAAATTCCAGTGAAATACAAAACGTTTTAGAAAAGGTGCATGGGTGGTTTTTATTTTGGCACGGTGTGTTATGTGGATATGTATATCCAAATTCACAGCTATGGAGCTCAGAAATTGATTTTCCTCAAACCATTTAAAATGTTTTGTCGGTTTAATAGTGGTGTCAAATCCGAGTATTAAGCGTGAACCCCACCAAAATTAACATCATCCATCAACCTACACTAAAAAGAAAGTCATCAACCTCTCTACCATAAAAGGGGATTTAATTTCAACTGAATTATTTTAATATAAACAAAAAGAAATACTTCCGGCCATAAACCCCATACTCCCAAGCCAAACTCACAGAAATTTCCGGTGGAAAGTGGAAGAAAGCAATCACTTCCGCGAACAAAAATCGTTTTAATCACCCCTCATATACGCCTTTTCTTTTTTTTTAGAAAAAAATAATAGAGAATCAGAGAGCGAACGTATATTCTTATTTCTTATTCCATTTAACAAATATTCTATGTTGAGGAATCTGAGGAAAATCTCTGAGGGATCCGTAAGTGGAACACTCAGCTGCTTTAACATGTTGACGAAAGTTCAAAGTGGGAAACCGATTTTTATTTTACTTTGATTTTACTCATCACTCTCATTATTCCAATACTACTACATTCTCAGAGAGTATCGACCCCTAGATGGCGGGAGTACGAAGTAATTCTTTGATAAGTACTTTAAGTTTCATATAAAATGATAATAAAAATACAAATTTTATTTTCAAACAAATTAATTCAAAGCATTATTTTTCTGAAACTATCAGTTCGATATGCTCCTTTACTTTGCTATTAACCGTTTATAAGTTATACTAACTTAGGCCCATTTGCTGATACGAGTCATAACTATTTAATTTCCACTTAAAGGCGTAAATTCCACTGCACGAAATACAGAATTCTTAAATGTCACTAAATTAAACTCAACTCAAGGGGCAGCAATAGGAGGTCATAAAGCATTTAAATATTACTTGCTCCGTAAGAAGCTTTGGAGGTTATGTTTCATCAATTGAATTTCAGCGATTTATGAATTATTATGTGAAAATAATGATATACGTACATACATACCATAGTAGACAAATAAAAGTTACCACATCCGAATTTTAATCACACTTCGCTGAGACTCTGGATTCGAATGATTACTGTCAGTAAATATTTTCAGTAATTGTTAGCAAATAATCTGAGACTATTATAAGTTAATATTGTCATAAATAAATTAAATAAAAATCTGAGACTAGAATTTTCTAATTTGGGAAGTCTTTGCATTCATTTCTTGTGTTCAAAACAATAATGGGATGAAAACTGAGCTGAACAGATTTTCATTTTAAACAGATGTAATTAAATAAAATAAAAATAATAATTCAATTTCACAGAATATTTTATATTTCACTTCATTTCATTAGCAGGATTTAATTGGAGTATAATAGATAGATGAGATTAGGCCTTGATAACGACTTGAACTCTGCTAGGCATAGAAGTTATTATTTTTTGGCAGTATTCTATTGTGACGTAATTTCCCCAAACTTCCTGAATTGCTGTTTAAAATTCTTATTCGCCCTTTGGATCTCTGCTTTTTTAGCCTTTAAAAGAGCCCAACAATTCTCAATAGAATATAAATCGGGGCTGTTGCCAGGCAAATCCAGTGTTTTAAACCCAATACTTGAGACAAACTCTTTTACCTAGCACAGGATTCCAAATTGTTTGTTTGTAAGGTTCAAGAGACTTATAAAATAATACAACTTCCTTTTTTCGCCCTATGACATGGAGCAGCGTCATCCTGAAAAATGGGGTCAATAGTAACCGGAAACAGGGTTTCTATTGAAGGCACCAAATGGTCCCTTATGATCTCAATGTAGCTGTCTTCATTCATTGAACCAGCGCAAAACACTAATTCCCCTTGACCAACAAATTAGATGCAGCCCCATAGCATAAAACTAACGGGAAATTTATTTCTGGTTAAAACACACTCCTTTTTTTTAAATCTTCTCCAGTTCTCCGTCGGATGTACTGGATACCATCTGATGAATTGAGGTTGCATTTGGTTTCGTCAGTGAAGATTACAGCCTTCCAATCATTTTCAGTCCAATTCTTATGAGCTTTGGCAAAATTTAGCCTTGTACCTCTCATTTTTAGAGTCAAAGATGTTTTTTTTCTTGGTCTTCTGGCTAACAATCCGAACGAATTTAGTCTTCTGCTGACCGTTCTGTTACTAATTTTTTTAGATGCTTCTTCGAAAAACTCTAAATTTACTCGCTTTGTTGTCTTTTTTTGATTACCATATCTTTTTAAAATTCGGTCTTCCTTGCAGGTTGTCTTCTTGTTTAACTTACCGGTACCAGTTTTGCGGTACTAAACACCTTAATTTTTTTAATAATTTTATTATTGTCACGTGGCTGCATCTAATTTCTTTACCAATAGCCCTCGCTGACAAAGCCTCTTTATTTAAAAACTTTATAACGGTTTTTAACTCACTGGTAAGCTGTTTACCCATTTTAACTACTCTGAAACGAAACTGAGCTTCAAATCATACAAGAGACAATCAAAATGTAAACAAAATAACAGTATTTAACCGTCATACAATTTTCCATTGAGAAAAAATACAAACGTAGTTCACTTCGAGGAAAAATCAGATCTGCAGCTTTAGTTTTTTGTGAAATAGTATGGTGGTAACTTTTATTTGTTCATTACGGTATATGTACATATGTTTTAAACTTAAAAAAAAGAAGTAATTTTGAACTGACAACTTAGATATATTTGATACCATGAAACTTGGACTTTCTCGTCCAATTTGCGAGAAGAATGAATACTTAATTCTGCTTCGATGAACTTTTTTTGCAAATGATTTTCGTTTTGTAATAGGACGGAATTTGTTTGGAAGCTCATTAAAATTAAAATAAGTACAGTTTCAAGTATAATCGAGTTTATCTTAAATTCGCAGATATATCAAGGACAATTTTTGGCAACAAAATCTATTATATATATTGTAGCATAATAATAACTACGCCCCCTAAAAGTATGATGCAACAAATTCCGAAGTGTCTTTTCATTCTGGTAGAATTTTGGTTCGAAGTGTCTTTTCATTCGAGGTTCGTGTCTGCGGTTTCCACAGTTCATGTCTACGAAAGAGACGGATAATATCACGGATGAGAGGGAATTATAACTGCAAGAATGATTGTCATCTTGGAATTTCTCTTGTTCCAGTGGTCGAAGAATTTGCTAGAAGTTTCTGGCTATCAGAAACTTCTGCTATATAAGGACAGATGGCGATCAAAAAGGGGCAGTAGTTTTTAAACTGTGGCGAAGAGATTAGAAAAGTGATAATGGGCGAAGTTGTAATTTTGTGATAAATTGAAAGTTGAGATTTAACAAGAAGAAGTAATTAGTTTGGATTTGTGGATTAAGTAATTGAAAGGAGATAAAGTGATTTGAGAGGAAAGAGACCTTGTAAGAAAAGAATTGCGAAGAATAGTATAGTGTGAACCTGAATTGTTCTATAGACTAGAAAATAAAGAAATAATTTCACAGAATATTGTTTTATCTACTCGAGCCGTAGCTCGCATATTACAATATATAAATATTGTATTTATTGCAATTTTTTTTATAAATCAGTATGTTTAAATTTTTGTTTTGTGTATTAGTGCTACTCGAGTGTATTCTGAATTGCAATCAAGAATCGAAAATCTTTTCTGACAACGTTCAGAAAAGCATTCTGAAGTTTCAATGTAACGCTTTCAGAAGTGTTTTTTGCTTCAGAAGAGAAGAAAAAAAGCTTCTTTTGCCCAATGGAAAACGACATAAGATTTACTTAATTAGCCTTTTACGGGATATCGAAGGTCAGTAGTAGACTTCGGTTTTTTTAAGCAATAGTTCGTCCGTGAATTAAGGCTCTTTTTAATGAAATTAGAGTCGTGTTGTTAATGCGTGGGTTTGTTGTCTAATTCGTTCAATACCAACCGGGGAAAATAATTTCAGGTTAAAAAAAATGATACCTAATAGCCATTCGTGGCGAAGAAAAATGAAAAAAATTGAAGGAAGTTTAAGGACATGGACCAAGGATATTTGGTAGAACTAGACAACAAACTAAACTTGTGTACTGCTGCATGCTTTCAAAAACATAACCTTTTACCAGATATCGAAGGTCAGTAGTAGACTTCGGTTTTGTTAAGCAATAGTTCGTCTGTGAATTAAGACTTTTTTTTAATGAAATTAGAATCGTGGTGTTAATGCGTGGGTTTGTTGTCTAATTGGTTCAATACCAACCGGGGAAAATAATTTCAGGTTAAAAAAAATGGGACCTAACAGCCATCCGTGGCGAAGAAAAATGAACAAATTTGAAGGAAGTTTAAGGACGTGGACCAAGGATATTTGGTAGAACTAAACAAAAAATTAAACTTGTGTACTACTGCATGCTTTCAAAAACATAACCTTTTACGAGATATCGAAGATAGGACGACTGGCCACACATCTTACTGGGATGGATTTAAGTACATATAATACAAAGTGGCGGCCATATTGATGAAGACTTGCAATCTTCGAGGATATTTTGAATGAACCTTTTGCAACTCTATGTTTTCTCAAGTATAAGTTATAAAAATTATAAATGCGAAAGGTCTGTAAAAACTATATACACAAAAGTCTTACCGCTAGAACTGTTTCTCGTTGCTTAAACTTTTGTTGGACAATTTGAAGGTCAATGATGTGTTGTTCCATGTTCACAGACGCTGATATTGTTGGTATTGTACTCGGAAACTTCGACGCTGCATCTACCATAGAATCACTTTCAAAGTTCATTGTGAATGCAAGGGTGGTGTTTAACTTGTGTTCCGAAACCCGACTAGAACACCGAAGATCCGACCACAAAAACACAGCACATCATAATGCCTGAGTTTAATTCAACAGCTCAACTTCTTGAAAAATCGAGAGTGAAAAACACAAAATGTTGTACACTAACGTAATGACTCGCAATAGTAATCAATATAATCAATTGGTAATTCAGATCCAATTGTGGATAGATTTACAAAAACAACACGTAGGAGTGCACGTACTATTAACTTCGAATCCAAGTTACTTTTTAGCTGACACTTCTAGATGACTATCATAAATAACAAATAAAATTTAGTTTGGACCATTCGAGTTCGAATTAAAACGAGATGATCTTCCCAATCACAGAAGCTTATGTATTACGAAAAGCCAATGGCCTTTGAGATTATTTTAATGTTTGCAACCCTTCCGGTTTACCAAAATGATTTAAGGGGGTGTCTTGGATACCGATAAATTGTGAAATATTATTACTGGGAGAATTTCTGAAATTCTTTGGATAATTGCAACAAGTTCCCCAAAAACTTATAATTTTATTTTCGCTTTTCTGTTTCCCCAAAGATTTCAAAACATATTCACGATTCATAAATTTAATTCTATCGAGCGTAGTACTAAATAAACACAAAAAAAATGTTGTCAATCTTAAGCCTTCCAATGGGGTTGTTCAGCACAGTGCATCGATGCGCAGCTTTCAGAAATGACACACTCGGATTCCAAAGCGCTAGTTGGGTGTGTCTAACTATTGTATTTTTTTGTCAGTTTTACCGAACGCCTTTCTATTATGTGCTGTCAAAATGTCATGTATATTTTTTAATTATTCCTTTCGTTCATTCAGCGTAAACAGACAGCCCTCGAACACATTGCATCATTCCCACATTTCATTAAAACTCCCATTTTTAAAAGAAAAATTTTAGATACCAAATAACTACCAGACGCGAATGCAAAACAAATCAGCTGTTCCCTATATCCTCGGCTTACAAGCAAAATTGACAGAAGACAGTTTTGCTTGTAAGCCGAAGCGTGACTATTATATCGTTTATATGCTGAGTTGATTCTGGTTTCAACTCGGATTGAGATTCATATAAACGCGCGTCGAATTCAAACTGCTTTGGGTTGGAGTCGAAAAAATTAATGTGTATTTGGATTGAGTGGCTGAGTTGACAAGTATGCGTGATTTTATCAGGTTATGACTATAAAAGCCTAGTTTGTTTTGATTTGTTTTTTTTTTTTTTTGTATTGTTTTGATTTTTTCACTATCTGTAATTTTTGAACACACTTTCAGAGAAAAAAACAAACAAAACTTTAACACAAACAAAAAGCAAACAAATTGCAGCTGTGCTCATTTGCCATTCCAACCATATTAGAATTCAATTTCGATTCAATCTTTCGAGCAGATGTGCTGAAATGCATAGGTCGAAATCTGAACTCACTATCGACTCTATAACCGTGCCGTATTCATGTATACATGGATGGTTGAGCTGACAGGCCTATTTTTGCGTATACTTTACCCACGATATATTTATTGTAGTTTGATACATAGCTTAACAGAGAAATAATAACGATAGACCCCCAAAATTATATATATTTGTGATTAGCATCAAATGTTATGTCGATCTAGCCATGTCCTAAGCAGTACAGACACGCCCAATTTTAAAAAATATTGCTTTTCTCAATATTTTTGCTAGAAATAGAACAATGTTGTCTATGTAATATATGTAGACGTTGACTTTCTCCACATTTCGTTCATACAAGTAATTACATACGAACATCTTTTTCCAAAAATCACGAGTCTCGTAAGCGAAAATAAAACTGCCGGATAAGTGTCGGCTTAGTTGTAGTTTTAATCTTAGAGAGACAAAATCGATATTGGCCTTATCATGAAGCTTAATCGTTGAAAAATGTCAACGAAGCTTCAGCATAAGTTGTAGTGGCTTATTTTGAGCTATTTGTACTTTTTTTATGTGTGTTTTTGCAAATTTTTTCAATGATTAGCTTATTTTCTTGGTTTAGCAAAAATGTCCTGTTGATTAATTCGTATCGATTTATTTATTTTATTTAATGTACATATATGTGTTTTGCTTACTGTAGGTTAACTTTTTATCCCAGGTTGTACTAATGTTATTGATTCTTAGATTGTTACTTGACAGAAAACAAGCTTTTATTTTTTTAATGAAAAAGATAGTTTGGAAGCACTCACCTTAATACTCCACATATCAAAATAACTCATAAGAGTATTTAGAGCCGACTCAAGTTTGGCTTCAATTGCGAAACCAAGCACATGTATCATCGGCATATATTACAGATTCGTAGTTAAAAAGATGTAGAAAATCAGACGTATATATATATTGATTAAAACGGGGCCTAAAGAAGACAACCAAAGTGAGTCGAAATAAAAACAAACTCCAGATAAGCTATATACATCCTCCACCTGCAATAAACGGCGTTGGCATTACGGATTACAATAAGTTACATTGCTTCCGCAAAAGAACGATGACATCGAAATTTAAGTTACCTATACCACGTTTATATGCAGAATCGAGTTGAGATTTGGATCGTATTTCTACACACCGAGTTGAAAGATTGAAAAATTCAAACGTGGTTGAACTGACAGATAAGTATAGCAGACTGTAACAGTGTGGCTCTGTTATGAAATTCGTGGTGCAATATGAGGATTGCGTGTTAAAAGAAAATCAAAGGCGTGCGTCTTTACCAAAAACTAAAATTGAATTCTTTATTACGTAGTAATATGACAGTAAAATACACAGAAACCAATGGTGCCTAATGGCAAGAAAAAAAGGAGGAAAATAATCGACAGGTAGATGTCGTTGCGCTCACACGACCCCTTCTTGTAAAATTGACTCCTGGCAATTTACCTCTCATAGTCTTGGAGCCATCTTGGTGGTTTTCGGGAGCGAACCGGTGCTGTATCCTTCCGGTCGACGATTTCCTCAATGTCTTCTTCTTTGTCACTATCTTCCATTTGATATACTGATGACCCATCACTCGTAGAATATTGTTCAGTTGGCAACTCTTCCTCATCGCCGGTATTTGTCTCAATGATGTTTCGTTTATGAACTGGCGGTCGCTCCATGAATAGCGGTAGGGCTTTCTGCGAACTGGTATATCATCTACTGTACGTAAGGAATGTTGATCTATGGTGCAGTATCCTAAAATCTCGTTGTCTGTCGAGAAGGCTTGTAAATTGTTGCTGACTATTTCTCGAAATTTTTGAATTTGTGTTGGAGATATAGATTTCGGAAATGTTGAGATTTGATGTTCGACTTCTTTTAGAATACATGGTGGTATAGACTGGCTTTGTTTTAATATGCAGGAATTTATATTTGTGTGTGTGGTGTAGCCTGAGTTCGTATTTTGTTTTAATTGGACATCTCCGTTCGTTTCGACAGTTATGGTGATGTTATTGGCCATTCTCCAATCGCTGCCGAGTATCAGTGGTATTGGTGCATTGTTTACCACCGCTACAGGACCAAATGTGCAACATATGTCGCCTACTGCAACGAATAGGTCAATTTGTCCTACAGGTCTACACTCATTGTCAATGGAAGTTATTGCTGAGCCTTCGTATTTTTGAACTGCATAATCAGGTGGTATAGAACGACGATCGATTACTGACTGTTCAGCACCGCTATCGATAAGAGTGGAAATAGGTTTTCCATCGAATGCATAGGCATCTACGATGGGTAAGCCTCGATCACCACCTTTTGACTTCAATGCGCAGTTTGCTTGTTTTGGAGATGGTTTATTTGGGCAGTTGCTCAGTGAATGACCAGTTCTATTGCATGTGTAACAGGGTATTGGACATTGCGAAACGGGGTGTTGACCTTTTTTACAGCGTGGGCATACATAAGTATTTATTTTTGTATTTTCTGTGTATGCTGGTTTCTTGAAATTATTGTCTGTAAAGGACTGTGGCGTTCTAGTGTTGCGATACATTGTTGTTGTGTTGTGGAACTGTTTGCTGGTGTGTTTTGTGTCATCGTCAAGTTTTTGCCCCAGTTCGAATAGTTCGGTTATGGTCGAAGGTGTGCCAATGCGTAGAATACGGCGGTCTGTATTGTCAGCAACACCCTCGAGTAAATACGCAATTTGATCTTCCGTAGGAATATTTACATTCTTTGGGGGCTTAGAAATAATATCTAACTTACTGCTGAAGTACTGGATTATAGATTCGTTCGGCCGTTGGATACGTGCATTTACTCTGTCATTCCATTCGCGTAATGTTGGTGTCTTTATGAATCGTTTCCTGAATGAATTGAGCCATATATTCCAGTCGTCCCTTGAATCGCCTTCGAAGTTCTGCCAGTTTCTTGCAATGCCCGTTAATTTGCTGGTGCAGAATACTAATTTAACCTCGTCACTCCATCCGTTTATTTTTGCGGCTTTTTCGATGGATTTTATGAATTGCTCGGTGGAGTTGCTATCTTCCCCGTTGCATTCCAAAATCGTTTGCGTCATGTCTGGGTTGATGACGACAGTCTGAATAACTGCTGGACAAGTCCCTACCGAACTAGAAGTACCTGCTGATGGTTCGATTTTCCTTGCTTTAAGGGTAGATAGGATTTTATTGTGTTTGATTATGATTTGAATTAACTCATCTTTTGTTGTTGCTGTTGTTTCCAGTCCTCTTGATTTGACTTCTGTTTGGAGTGCATCCTTCGTGAACTGGTTCAGAATTTCTGCGTCGATGGTCGTTTCTAAGAGTTGCTGGACGAGAGACATTTTGTTGTCGGGTGTTGGTTGTTTCTTTATTGTATGTAGGTTGAGATACCGGCTGCGCCATGTAACAGTGTGGCTCTGTTATGAAATTCGTGGTGCAATATGAGGATTGCGTGTTAAAAGAAAATCAAAGGCGTGCGTCTTTACCAAAAACTAAAATTGAATTCTTTATTACGTAGTAATATGACAGTAAAATACACAGAAACCAATGGTGCCTAATGGCAAGAAAAAAAGGAGGAAAATAATCGACAGGTAGATGTCGTTGCGCTCACACAGACATTCTGCTTTTGATTGTGTTAGTGTTCTGTTGTGTTGGATTCGTTATCTGAAATCACACACACACACAGACAACATGTCACTTCAACCCCTCAACCCAGGTATACATGCATTTTTCTAACTCGATCCAGCTCTGTTAGCTGAATCAAGTTGAGTCAATCCTATTTCAACTCGATCTGCGTTTATATGAATTTCAACCCGGGTTGAAACTGGATTCAAGTATTCATATAAACGTAGTACTAACTTCACTCCACAATAATGCTTGGAAAATTAACGTCAATGACTCCGATGGCTACCGAGCTATTTCACAAAAATTAAAAACGGAAAAATTGCGTGTTACAGCAAGGGGGCTTCACAGTTCGTGCACTAACGATGACGTAATGAAAGAAAAATAAAGCGAAGGCTTTATAATTGTTAATATCCTCAGGAAGGTTAAGCAAAAAACAGAACAAGGCCAGGAAATCTCGGTCAACTATGAACTTCTTTATTATGGTTATTTGTAACCATTTTTGCTTTCGATTTTCTAACCGACAGTCGAATTTCACTTTCACACTATACGTTATCGCCGTATTGTGTGAAAAGTCGTGTGCGTTGTTACATATTGTGGAGTTACTTTGTGTATTTAATTTTTAAAAATATTTTTGTTCAAATTTAATATTTGTGTTATTGTATCTACTTGAACAAAATTTTAGAAAATGTTTTTTGTTTTTACTAAAAATTACTAACGATTTTGTTGAAATTTAATATTCAAGTTACATTCATTCAAGTTTTCGATACAAAATTAAAATAAACGATTTCTTAAATGTTTTTTTTTTTCAGAAACTCCTACAACGTTATTTTTTTATACATAACATACAAAATAAAAACGATATAACAAATAAAAGTACTTACAGTACACATAATGTTAGTACGTCAATTTACAACATTTTATTTGTCGGCCAATTAGCGCCAACGAGATGCCCCGAGAAGTTCTCACTTTATGAACAAGTATCTGTGCAACAGAAAAATTTTTCATTCGCCCAACGTCTGTGAATCAAAACTGAAAATTTGTTTGTAAGATATCACAACAATTCCAAGCCACTTTGTTTTGGTTGGGGAGAAAAACAAAAGTAGTAACCAGCCGGTAGATGTATCTATTTTAAATGTAAAGTATATAGCTTGGTTTTAAAAAAAACGCGGGTTTTCTTCTAACATTTTGTTTAGGTTTCCAATTAAATTGCTTTGAAAAGTTTATAAATTCATTTACAATTTGAATAATAATGTATATTACTGAGATTTGGCACTTATTTCTTTGCAAACTTGGATATTTTCATGATGTTTGTTCATGTTGTTTGACTGTTGAGCTAATACTGAGAAAATCGGAATGGATATGGAACGCGATTGCCCACCCCAATTTTTATCTTTCCCTTATGAGTATCCTATCCTCACAAACTCAATGTCACTGGCTCTCAAAAAGACGCAAGTAATCAAATGTCAAACACATTGTCAATCTGCTAATTTCCAAAATTGTGTAACGTCCGCCAAAGCTGCTTAATTTTTCCTATGATCTAGCAAGTATTTTTCAACGTACCTCAGCTAAAATTCCCTCACTGATAGACTTTTATTTTGGCTAACGAGTAACGAATGACGTGTCATCGCAGTACATAAGCTGTTAGTTAGCGCTACCGGTGAATGGAACACGGCTAATGCGTCTCAAAAAAGCGCATGTAATCTCCGTCATTTGAAATCACCGTCTAACTACATATTACTTAATGTCCTATCGTGAATCAATTGAGTACTGGCAGCACTGCTTAGTTTTCATATGAACGCACCTTACCTACAGGTTCATTCGGTTTACAGTTATAGACACTTCTTTCTTTATATATCGTGGAAAATTTGTGGCAATATGAAGTAAATTTTCCGTTAGTAATAAAGTGTTTAACAATCGGTTGGCTTTTCATTAAAAGTGTTTTCTAGCAGCGATTGAATGAAATAAACTTTTAACCGGAATTTATAATTTTTTTTTTTGTTTTTTTTTTTTTGTTGAATTTAACATTTTGAGAAACTGGCGTCAGGAAGTGCAGACGGAACTCATACCTATTATTTTAACTTTGAAAAAAAAAAAAATTGTGAGGAAGAGATGGTGGACATTTTTGATTTTATTTAAATAAAGTATCCATTTGTTTATTCATTAAAGTGAATACAGGTAAGTTGGTTAATTTACCTTAACTAAAAATTTTATCTGTATTGCAAGTTATGGTATCAACTTAGTGCTTTGTTTTACAATACAAATTTTGTGTATACTAGTGTTGAATTTTTTTCTTATTGGATATTAATTGATTTTCTGTCTGGTATTTTTTTTTTTATTTATTTTTCGGCTTAGGATTGACTGCTTTTCAATACGCCAACATTCAAAACAATCGAAGTTTATATTTTTTTAATGTGAAATTGGGGCCGCTTTCCATTATGCCTTCCCTACATAAAAAATTATATTTTTTTTTTGGTATGAAATTGCCTATAAAACACGAAATCAAAAGTCATATTGTGCGAAAACTATTAGCAATTTTGTATAGGTAAATGGCTGTTGTATCTTTCTTTATCATAGATAATACCATCAGTAATGTATTATAATTGTTATTATTATTTATTAACAACATAATTAACGAAAATAACTGCTAATATCAACTATAATGAGCACTAGCTGCCAGAAGCTTACGACTCTTTTTATGTTTGACTACACTAGGTTAACAAAATATATTCTTTCAAAATATGTGTATATAAATGAATTATAGTACAAGAGATTTTTTTTTACAAACTTATTTATTGTGGCTAGATTGTTGACAGTTGACTGACTAATTTTTAAAGTTCAGTTACCAAGCCCCAAAATATGTTTAATTGTGTCTATGGTGGATTTGCATGTTATTTGGAGGATCTACAAGCTAGATTTTACTAATGTTGATCGTGATGATGACATCAGGAGGATGTACAAAAATACTGTGAATCATAAACAACGACAATAACAGAAAAAAAAGCTCCCCAGTTATCTGGACGGCCACCCTTGGAGTTTACTGAAACTTGATACCAACTAAGTTTCAAACCACTACACCAATCTTCCTCTCTCTCTGCAATTTCCCCCCTTTCCCTGAATCGTCCGTGTCCTGAAATATTATAAGGGTATTTATATCCCTTTTCGCGCGCGCAAAATGTAGTCTGGCTCTTCCCGTTCAGGAGATAAAGTCGTTTGAAGTTACCATTATAGAGCAAATGTTGATTATGGAAATTATTATTATTATTAATATATTTTAAACTTTAATAACTTGGAAATAAATTACAAACTTAATAGATAAAACTTATAGCACTAGCTGCCAGGTCTTTCGGTTAAAAGGTGTAAATATTTAGGATTCTAGATCATGTCTTCTAACTATTATAAACTTTAATAACTTGGAAATAAATTACAAACTTAATAGATAAAACTTATAGCACTAGCTGCCAGGTCTTTCGGCTAAAAGGTGTAGATATTTAGGATGCTAGATCATGTCTTCTAACTTCATTGGAGTGAGGAATTTACTCGTATATCTACTTCTAATGTTCTCCTCGGAGGGAACAGTGAGGAAATCGACTGAAGTTGATTTCGAGAAAATGTTTTTTAACTTAACTTTAATGGTACTGCATTCATATACTAGATGTTCGATGGATAGTATTTGGTTGGTTTTACAAAAACGGCAATGTGGTTGACTATTTCCGGTGAGGATGTGGCTGTGTGTGAGGATTGTGTGTCCTAATCGAAGTCGGATAAATGCTCTTTGGTCAACAGGGTTGATTGTTGCGTAATGGTGGCTGTATTCGTTCTACATTTCCCTTGTTCTTTCGTCCCAGAAGCGTTGTATTCTTATCTCTTTTTTGTTGAAGGTCCAGTAAGAGAGGAGAGGTACTGTGTCCGCAACCTCATTCCCTTTTATCCCAACGTGGCCGGGTACTCAGAGGATTTTTATTTTGTATACATTGGCAATTGTTATTAATGTTTTTGATAGCTGCTATTGCTGACAGGCTGTCGGTACACATTATAGTCGTTTTGTTGTCAGTTATTAACGCGGCTTGAAGAATAGCTGTAGCTTCAGCGGATAAAACCGAACAGAAATGGACTAGCAACCCTATGTATAATCGTCTTCCATTGTTATCGACAACAGAAAATGTAGTTCCAGATTCTGTTTTCAACCCATCCGTATAAAGTATGTTCCATTTATTAGTTTTCTCTTGCATAGTTATTAGTTGAGGTCTTAGGCAATGCATTAAGAGCAGGATTTATGAACTTTTCTGTAGCCATGTTGGGAAAGTTGCCGGTCTCGTTCCTTGCGTTGATAATGAAATCTTTATGTCGTTGGCGAGGTGTTTTTTTTAACATCAGCAGTGATTTATAGTTTTTTCGTAGGACCTAGTTTAAGTGCGATCAGCGAAGTTTGGTAATCGATTTTGTGCTTGATAGAGGGTAGTCTGGATTCGGTGAGCATATTTGCTATAAGCGTAGATATAAAGGCCTTCAAACTTCATCTTATTGCCTCGTGATTTTTAGGGAGGATTTCGAAACCTTTCCACTTGTCTTTCTCTCCGTCTCTTCCTCTTTCCACAAAACGCACGTGTTCTAAAAAAAAATAGTATAAGGGTATTCATATCCCCTGTAACACGTGCAAATTATAAAAAAAAATATATTGGGAGCTCATAGTTAATCTTTGTTAGGATGTATCTAGTTATGTTTATTAAGGTGTTGACGTGACAGAAACTATTTTTAGAACCTAAATACTTAATAATATTAACCCTGGCAGTTAGTTTTTTCTTAAGATTAATACAATGGTCCTTCTAAGTAAACTTACTATCAAGAATATTTAAACTGTTAACAATATCTATATTACAAAAATTATAGCTAACTGAGATTTTTTATATTTTTTTTTTATAATTGCTCGCGCCGAAGGGGATATGAATACCCTTAAACTATTTCAGGGCACGGGCGTTTGTAGAAAGTGAGAGAGAAAGAAAGATTGGTGTAAGTGGAGATCACTGTTGAATACCATTATTGAGGTTATGTACTCAATAATAAGCGCTGTTTAATTTTACTGTTGCTTTACAAAAAGGACGGTTAGCCTTGCGTTATGAAATTAGATGTGAATCATTCGGAAACTTTTTAAACTTTCGCCTTTTATGAAAATTTTGTTTGTATTATTTGTTAATTTAACCCGTGTGAATATCATTGCAATAGCTCCTGAATGAGTCGCTCGCACGAGCGATTGTCATAAAAGACTTGAAGATATTCTGGGAAAGTAAAATTTTGTCGATCTTCTTTTCTAAGCACCTGCTAGTGAGTTGTGGCTTTGTGTCTCAAGTGAAGCCTTACAAAGCTGGTGCTAGTAGATTACGTAGTGAATGTAGGGTATATCTAGTGAGATATGTCTGCATTCGTGCCAGACTTTAAATCCGCAATTTGCTCTAAGTCTATAAAGAAGTTAACATCCGCGATCGCTTGCACAGCAAAAACTGCCAGCCAAATTTTGTGCAAAACATACATATACCCGCGTTTCCAACATGGTTTATAAATTCGAATTCCTTCATGATATTTGCTGATATTTTTAATTTCGTGAGGGATAGATTTGTGAACCTTTAAATCTACCCCCTGTTTTGAGTTCGTATTAGTAGGGAAGCTGAAAAAATAAGATGCGTACTGTTTTGGGGCTATGGGGGTAATATTGGCTTGCAAATGTGTTTCTTGGAGGGATAAAATTGATGGATTGTGATAATTGATTAAAAGCTGAAGCTCGTGGGAATTATTGAAATATCCCTTGAGGTTCCATTGAAGGATCTTAAGTATTGGTTTAGCGATTGAGGTGGACTTTGGTACAATATAAACAGGATTATATTGTGCAAAGTCCTGGGTGGAAACAGCATGACTCTGCCGTACAAAGTCTGAATCCCCAGAGTTTCGTATGGAACTCGAGTGATTCAGACTTTGGGCGGCAGGGTCAGAGTCTTGGGTGTTAAGATTTCCTTTAATTGCTCTCATCATCGTCTATTATAGGCGGTTGAACGTAGTATTGATTAGATTGGATGAGCGATTGTGTAACTGAGGAGTTGGGTGGAGGGGCTTGGGTCTGTGGTATAATTCATTTGATGGGTTGGTGAACTATTTGAGTGATCTTTTAATTTGGTGGTATTAGTCAGATTTGCATTAGCGGTGTTTAGATTTTGGATGGTGTTTGAGTTAATAGGAGTGACTTGCGTGAGAGAGAACTTCGAGTCGTTTGCAATTGGTTGGACGTTGAGCTTATTATTTGTTGGTTGATTTGTGGCGAGAGAGGATAGATTAGTTGTGTGTGTGTAATCGGTGTGTTTGTTGATGTCTTGAGTGATTTTGTTTTTTTTTTTATATGTATGATGTTCAAGGCGCAACTGTATTGCGTAGGTTTGAGAGATTGTTTGGGGAGAAAGTGTTGTTGGATTCAGAGTTATTATGATGGGTTGGAAGGCTTTTATTTTTTTCTCTTTTGTTATTTTTGATTCTATTGCACTTTTTTCATTAGATGGGTCGAAATTTAAGTGCCGATAGTTCGTACCGTTGGCTGAATTTGTGTTGCATTTTTTGCAACTGCGGAGTATGTGGCGAGAGAAGAGGTGTTTGGATTTTGTTCCCGGAATATTTGTTTCGCTTCTGCCATCGTACATTTTCTTATACATTTTATTTTGAGTGTGTTTTTGGCTTGAAGGTACCCTTTGAATACTTTGGACGATGAAGGGTGTTCTTCAGAACAGTTGGCACAAGAAACTCGTGAGCATTCGTTAGGGGGTGGGGCGGTAGATTGTAGGTTTCTCTGGCATTCCCCTTGCATTTCTTGGTGGTATGTCCAAGCAATTGGCAATTCAACATCTGCTCATAATTCAATTTTTTATAAAGGTTTTACTTTATTTAATACGCTACCAACTGAGGTCAAGAATGAGCAAAATTTTAGAATAATTAAAAGTAAATGTATAGAGTTTGTAAAAAGAATTACACAAGACTGAATTAAATAAATTTGTTAATACAGTGGTAGACATTCGTATGCGCGCACCTTAAGTTTCATCTTAAATTGTATTGGCACTGCGCAATTGGAAAAATTTAAACTTTTTCTTATGGCTGCAATTGCTATGTGTAAGTAATGCACGAAGGGAAAAATGATGGACCTAACGGTACCAAATTAGGAGAAATAAAAAATATGAAAAGAGAACTCATTATTAGCTGCGACATTCGTATGAACGCTTCGTACAAAAGCTCGGCTGTGGACGAGAAATTTACAGTTTCTGTGCAATTTTGATTTTTGACAAAATTAAACAGTTTTTTTTTCAAAGGTTTGTGAACAAATCTTTTGTCAAAATATCATTTTAAGTATTGTTTTTGCAGCAATGCCTTCCGGAAAACGATTAACCGATGCAGAGCAGCAATCTGTAAAATTATTAAAGGAAGAAGGCTACTCCAATAGAAAAATTGCAATTAGAATTGGTCGGTCTGAATGTGTCATCCGAAATTTTTTCAAAAAAGGCAGGGCATATGGTTTAAAAACTCCAACAAAAGGCAACAAAAAATTGTCTTTACGTCAGAAAGGCCAAATTCGTCATGAGGCAACCCAAAATCGATTATCTTTCAGACAAATTAAAGATAAATTGAACTTTCCTGTAACACCTCGTCACATTTCACGCATTTTAAACGCTGTGCCAAACGTAAAATGGACGAAACTAAAGGGAAAACCACGTCTAACTGCTACCCATAAAGAAAAGAGGCTAGTCTTTGCAAGAAAATACATGTCTTGGACAACCCAATGGCAAAAAGTAATTTTTTCTGATGAGAACAAATTTAATATGGATGGTCCAGATTGTTACAGTTGCTACGAGCATGATTTGACAAAGCACGACGTGGTCAGATCAAAACGCAATTTCGGTGGCGGAAGCGTTATGGTATGGGGTGCATTCTCACATAACGGAAAGCTTCTCATCTGCTTCATAACGACAAGAATGAACTCACAGATGTACACAGATCTTTTGGATGACATTCTGATCACTCATCTTGATAATTGCGCCGAAGAGGATACTAATTTTCAACAGGATAATGCGTCTATCCATGTTTCTAGGCAAGCGAAGGATTGGTTTGCAGACAAAAACGTAAGCTTGCTAGCTTGCAGTCCGGACTGCAATCCAATAGAGGATCTTTGGGGGATTCTTGCTGGCAAGGTATACGCAAATGGACGACAATACACCAGCGAAAATGACTTAAAAGCAGCCATCCGGAAGTGTTGGTCCGAAATTGAAACTTAATACCACCTGAGTTTCAAACCACACCACTCGTCTTTCTCTCTGTCTGTCCCCCTTTCCATAAAAACGTACGTGTTATAAAAATTAGTATAAGGGTATTCATATCCCCTTTAACACGTGAAAATTATAAAAAAAAAAACTATAAATTAAAAATAAAAACACGATTTCTCTTTTTTAAAATTAATTAAAACGTTTTTGTTTAAGAATTATGAAAAAAAAAATATAGTGCGCTCATACGAATGTCTACCACTGTATATATGTACGTATATATATGGTAAATATGGATTTGTAAGGTATTGAATTAATACTAATAAACTTAACTAAACTAAACTAATTCCGATAGTACATAGGGTTAGGGAAATATTCCTCGTCTCTGAGGTTGTACCAGCCAATGTTAACTGTGTTAGGTAGACGGAAGAGGTCAAAAGTCCAGTGAAACGTTGGATGCCGTCCACTGATTTTTTAATTTAAACACTTCCGTGACTCCTTGTGCTTTCATCTCCTCAACAATTTCAATTTGATTAGAGAGAGATTTTTTGCCTAGGAATAGATCGGCTATCACGTTGGGATTTCACCAGTATAAGCAGATTCCCATCCCGTAGTTGAGTAATGTATTCATACCCAGTGCTGATATTGTCTATTGCTTTTTTCAAAAGGAAGTCAGTGGTTTTTTTTTCACGTTCGACGGTGATATTACAATTTTTTTTTTTTTTTTATAATTTGCGCGCGCCAAAGAGGTGAATACTCTTTTTTACTATTACAGGACACCGGCGTTGTGAAGAAGAGAGAGAGAGAGAGAGAAAGAAAGAAAGATTTAGTGTAGTGGTTTGATACTCGGATAGTATTAAGTTACTGTAAACTCCAAGGGTAGCGTCCAGATAACTGGGGAGCTTGTTTGTTTTGGTTTTGTCGTTGCTCATGATTCACGGTATTTTTTCTTAGGTTCTTTTATTTTTGGGTTCGATTAACGGGTCTGTATTAAGCCCGCTAAATCGATTCCCCGAGGAGGCAGGTGGCACAGAGGCATATATGCCTTTTTCACTATGTAATTTCTTTTTATTATTCAATAACGGGTTACGAAAGAAAGAGTGTGCCGGAATTTGTGGCTATAGAAATAGCGGGAAAAGACACCGACGAAGAGAGCGAGCGGAGCACAGTACAATAGTAATCGATGTTGCCGGCTCGAGGGATAGTCGGTGAAATTGTGTCAACAAAATTATCAATACGAAGCAAGTACTAGAGCTCCTACCAACACCATTACGCAAGGATAAACACAGACATACATATGTATATCACCAGATATATCCTACATTCACTACAAAATCTATTAGCATGCATTTTGTAAGGCTTCTAATTAATTTATAATTATCAAATCCGAATATATGAATTGTTTAGATTTAATAAATTAACTTTTACTGTTATAGACTTTAACTCATAAGTCCAATGTAAAAGATTCTGTAAATAAAATAAATAATACTAATACTAAAAAAAACTGTATTCATGCCTAAAGTCTTTGCCAACAATTGGCCCCGTTGAAAAGGAGAGCTTTACAAAGAGTTTGCTTTTTACAGTTGAATTTCGTTCCTCGATAAATGAGAGTCCAGCTTCGACCAAAATATTTTTTATAGGAGTTGTGGGAAAAGCGTTAATTCTCCTTCTAGCAACTTGACGATAGAACGTCTTGGTGGTTGAATTGGGGCCGTTCCCGTATATGCCAAGGCCATAGTCAATTTTACTTAAAACAAAAGATTTTGATATAGATATAAGTGTAATTATACATATATGTACTATCCTCAGAAGCTAAAAAGTTTCCAATATTGGCTCTTCCAGTTAGACTCCTCTTATGTTCTAAGACATGATTCTTCCAATTAAAGAAGCCATTTCTTGGGGAAAAGTTTAGTTTAGTTTTAATTCAAAAACAACTTCAGTTTGCACGAAATTATTATTATTATTATATTCTGGTCTGGTCTTCTGGCTCTCGTGGCATACGCATCGTGGTTAGTTCGACTGTGGTTTTCTCTTTGCGTTATCTTCTCTCGCTGTGCGTATATATATAGTATATAGTTTATATTTTTACCGGTACCTTTTTTGCTTGCCCAATGGCCCGGGGCCAAAAATAACACCCGGGAATCGGTCTATGGCTTTGGCGGAGACGCCGCCCTCTGAACGCCGAACTTTTTAAGGCAGGAGGTGGTGAGCTAGTAAGGAGCATGCACCAGCTCATCTGTAAAATCTGGTCGGAAGAATGCATGCCCGACGAATGGAACCTCAGCATCGTTTGCCCGATCCTGAAGAAAGGACACCCTCTGAACTGCGCCAACTACAGAGGTATAAGTCTTCTCAACATCGCATATAAGATCTTATCTGCCGTATTATGTGAACGTCTTAAACCGATCGTCAACAACCTGATAGGTCCTTATCAGTGCGGTTTCAGGCCCGGTAAGTCCACCATTGACTAAATATTCACACTACGGCAGATCTTGGAAACAACTCATGAATATAAAATCGATACGCACCACCTTTTCATCGATTTCAAAGTTGCCTTTGATAGCGTTTATAGAGACGAGTTATATAGAGCCATGTCGAGTCTTGGCATCCCTGCCAAACTTGTCCGTTTATGCAGGATGACGATGGAGAACTCTCGCTGCTCCATCAAAGTCGGAAAGAACACCACCGAACCGTTCAATGTCAGGAAAGGTCTTAGACAAGGTGACGCGCTATCATGTGATCTCTTTAACATTATACTTGAAAGAATTGTACGAAACTCACAAGCCAACACCGGAGGTACAATCTTTTACAAGTCTGTACAACTACTCGCTTACGCCGACGACATTGCCATAGTCGGAAGAACTCAGCAGGCCGTCAGTGGGGCGTTTGCGAGTATTGAGACCGAGGCAGCAAAGATTTGGGGGGGGGGGGGGGGGGGGTTAGCGGTCAATGAAGGCAAAACAAAATATATGCTGTCTACAAAAAAGGACATTTAACATCGGCGTCTTGGACAAAACGCCACAATAGACAGATATAATTTTGAAGTGGTAAAGGAATTTGTCTACCTAGGCTCTATGGTGAGCTCCGCAAATGACACCATTGGGGAGATCAAACGAAGAATTACTCTTGCCAATCGTTGTTTCTATGTGCTAAGAAGGCAACTGAGTAACAAAGCCCTATCTCGAACTACTAAAGTAACTCTTTATAAGACTCTAATCATCCCAGTCCTGATGTATGGCGCAGAGGCATGGGCTTTGTCAAAATCGGATGAAGATGCCCTTGGTTACTTTGAGAGAAAAGTTCTTCGAGTGATCGTTGGTCCTGTCTGCATAGACGGCGAGTGGAGGAGAAGATATAACGCCGAGCTATACGGCCTTTACAATGATATCGACTTAGCCAGAAGAGTTCATATACAACGACTAAGATGGCAGGGTCATGTAGAGCGGATGGAGCCCAACGTTCCAGCTCGAAAAGTCTTCGAATCCACCCTGGGTGGACGGCGCAGTAGAGGACGACCTCGCGGAAGGTGGCGCAAACAAGTGGAGAGGGACCTCAACCAACTTGGCGTGCGCAACTAGAGGCAGCTGGCTCATAACCGGGCTGGCTGGAGAGGTTTGTTGGCTGACGCCCAGGTCTACCCCGGACTGTAGCGCCACCTAAGTAAGTAAGTAAGTATGTCCACAATACCTGATGAACAACCTACCCCAAAGCAGAACAATAAACTACGAACTACAAAGCTCAACCGAATTCTACTTACAGATGTCAAGGACAGTACGAGCACAGAGAAGTATTTTATATAATGGGCTACAAACTTTCAACATACTTCCTGAAAATATAAGACACAAGCAATCTCAATGTATTTAAAAGAACTATTTATCAATATGCTAAAAATGATCTAAATTAATTACTTAAATCAACTAATTAATAAGTAAACAAACACAGTTTCTGTAATAAGTAATATTTGTAAACAAATGGCTACTGAGCCAAATAAACAGATTAAACATTAAACATAGATATCTCAAACTCTTCCAATTTTTCTAGCAAAACATTACCGAACAATATTACTTTGGCAACAGCACACCCAAATAACGCATCATCAATTAAATAAAAATCAACAGGAATTTCAAACTGTACTTCAACAAAATCTCCAAATAAATCATCATCATCAAACAATAAAGAAACAACAGTCAAGTAACTAGCCCTATCTTCCTCTTGCATACACAACCCCTACAATCCCTTACCCAATCTTCAAACAACACCAAACCAATAGCTCATCCCCATACTTCCCCAATCAGTACAAAAACTAATGATACTACCCCTATGAGAACCCAAAGTTCACCTCTCACTTCAGTTGCCAATTCGTTAATCAAAGATAACAATTACTTTATAAACTACTCAGACACAGATGATTACATATAATCCTACCACATAATGTTTGAGTTGCCGGTGGGAAGGGTGAGGCTTGCCAGGTTTGGTATGCTTTACCCCCCTCTGTCTCCATAGCAAATCATCTTTCGTCGTTATAGTTTTCTTTAATGTCTTCAAGATCTTCTTAACAGTTTTATTGCAATTTGGTAAAACATTCTAAACTAAATGGCTTTTATAAAGCTAAATAAAGAACATTCATTCATTCATTCATAAAACTACGAGTATGTTGATATTTTATATTTCAACAATTAACAAGTGCAATTATTAAGGGCATGGCATTCGAATTCTTGGCAAACAAAATTAGGTTTTAGTTTTTTTAATGCATTTGACGCAAAATCCTTGCTTCCTCGCTATTTTTTTTTTCGATTTTGCCTAAATTTGAAATTTGAACAATTTATATAAGAACAGCACATTTGGAGATGTTGCATGCATTCAAGTCGTGTTCTTTATTTCCCATTTCGTGAAGGATTGTAATTTGTACTTTATTTCTTTACTTTGTTTTTATTATCATTAACTTGCTTTCATTTCACATTCCAACATAAAGCAAAACATCTTTTTATCTATTTGCAGGTGTGACAATTCCTAATTTAAGAATCTTTTTCATGAAGATATATTAAAAATTAACACTTATAAAAAATGAAAGTCGATACAAATCGGCTCAAAAAAGGCACTTCGGAGCTTACTCCGGAGTGTCGCCAATTGATTGAAGACATGACTATACGCAAATCAAGACGAGAACTCTTGGAGTATTTGGAAAAGCTACGTGGATGGGTTTATGGCAAATGTGAGCTATATCACTGGATCGAATTGTTAGATCGTTTCGATGACATATTAGCGGAAGCATCCAAAGAAAATCCTGACAATGAGTTTGCTTTGTTTTGCGATACTAATTACAGACCATCCGTAAGTTCAGTTGTATTGAAAAAAATATATTTATAATTATTATAATACACTCGTACATATATAATTAATAAAACTTTCTGTCTAGGATGTTCGACTTTTGCTTTATGTGATCAATTTCACAACACTCCTTATTGAGCATTCATTCTCCAGACACTTATACAATTCCATTGAATATTTGACACAACTACTGTCATCTACCAATATGGATGTTGTAATGTGCGTTTTGAATCTATTGTACATGTTTTCGAAACGCAGTAACTTCATTCCACGGCTCAATAGCTTAAAAAAAGTGTCTCTTCTTACTAAGCTTTACAACTTTGCTGAGGTGAATAATGAATTATGGATTCAAATTTCGATGATATTTTTAGCAACATTTTGATTCTTCTCTTTATTTTAGAGCTGGGGGGGAAAGGACAATGGATTTTCTCTAGCACAATGCTGTAAGGAAGAAGCTAGGTTACCGGTCTCGTCTTCAACACTCTATTTCGAATACTATAATACGGGAGGGAAACTGGATTACATAGAAATCCCTGGTCTTGATAGATTGACAGAGACCGCCGCCTCAATAGCCAAGGTAGTGTGTGATAAAATTCCACATTTGGGGGACGATCAAAGGGTGCGTTAGCCGATCCCGATTTAAAATCTAATATTGTTGTATTTTTTATTCCTAATGCAAATGGAGAATCTTAAACTCATATTTCCTTTGTTTTCTATTTTTTTTCCTCTGATGCATTCCGGTAATTGATTTCATTAGATGCACATATTGACACGTGTACGTCTGGCAGCTACTTTTCATGACTATCGAATGCGGCTACAATTTGTGCAAGCACGTTTACAAGCAATTTCAGTGCTCGTGTATTCAAATGCACTACAAGATAATATTCATACATTGCTTTATCCTGGTTTTTTGGAGGAACTTGTCGAACTCTTGGAAATGAAGGATATACATTTGGTCGAGATAAGAGCAGCAGCATTGCGTACATTAACATCTATAATTCATTTGGATAGAAATCCACATTTTCCAAAGTAAGTATTTATATATATACATATGTACAATACATATTTTTTTTAAATATTCTGCATCACTTAGGACGAGTATGTCCTTTAAAGTTTATTAACAAAGTTCATTAAGGTTCACAAAGTGATTATATTTCCAAGATTTATTGGAGGGAAAAGTACCCGAACTTAAAACGTTCAATACATATCATACAATGCTTCTAGGATTAGAGTTCAGAAATATGTATGTAGATTTATCTTACCCGAGTGATGATTGAAATTTGTCACTCGAATTCATAAATGCTAATATTTAGTAAACCGTAATAATAAATACCATTTTTCTATTGTCGCATGAAAACACGTGTAGCTCGAGTTCACAAATAGGACTCAGATTGATAACAAAAAGTTAACGTTTAAGACAAGATCTTATGCCTTTGTTGGCACAGTTCATATCATAGGGTTTTTCTTTTTACTTGCAATCATAAGGGCAAATATTGGTTTCTTGAAAATTTTTGATCTCGAAGTTTTTATCAACCTTTTTTTTTTTTTATAATTTGCGCGCGCCAAATGGGATATGAATACCATTAAATTATCTCAGGGCACGGGCGTTTGTAGAAATTAAGAGAGAGAGAAAGAAAGATTGGTGTAGTGGGTTTGAAACTTAGGTGGTATTAAGTTTCAGTAAACTCCAAGGGTGGCGTCCAGATAACTGGGGAGCTTGATTGTTTTGCTTTTTGTCGTTGCTCATGATTCACTGTATTTTTTCTCCTCCACCTGATGTCATCATCACGATCAAGTTGCATTTAAACCTTGCCTCGATAATATGAACTTCTCCATAATGTAAATCCGCTGCTTGTTTGGAACTGTTTATTGGTCACAGCTGACCTCGGCTCGACTTTCACAGAGCTCGCCATAGTCCGCGATCCGGAACATGTTGTTTATCTTCAAAAACACCTTTATTTTTAATTCAATAACGTTTCCGTGGATTTCACGGTATAATAATGCATTGAAACCTGTCAAGTTGACCACCCTTGTAAGATGGGCACTTGCAAAAATTGGCCAGTATCATTGTATTTGAATCTTATAGTATTATCATTCAAGCGATTTTTCGTAACGCATTTACGATGAGTTTGTGGGTAAGAAGGGGGCGAAGAGAAAGTGTGTATATAGGGAAAGTTTTCTCGGAATGTATTTTGACTTTTCATTGAACGATAATATTATACTGAAGATTTGTGCAAAGATATAGGAGGCTAGTGTGTCTCAAATCATTCAATGTTAATATATTTTCCATGTTCTAAATTAAGGCGTGGCAACGAAAATTTAAAAAATTCAGCCCTAAACCTTTATTTTCCTAAATAGCTCGAGCTTGGAGTTCTTTAGGAAAAATAAAAAAATTAAATATTCTGGGACTTCACGAAACGACTTTCTCCTTAGTGATTCAAAAGAAACTACCTATAAGCTCTAGACTAGCAAACCAAATTCTATAAAAATCTGTTAGCTGTGTGATAATTTGTGAAAATTTTTCAAATACTATATCTTACCCTTACTCCAACCAATTGTAAAGATTTTTCGAGTAGAACCATCTACAACTATCAAATCAAATATAATCCAAATCCGTTCGTGGTTCTTGAGTTTTTCGAGTTACATGGATCCTTTCTGAAGATATTGAAAACCGTAATTCAGGAAGCGTTGATAATGTATATTCGCATAAGGTCAAATCGGCATAACAATGCTGATAATGATGTTATTGCTCATCTGCGGTTAACGTTTCTGGCATTAGACTTCAGGGACACTCGATCGGCGAAGGCTCTGACAGTCTCTTGCGATTTTAGATGTTGGATGCTAAATTTTCTTACAGTACTTTTTTGGTGTTGAGGTGTTTGGGATATCCTCATACGTACTTTGGCAACAACAATGTAGTGATCCGAGTCAATGTTAGCTGTTCGGAAGGTGCAAACATCCCAAATGCTGGAGGAGTGCTTTGAATCAATCGCAAAGTGATCGATTTGGTTGACAGTTAGTTGATCTGGAGATCGCCAGGTTTCCTTGAGGTGCGGGAATCGTGTGCTAGCTACAGTGATGTTGCGCGCCGCCGCAAAGGCGATTGGCCTGAGTCCGTTTCAGAAGACGTCGTTCCTACTCGTATGTCTGCGTCTGACGACAAGTTCGTCTCGACGTTCATTGGTACGTTGTCTTCGTTGACTTGATGTCTGAAGAAGTAATGTCGCACATCTACCTACATATATGTATATGCTTTGTACGTTAAGAGCAGCTAAATCTAAAGTGATCTTGTTGTCACAGTGTCGGACACCCATTCTGGGTCGTAATAACCCACTAGTTCTGCATTGTCATCTTTGGTAAACACCAACTTCGTTTCAGTAGTACATTTTAAATATCAAACAATATGTTTAATTGCATTCTAATATGGCTTACCAGTATAAGCTACATAAGGTTGCGATTTCTCGGGAAAGAATTTGTTTCGTGTCCAGCGGAGTTGATGAGGGATTACAATCAACTATTCCACATCGGTGGAGAATATACTTCACGTGCTGGAACTGTAGCGCCCACCTCTGGAGAGTAGGTCTCCTAGTAGTCTATACCCCTCCTTTGGACACTGCCTTTGACTATCAGAAACGCTTTGTACCTCGATATTCGCCCTGTGGCGTCCCTTTTGATTATGAACATCCATTTACAACGGCGAAAAACGAACATCCATTTGTGGCTGCAAAGTTCTGTTACTGTCTGAATGAAATTCATCTTTTGACGACTAAGACAAACTAGAATCATCATCAAGATGGACCTGGCTCTCAGCTGAAACACTCGGTAATGTATCTTCGGATGTATCACTGTTGATAACTTCGGGTTGATCCTCCACTGAATTAAAATGCACAATAACGCTATTTTAACTGTATGTTTCTTTGCAGGTTGATCGTACTCAAAAAGTATGACGTCTCTACTGATGTACAATTTCGGGTATACTAGTCCGTAAGCCTTTTTTTCTAGGCTTTGAATCGAATTTCTTCTCTTGTTGTTTAGATATGTGCACCATCGCACAACAACCAAAAACTCTAAACGGTTCCGAATTCGGCCTCTGACCGCTCCAGTATTTTTCCGGTGTCTTGTTTGTCAATCCTCTTTTCGGGGACCGATTGATAATGTAAACTGCGGTCGTGACGGCTTCGCCCCAATCTCCATTCGCTTTTCGGCTAACAGAAAGTAAATTCGTACAGAGCTTTCAAACTTATAATACATTTTTAATAACGACAGTTTCTCTATTTGACAAAATTCACACGTCACTCCTGCACTCAACTCTCAAGCGATTTTTATTTGCGATGACAACTTTGTTGTTTTGCGGCATCGTAATATTTTGTAGGCAGTTTCTTCCGCATAGATCGCATAATGAGCACTACCCGGAACCACAACGACGATGTGAAGATTACTCAAAAGTGTGGGGTTTTTTGGTTTTGCGATTATAAGCTTGAGCATTTAGAGGGTCTCCAAACTTGATATTCTGCAACTATTAGAAGTCATAAATATGTATTAAATAAGTAGCATACAAACCCGAAAACGGACTTGAAATAGTATTACATACATACCTATTTATATATGCCTTTTACCTTGAATTTCGTCTATTCTTCCCTATGTATGTCTGTGCTGTATAGGAAACCTGGATCTCGGCTCTCAAAAATTATCGAAGTAACTGGAGCAGCGTTATACCATGGATTTCTACCCACCCTAGTACGCGCTTGTATAAATCATCTTATTGCCATACAAACGAAAGAGCTTGATCTGGTCGCAGCATGCTCAGTTATACATCAGTATACTTTTTCTTACTTAAATTCCGACAGTACACCTGAATTCGATCCATTTAAACAAACAAACCAGTTTCCACTTTCACTGGCTACAGCACTGTTTAGTTTCCTCTACCATCTGGCGTCATATGAAGCTGGAGGAGAAGCATTGGTTACTTGCGGTATGATGGAATCTTTATTGCGCGTAATTAATTGGCCAGGAGTTGATCTGGAACATATAACGTTTGTCACACGAGCAGTTCGTGTTATTGACCTTATCACAAACATTGATATGCACTCATTTCATAGTAATAATGGATTAGGTGCTTTTATTCAGCGACTTGAGACGGAAGTCAATCACTGTCGTCACGTACAGCTAACAATGAGAGATAGACAAAAACAAAAAAAAAGGTTGATCACTGATGTAGATGACATGGACAAATATGGAAATATGAAAAGTCCCAATGGTGAGGATGGAGAGGATTCTGATATGACGGATGTAGAAGGGACAGCACTAGAATCCGAAAATGGAGATAAAGGGGCAAATGAAGATAATAATCATCTGTCATCGAAAAATGAAAGTCATTCACAGCAACATACTCCAAATGAACCAGCACCATCTTCATCGAATGAGAATGCTTCAACTTCAAATAAAGCAAGCGAATCAATGGAAAAAGAAAAGAAGATTACATGTGTAACTCAGCGTGCAGCTCTTCTTAAGTCAATGTTGAATTTCTTAAAAAAAAGCATTCAAGACAGTGCATACAACAGTGGCATGAGAAATGTTATGGAGAGCAGTTTGCCACGTTCTCTACGCAATATCATAAGCAATGCGGAATACTATGGTCCATCGCTATTTTTGTTGGCTACAGACGTGGTTACAGTGTATGTGTTCCAGGAACCATCCCTGTTATGCACATTACAGGACAGCGGATTAACTGATATTGTCTTGCAGTCACTTTTGCGTAAGGAAGTACCTGCCACAAGAGAAGTGCTTGGGTCTCTACCGAATGTCTTCTCGGCTTTGTGTTTAAATGCGCGTGGTCTAGAAGAGTTTGCTTCTTATCAACCATTTGATCGACTCTTCCAAGTACTACTATCACCAGACTATCTAGTAGCCATGCGACGACGACGTAGTTCTGATCCGTTGGGGGATACAGCAACAAATCTTGGGAATGCTATGGACGATCTAATGAAACATCATCCAAGCCTGCGTACTGATGCTACTAGAGCTATTATAAGGCTTCTGAATGAACTTGTTCGCATTGGAAGTGATTTCCACTACATTTGCTGGCGGGCAAATAATAACAATGGCAGATTTGACTCGCCGTCAACATCGCAGTCTGGTAATACAACTCGGAACCAAAACAAGGATACTGGTAATGGTAGTAGTGGTGATGATGACGATGACGAGGAGATATCAACGGCATCGCAACATAGAAATGAAAGAAGCTCCAATGGAAGTGGAGTAGTTGCGACTCGTAGCGGGCCATCCTTTTCTCAGAATTCAAGTCGTACTATACCAATCATTGCCCCGGAAGAACGTGAACCTGTTCCACTGATTGATTACATTTTAAATGTAATGAAGTTTCTTGATGCCATTATCAGCAACGGTACTAATGGTGAACATTGCCGCGAATTTGTTAGCCTTGGAGGCTTACAGCCTCTTCTTTCGATCCTTTCATTACCCAATTTGCCAGTTGATTCACCAGTCACAACAACAGCACAAGCCGTAGCCACAGTTTGTAAATCAATTTTGAATCTCGCTCATGAGACCAAGGTAATTGACGTGGCCATAGAGCAGCTCTCACAAATTGTTGAACAATTAAATCCGTTGCTTGTGCATATGAATTCTCCTCATGGAAGTATTCTTCTGAAAGAGTTTACCAATTGTCCAAAAATGGAGGATGGGTTCTCCAATGCAGCTTATACCCCTTTATTGCATGCGATGAGTGCAGTACATGGATATGTAGTAATGTTGGTGCATATTTGCCGTAGTAGTCAGAATGACATTCGCATGTTATTGCTACGCAAATGGGGAATGGATTGTGTGAGAGGAAAAAAGTTGCTTCAGAGCTTGGTTCAATTGTATACATCATTGGTTTGGGAAAGCACTATTTTACTGGGGATGTGTTCAGAAGATAATGCTCCAAAAGATCCCGATATCAGCTACGATGAGATTGCTCGACAACAACCCGAGCGTAGGGAATCAGCAGTAAACATGGACGATGAATCTACCGAACAAGCATCTCCGCAAACATCCGCTTCATCATTTGCATCGACTACTAGATCAACTCCTACATCAACTTCTGCATCAGTTTCTTCGTCAGCTTCTACATTAACTACTGCAACAACTTTTACATCGAGTTCTGCATCAACTTCCGCATCAACTTCTACACGTCTTTTTGCGTCATCTTTTCCATCGACATTTGCAACAAATTTTGCATCTACTTTCACATCAACTTCGGCAGCTGCCCAATCAATTTCACAGCCAACTACTGGAGCTGAAGACAGTATGGAAATGGATGATGATGTCGTCTGCTTGACTCCAATGCCACCCAGACCTAATGTGAATAATGCTGCCAACCAACCTTCTATTGAAGTTTCTGACGAGCCTATATCAATCGATTCAACCACTTCATCATCTTCTTCGGATTCGGTAGTATATATTCCAATTATTTCAGCAGAGGAAAAGGAGAAACTGGAGACAGAAAACGAAAATCAACTAGAAAAACAGAGAGAAAACGAAAAGCAACTGCAAGAGGAAAGAGATAAAGAGAAAGAAGAGCAAGCAAATAGTCAATCAGAACCATCAAAATCTGAAGAGACTGATGAAGAGACAAAACGTCGGCTCGTGCATAAAACTAAATCATTATTAGCTGCATCGTCAAGGATGGGACGTACTTTAGCTGAATTATTTGGAAATCTTGTAAAGCTTTGTGTTGGCACACCTGGTCGTCAGCGACGTGCGAATGAATTATTGTCTGCTGCAAAGTTCCCTTATGTGGAAGCAGCAGAAATTGCTAGGGTATTAAGTTTCATACTAGTAAATGGTTTCTGCTATGACAAGGTAGTTTCACCGAGCGTACGCAAACTAAAATTGACATTTTTGATTTGTTCAGTGGGATTCGCTGGTCCAATGCTATTCGATGATAAACGTTATGCATTCCATTTAATGCTATCACAATTCTGTGAAGAAGGTGGTCTTGAGGCGTTCTTTGATATGTTTAGATGGGCTCTTACTTACGGCTGCGCCGATGAAGATAAAGATGAATTTATTAAAGGCAATGAATATGCTGAAGGAACTGGGGAATTCCTGGATGCGTGGCTGTTACTTCTTGAGAAGATGGTTAATCCTCGTGCTATTTTTGAATCTCCGCATTATATTACTTCACGCCCTACATCTGGACCTTCTAATCAGTTGGTTGACTTTGAGCCGGTATTTTACATGGTTAAAGTTCATTCTTTAGCTTTAGATGCGCTTTGTGACATTTGGAACAAAAAACCTCTTCCAAATTATGGCGTACGAATGGCTGAGTCTATTATGGCCATCATGAAGCACATTATCAAAAATGAGTCAATGCTTCGTGAGAAGTATGAAAAGCGAAGGGCAGAGTTGCAAAAGCTTGATGAAGAAGAAGAAGCCCGTAAGGCTTATAGAGATTCAGTTAGAAAATCTATAAACTTGAATCATTTGAAATTATTTATGGACATGGGGTTCTCTGAGACACATGTAAGCGAAGCTCTAGCCAATACAAACTCTGTGGAGCAGGCAACTGACTTTTTACTAAATCGCCCAGAATCTAACCAAAGTGCTAATTCCCCACCTATAGTGATGCCGGGTATTATCTCAGTTGAAAACGACGAAGATGATGACGATGACGATGACGATGACGACGACGGCGACGATGATGATGATGACGATGAATCAGATGGTGAAAATCCAATTGGCGTTGCAGTACCCCAATTATGTAATTTCAGAGGCACTCATCTTCAACACCAACCACTACTGCAAACAAAATTAGAACTTGATTCGAAGAATAAGAGAACTTGGAAAGCAGTTCGATTGCCCGACACCGTCGCTATTGATAATTTTTGTCGGGAAGCTTTTGATAAAACTTTTAATACAATGGATAATTTACCAGAAACAGTTACTTCTGGTGCAGATCTTTTAGCTGTACTATATCGTCGCCATACACCAGAAATGAAACACAAATTTCTGCTAACTTTAGTTCAGAATATCACAGATTGGACGGATAAAATATTACATAATCTAAAAGCACGTGATGCTTTAAACTCAACCAAACGTGAGGAAATATTAATTGGTCGCCATGGAATGAAAATATACATCCGATTAAAGGTTGGTTGTTTGCTGCTCGATGAGGTATATAGGGATATGCGAAAACCATTTTGCACCGCCATAAGGCATGAAAAATCTTTAAGCACTCTAATCATGTTGCTACAAAAGATCGAATCAATCTTACAAGAGCAGATTGCCCTGGGGGCACCACCAATAACGCCACGTTGGTTGCAGAACTTAATTGAATTTCTGGATTCGATCGATAATGCGTACTTAATTATGCAACGTAAGACAAATATGCTTGCAGTAACGACGAAAATTTGGAAATGGTTTGATTCCTCAGCTGGAAAATGGAATGCCTATTCAGCTAATAACAATGGAATTATTCACAATGCTTTCGTGTCTGGTGAGCGATCAGTACGCATTACATGCGGCCGTCAGAAATACACTATTAATTTTAACTGCATGTCACAAGTAAATGAAGCAACAGGTAATCATAGACCTATCATTCCGGGACTTAAAGTTACTGAACACACTGATGGTAGTTCCAAAATCGAATCTGCAATCATAACATCAAGCACTTCATCTGATTCTGATTCGGATTCTGAAGATCAATCAGAAACTGCTGGACCGAGTGGTGTAGCTACACGATCGGCTGGATCTCAGGCAGCTGGCATTCCTCCTCAATCACGGTCGTCATCTGATGGAGGTAGTGGAGATTCTACTGCTGTTGGTAATATGGCATCCAGTGCAATTGGATTGTTTGATATAGATGACGATAGCAAACTTGAAGATGACGTAGAAGGAGATTCAGAATTAGGAGTTAACAAAATAATTCTGCATGAGGAACCTACTGGCTTACACCAGTATGACACTGGTGCGATCGTCAGTTGTCTCGTTCGTTTGCTACGTCCAAAACTGGCCATTGATTTGGATACAATTAATTCAATTTTAAAACTTTGTGTTAGGCTCACAAAGGATTATGAGAATGCAAAAATTTTCGCACACAATGGAGGAATTAAAATTTTGCTGAATATGCGCCAAATGTGCGGTTACATGGGATTTCCTACATATGCTATTTTGCTAATACGTCATGTGCTAGAAGAGCCGCATACCTTATTGTCCACTATGGAGCGAGTGATCGCATCTCGTACAATTTCTGCAATTCCTAGCGGTCATCGCGATATAATATTCGTACTAAGGCAAATGAGTTCAGCGGTTGCACGTGATCCTAAAGTATTTATGCGCGCTGCTTCTAATGTTCTGCGTTTGGATTACAATATATTGAAAACCAAGGCGGATTGTTATGATGATACACGCCTCATAGTCAAAGCATCAACTTTCTTTAGAAAAATTGGTCCATCGACATCAGTAGATGATGATAATACTGCCAGTTGCAGCAGTGCGCATACCAGCGAAAACGATATAGCAACGACTGTTATCAACGATTTATTGAAAGCACTGATTCTACCATGTACTCATTTCCCACCACAACCTGCTTTTAAATCACTATATGAAGAAGCAACACCGTCGTTGACAATCGGTGGTATTCCAGTCAGCAAAAATGCTTATTTGGCCAGTGATGCAGGCAATCTTGACAAAACAGTAACAGATGATAGTCAGAGTGACCAATGCTGCGGGTGGCATATTCCTAGCAGTAGTCATTTGCACGATAAACCATTGCTCACAAGAGCAACTATTTTGAAAATTCTGGCCGATGCTGTTAGGTCCTATCAAACATTTGCTCCCAAACTAATCGCGGAGCATATTTACGTTGCAAGCGACAGTGTTCTAATCCACAAGGATCAATCAGCTTTGTCATTTATTCTCGACAACTTCTTGCCGTTAAAGGAACACTCTCAAGATCGCGAAGTCAGTACGATGGCTCGTGTGTTAATCACATCACTCTCAGACTGTGTTGACCAACTTTCTATTCAAAATACTGTTATAGTTGAGGTGAAAGCTGCCATACAACGTGCTATTCATTTGCCGGAAGGTTCAGACAAACATATGCGGCTGCAGGTGTATGTTGGATTGTTACCATCGATGATCGATTATCCAGCACCGCTGAATAAAATAACTCCGCATCGTAATGAAATATTTCTAATACTTCTACGTAAAGGAATTATGACTGATTTGGCAAAAATGATTCTACATCTTGATTTGTCCAATCCAAGTTCTGTGGCCACGGTTAATGCTGTTCTCAAACCAATGGAAACACTTCTTCGATTAACAATTGCTCCTGGAGTATTATCAGCCAAAAAGAAGACATCACAATTACAATCTAATCGACGCAGTCGTGATCCACCCTCAACTGCAGCCACTGGTCGTACAGGGGGTAGTTCTGGAAGACATTCATTGTCAAGGCGTACAACAACTGGTTTGGATGGGGAAAATATGCGAGATGCAATCTCGGAGCGTCCAAGAGCTACAGGATTCTTTTTTACTGGCGATTTGGCACGAGCAGGCGATCAGGTTTGTAATTTTTAACTAATGTCGTATTATTTTAATTTATGCATTTTCTTATTAAAGTTTAATCACATATTTGACGGTATTTTGGAAAATGATCAAGAATTCTTTAATGGAGGAGTCATGATGGGACGTGCTCATTCTGATCGACACCTGAGTGAAGGTTTAAATGACAACGATAGTCCAAATGCCGATGTTGCTTTTGAAACAAGTAGTGAGTCGAGTGATTCGGAATCGAATGCATCAGAGGATAACGAAGATCGAGATGGTGATGATGATGGTAAGCATTTTTTAAAACCAATGTCAAATAAGAAACTTATGCAAAATACCCGCGAGCTTGTAGTGTAACCAATTTTCTACTGTGACTGGCATTTATTATAAATTTTGATGCAATAAAATTAAAAATTGTTTCAAAGTCGAATATAATTTTTTTTTCTAGATGGAAATGAAGAACAAGGTGAAGACCGTAGTGAAGCTGATGCTGATGAAGAAACACGCCAATTCATTGAGGTGTTTGATCATGTCTATGCTCCAGATCAACCGAGGACATCATCAAGTGATCGTCTTTTAGATGGACTTCCGATCATTCGCTATTCGGCATCATGTAAGTCATAGAAGTATTGATGAAGTAGTACATACATATATGTAGTATGTAGTTTGATTATCTTCTATTCTCTACATCTAACACATTTTCCTGTTTGTCCGCGAGTAGGGAGTAGGTACGTAACGATACCTCAACAATATATATACCAATCGATTTGTCGTTTGTAGCGGTATTACATAGGATGGTTTTTAGTATCCTAAGTCCGTTATTGGGCCTTTAAACCCATTTTATATGATTTTTTAACTGAAAAAACCCATTTTTTATGCTTTACACATATATTACTACAAAATGGATCAACAGATTTGAATATGACTTTATTTTTCGATTAGTACATTTCCTGGTGAAGAGATTGATGTATCAATCATTATTCTGTGATTCTTATAACGGAAGTAATAAGCAAAAATTTAATTATTTGAGATTTACATATTTCACAGATATGCGTAGGCCATTGCAATCAACAGCCCACCAGTGGAGTGCGGGCACATCCAAGTTTATCAAACAAACTTTTCTTCTTCTCTCTTCTTTCTTTGGACTATTGTAGGTTTTTTATGTAATTATTTATTTGTCTTATATAATTGTTTCAATGGAATATAATTGGAGTAGCATGTACAAATTATGTACAACCAAAAAAAAAAAACATTCATTCGCGAATTTTCGCTGTCAATAATACAACAGTGAATGAGGGAATTGGGTACATGTATACTTGCACTTAACGGATCTTTTTTTTTGTTTTTCTTTATTCTCTGTTTTATGTACGTACTTCATGCACATATGTATGCATCTATTAAAGGACTCAGCAAAGCGGATACATCCAGCTAGTTTATAATAAAACTTGATTACTAATTTTGCAATATATAGCATTAAGCTGTTAGAGAAATAGCCAATGTTTAAGAACCAGTCATTAAATAAAGTAATTTTATACGAGGTTTTTCTAGCGAAAACCCAGTACTCCATTTGGTCCCATAACTAGAATATCAAATTTGGTGAACGGCGGTGACGTGTGAGAAATTTGTTTTGTTTGTTTTATGCTTCGCAAGTGGGGGTATCGTTGAATGAACTAATGTTGGTTTCTATGGTCAATTTTACCATTGCATTGTGTTCGACTGAGTTTGAGCGGGATTTTGCAAACTAAAAATACGTTTGGCTTCAGCCATGCTGCACTTGTTTCTGGTTTTAATTGCAAGAATTTCTTTGTTTGTTTGTAATATGTTGCAGTACTCACAGCAGAGTTTTTAAATTGCCTATACGCTTTTGAGTTGTATCAACCGATACTACCGTACTCATTAAGTAGTCACCCGAAGGCTTTTTATACAAGAATAAATATTTGATGTGTTGAATTGTAGAAATTTTGTCTTCATTAAATCTTTAAAAATCATTATTTACTTATTATATATTTTCGTAATATTAATTAATACTGTGGTATCCGTCCGTAATTCGCACTCACTTGAAGGTTAAGTGGAATTACATCGGTGGATTTTTACGCAACAGTTAATCTCTGTCCACTAAGACTCTGTGCAGTTAGACGTATTTTAGCACAGAGGGGCGCCTACACACACCCACTACACACTTCCGGCGGCAGAAGTGCTCGATGCCTTTTTGCTGCGGTTTCTGCTGTTCTAACCATCTGCGAAAGAGGCTGTGTTAGGTCTCGTCGCCGCCACCAAAGGAGGGTAACTATCAGCACTTGCGCTTTAAACTGATACTGCAGTATTTTTGCGCCGCCAGGCCGCCGCCTTCTTTTTCCCCTCCACTGGTTCTTACAAAAATGCTTCTGCTGTATATAACACGACTGGAATGATGAGGATCTTATCTAAAGCCACCTTAGTAGTCCATGGGGGGCTTTGCTATTCAATTGCATTCTTACTTAAAAAAAAAAAAAACAGCGGTTGATAAGAGTGATTTTTCACTTGATCTCTGCGCTTTTTTTTTTGTATATAATTTGCACGTGTGAAAGGGGATATGAATACCCTTATACTAATATTTTTTTTTTAGGACATGGGAGTTTTGTAGAAAGGGGAAGAGACAGAGAGAAAGACAGATTGGTGTAGTTGGTTTGAAACTCAGGTGGTAGTAAGATTCAGTGAACTCCAAGGGTGGCGTCGTTGTCGTTTGCTTATAATTCACAGTATTAAATTAAAAAATTTAAATCTCAGTTTTTACAGATTAACAACAATCTTTATTTGTACTGGTTTCTGAGTGAATAAAATCGACTAACCTTCCATTTTTCGGGCGATATTTTTGGTCACTAGACCAAGATTTTCTTCAAAATAGCTTTACTTTTTATGATTTCATTGGAGCTTATTTAAAATTAATTTTGTCTATTTTATTCTCTCTCCCGATGAAGTAGACCTGCATATAAATCTATAATTTTAATTACAGCTAATTTGAATACACCAGGACCAGGAATAAGCAGCGGTACATCAACAAGTGCAGGTGGAAGTGCTAGCGGTAGTGGAAGTTTAGCGATCAATGAAAGTCGCATATCCAGTTTAGCTCATCAAGCACGTCAACAACGTAACACCAACGCTAGTGTACTTAGCCGCTCATTCAATCCTATTCAACAACAGCAGCGTCCTAGCATAAACATTGGCATAATTCGTTCTACACCCGTTACTGGTTCAGGTGCTAGCGCTGGGTCTGGTACTAATAGCGGTATTGATGATGGTATATTGAATTTATTTCTAAACCTTATCATAAAACTCATGCTTATACCTTATATAGATTTAATCGCTCGTTTTAACTACTACATTCATCATGGTCAGACATTAGCTAGTGGTGCTGGCGCAGGTCCTACTGCATCTGCTGGAAGCAGCATCACCAATGTCGCTAGTGGCAGCGGGCCACTGGGTTCATCTAATAGCGTTACCTTTAGCGCAAATGATAGCAATGTGGCTGGTGGAGGAGAAGCTGGTGAAGGACGCGGATCTAATTCGAATACCAGATTACAACGTGATTCTCGGCGATTACTGTTCGTCGATCAGCAGTATTGTACACCCCTTTCTTTTAACAATACAGACGAGAGCCAAAATGAACTTTTTAATCAAGATGGTAAGGTACATTTTAGTGTCTTGTTCGCAAATAATTATGTACTTTATTTTAGCTCTTCATTGGTGGCTCGAAGAAGCTAAAAATCTAGATATGGAATCCCAACCTGACATATGTTTAACTGTGGCTCATCAAATTATTCCTGAACTACAAGATTTACGCGATAAAACAAAGAAGAGGAAACGAAAGGCAACTCCTTCTATTCCACCAGTAATTGCATCATCTGGAGCTACAGTGTCCAGTGAAAGACAAGAAACTGGTGGCACCAGTGCACCAAGCGTAACTTTGCCTGCATCTGCAGCGCTAAACAATTCTGGAAGTAGCTCAAGTAGACGAAGTGCTATCCCCGTGTTGGTCCCCAGAAATGCAGATTTACGTGATTCATCAACAGGCAATGGGAACACGTCCAATGAAAACGCAAATATTGTTGATGATGAAATGGATGATCAAAATGATACAGGTAATTACGGCTAATTCTTACATATATCGCCTTTCAATTTTATAAAGCAATTGTGTTGTGTACGTTACAGACAACATCAGAACATTAAGAGGAAGACAAGTTAGTACCGTTATAAGGCGTTCACCGAGAACTCAAAGCAACCGTAACAGCAGTACAGGTAATTCAGATAAATAATAAAATAACGACAATCCCCAAATCCAAATTGAGTAAGGCGACGGCCCCCAATGAGAGAATGGGTTGGAAACCCTCAAATCGCCTTGGTTAGTGGTTAGGTTATAGGTTTGAATCCCAGGAAAAAGACCAAATGTTTTTCCACGACACCACTTTTCTCGCTAATGTCTGTCAAACCTCGTACCGTTGTTTTAATAAACGCTATGGAACAATTAGGTATAGGTAACTTAACTTATGGTTATCCATTGTTTGAGTGCTAATAACTGCTGCAAATAGGAGCGTTTTTATACCATGTCCATAGGACATATTAGTTTTGATACATAGTTCATAACATAGAGAAATAACAAAGTTTGTATCATACGATTAGTTCTAGATTTTTATTTTTTTATTTTTAGAATTTTAGAACGAATTTGATCAGTATTTCCATTCTCAAATTAACACATCAGCTAATTTTTTTTATTGCCGTCGACACGAACACATTTTTTAATCTACTGATTTGTGTTCGAATCTCGTCGGGGACATACTTTTTTTTTATTAATATTTCAATAAACAATTATTATTTATTATTATTATTATTATGGAATTGACAAATTAGCAGTAGCCGAGATGGCTAGCATGGGCTTGTGTGCCAACGACCTTAATACATTTTTTTTATTGGATCTGCGATCAGTCCCGATGGGGGGAAGGAATATTTTGTAGATATTTTTATTACTTTGTTCAATTAACAATTATATTGACAAATTCGACTTACAAGCTCTTTTTATACCCTATCCCATAGGGTATAAAAAAAAAAATATTTTGCATCCTCAAAGCTATTTACGCAGATAATTAAGTCTTGTTTTATGTGACGAATTGTGTTTAAATGGGAGCAGGTAGACGTTTCATTTCGACCATCTACTGGCATGTCAGATTTACTTTTTTAAAATATTGGAACTTGAGGCATACCCGATAGTTGCCGGTGTGTCCCGAGTTCCTACATAAAGCACACGAGAGCTGGCTTTTATCTGTCTTTTCATCCTTACCTATAGTGTATTAATCTGTTTTGTGTTTTTTTCCACACTTAACGCATCGAGGCTGCTTCTCGTAGTTCGACGCGGTGTGTCCGAACCTTTGACAGCGAACATATTGTATAATGTTTTCGCTTCTCTTTATTTTTCCCCATGCGGCAGCCTGGTAGTCTAGGACTTTAATACTCCTTAGACCATCCAGTTTGCTGTTAGGTGAGAGCTGAACCAGGAAGTAGTTACCGCTTCTCCCTTTTGGCCCTTGCTACGAATTGGAGACCGTCGCACTCCTCTTTTAGCAGCTTAAGTACGAGGGTGGGTCAATAAGTCCCTGAAAAATGAAATAAGGAACACTCTTTTCGGTATAAAAACATTCTATTTTTCAACATAGTCTCCTTTCAGCTGTATACACTTCATCCAACGTTTCTCCAATTTTTTGATGCCCTCCAAATTATACGATTTCTCGAGCCCCTCAAAATAAGCGTTTGTTTCAGCGATGACCTCTTCATTCGACCCAAATCTCTTACCTCCGAGCCATTTCTTCATGTTTGGAAACAAGAAATAGTCGCACGGGCTAAATCTGGGGAATATGCTGGATGAGGGAGGAGTTCGTAGCCTAACTCATGCAATTTTGCCATTGCGGATGCGGATTTGTGCGCCGGTGCGTTGTCCTGGTGAAAAAGAACTTTTTTCTTCGCCAAATGCGGCCGTTTTTGCTTCAAATCGGCTTGGAATCGATCCAGCAACTCTGCGTAATATGCGCCGGTGAGCGTTTTACCCTTTTCAAGGTAATCGATGTGAATAACACCGCGCGCATCTCGTTCAGTGGTCCACACACTTAACTGAGCCAGCCATAGCGCTCACCGTTTTCACTTGGGGCCAATTTTCAAATTTCTCCTGACAATTTTATACTTTAAAAATTTTTTTTTTTTTCGAAGATCTCGTTTGATTGAGAAATTTTATTCTAATTGTTTTTAGGTAACCCTGAAGATTCCAACAGAAGTCGAAGAACAATTGCTGATCCAGATACTGCTGACAGCGGTACTGATGCTAACTCCGACGAGGAAGTTCAAATTCCGCAACGGTCAATAATTCAACAGACATCCACAAATGTGGTTTCACGTACCCCACAAGTTCATCAAGCTCGTCATCAATCACAACAAACTATGAGTGGTACTGAAGCCTATTGTAAGTATATTATGTTGTATCCTTGAACTAAGTAGATCACTGTCTTTTAATTATATATGAAGGTGCAGACCTGCGTCAACGATTGAATGCTGAAATAGCTGAAGCCGCTATGGTACCATTGCCGGATGACGACGATGATGAGGAAGACGAGGATGAAGAAGATGAAGAGGATGAAGATGATGATGAAGAGCGTCAGGATAATGACGAGAATGAGGAAAATGATGACGAAAATGATGACAACGATGATGAGGAAGACGATGAAGAGGAATTGAATGTAGAGGATGTTATAATGGATTTCGATGATGAGATACAGAATGTTTTGTCACAGGTAAATTAACATGATTGTCTTTCCATATGTGTGTGCGCTGGACTGCAGGCTGAATAGATTTTCTTCAAACTTCATATCTGGGATTTGTAGGGTCGCAATTTTAGGCGAAATCGAAATTTTATTTCTAATTTAAAAATTACCTTATTTACCTTACCTTACTTTAACGCATTTTTGATATCTAATGTTATGACGGAGCAGTACTTTTTTGAGCCTTCTCTCCGTCTTCGGCTATCTATGACTTTCTGTGTAGTGTCAATTACCACCTTGATTGCATCTATCGTGGACCGTCCCTTACGGAAGCCATACTGGTGATCGGCTAGGCCTCCCACATTTTCAATGGCTGCTTCTAACCTGGTACGAATAATCCGTTCCATTACTTTTCCAGCTGTAACCAGCATACTGAGTGGTCGATAAGATGATGGATCTCTCAGTGGTTTGTTTCCTTTAGGTAGGAGGACCAATTTTTGCTCTCCCTCTCGCAGGCATGAATTGTTTCCCGTTGGCTTGGGAAGAGCCCATTAACGATCTCGAGAAGCAGATTCGGGAATGTTGGTGGTGGTAGCTGGAATATTTTAAGTTTTTTCAAAACTATTAAGTACGCCCTCCCCCATGGGTTTTGGTCCGCTTCATCACATAATTCCAAGAAGCATCTATGTTTGCTATTTTGAATAGCTTGTTTTAGGTTCTTGCGCTCTCTTCTGTATCGATTTTGTATTTCTACGAACGTGTCTCTTTCTCTAGGCCGTTGATATAGCCTTCTCAAGCCTAGGTTTTGAGTCGTATTTGAAACTGTAGTATTTGTGTTCATTTTGATCTCAAACAGTATTGCCTGATGGTCATTGTAGGTGTAGTGGGTGCTTACTTTCCACGAGGTATTTTGGGCTAAGGAACAGCTAACAAACGTGAGATCTATAATGGAACCCACTCCGTTTCGATTAAATGTTTTTTTCTGGCCATTGTTAGCAAGAGTTATATCGAGTGCGGTGAAAGCCTCTAACAGGCAAATTCCTCTTCTATTTGTTTTGAAACTGCCCCAGTCTGTAGCCCAGGCATCCACATATGACAATAGGACTCTGGTCTCTGATATCCAAAGTAAGTCTGTCAAGGAACTTTTCAAATTCCTCTATTGTGAAGCTCGGTGGAGCGTAGCAGCTGTATATGTGTATGCAATTGATTTTGGTTCGTATGAAGCCAGTGTTAGGTACCGCCTCTGTTTCTTGGAAGAACTTATTGCTGCGGGTCCAAATCGCAGCTTTGCATGTACTGTCAGTCACCCATCTATTTTTATCGTACTGCCTGTATGGTTCACTTAAAATAGCCACAATATTCAACTCCCGTGCTGATTGCAACAGTAGATTTTGAGCAGCCTCGCAGTGGTCTAGATTTAGCTGCAGTATTTTCATGAGTGGTGCAGTACCTTCATCGCCTTTTGATAAGACGGACATCTTCTACTTCTTGTAATGTGCTTGCTAGTCCTTCGTTGTCACGGCATAGGAGACATTTAGTTTCACGCGTGAAGGTTTTCGCTATATGCCCGCTTTCCCCGCATCTTACGCAACAGCTGGATAAATCTCTGGTGGACTTGCATTGCCTTGCTTTATGGCCAGACACTTATAACATTTTGTTGGGACTATTTTTTTTGCGAATGCGGCAGATCACCTATCCTACTCGAATTTTGCCCATAGAGATAATCGTGTTGGCATCTTCTGCTGGGAGACTTACTGTTGCCGTATGGGTTCCACCATATGCCTTTCGAATCAACTTGAACGCTTCGGTACCCTCTGCGACTTCTTTTTTTCTTTAAGGAACCGGAAGAACGTTGCCTCGTAGATCTTGCTGTGTGTCACCATTTGGGGTTACATCTCTTCTTCTCTTGGGTGTAGCAGTTTCTTCTCCGTTGGCCAATGTTTTTACTGCTTTTATTTTTTGGGCACATGATTTAAGGTGATTTAATTGCTGCGTCTGTGTTGCCTTTTCAACTCCGCCTTTCATATTACTGTTCACGCTGTCCACCACTGTACAGCAGGCTAGACGAATGGTGTGGACACATTATCTTAATAAAGTCCATCAGCTTATCAATTTTGTCTTCCAGGGCTGTAAGAGCATCACAATTTGTCCCTTCTATGGTTGAACTGTTCTCTGAGACTGCTGCGAACAGTTCCGCACTGACTGGTGTGTTAACCAACTCTTTTGCTATACTTTTCGGCGGTGATCGCATCAATATAGAACTTCTCCTAAAAGGTTCCCCAATCTGTTGAACTCCATTAGGTGTTCCCCTGCGTCTTTTTTTTTTTTTTTTTTTTGGTTTATGTTTTCATTTGTATTTGTATTTGGATTTTTATTCATTTTGGATCCCACGAGTGCAGGGGAAAGTACGTCAGCTACATCATAGCCCCCGCTAATGTAGTAAGGCTTCATTACAACCAGAAAGCACCAGTTATCTGGAGGACCTTTAGTTGTTTTGATTTTATGTCCCCAGCACCATTCAGGCCTCAGCACGGGTCGCTTGGCACTTTGCCTTCGAAACGGGGTGCTTAGTTAAGGGCGGCATCATCTATTCGCCCTGTTACAAAAATTGCATTGGGTTAATGTGGTTTTTCCGTCACACCCTCCGTTTTGCAGCTAACCTACATATCTATAGGCCGTTCAGCTATCCGCCAACATGCTGACCCCCCTGGTAGCCCGAACCAGGGCCCCAGGTGCGAGGATGCCTCCTTTGGTATATTTGTTTAGGCATATTTGTATTGCCAAATAGTTCTTCTAGGCTTTTAGTAAACATAGGACCCAGTGGTTGCCTTAAGTCGTGTACCTATGTATGTAAATTTTAATATAAGACTTCTAATTTGTCCTTGCACTTATGTATAAGGGCAAGTATTGGTTTCCTGAAAATTTAATCTTGAGATTTGGATCAAATTTAACATTACTTTAATGGAGAAACTAAAAAAAAATCAACGGTGCTCTACTAATGGTCGGTATTGAAAAAAGCTTCTTCAACGATTTTAATAAAATTTCACATTTCATTTGTGGTAGGTACATGCTATCAGATGGTCTACCTCGTTTTTGATAAACAAAAAATCAGTAATACTATTTCTTAAAAATTGGCTATTTCTCGGGTATGACTCAGTCGATTTTGTTCAAAATCAATATTTAAACTATCATATATTTGACATACATATGTACATATATAAAATTATGCTACAATAAGTTTTGGAAAATTGTCAACATTTTTGTTTTCAGATTTCTTCTTTTGCAAAAAAAAAACAAGATATATGTATGTAGGTGCAAGTTAGTTAGTTAAAAATTTATTTAGTATTAAATTTGCTATTTCAAAACTCTCTTTTACAATAATGCATGTTATTAATTGTTTTTAACAAAATATATAATTGAGTGCTTCCGAACATACTCCATTCAACTTAACGACTTGTTTTCGTCCTATCAGATACGACTTAAACCACTTAAATTCAACTCCTCTTATTCCGTACCTATACATTTTTTTTTTTAATAAAATCAACCTGTCCAACGTTTCAAATGCCCTTCTCAGATCCATAAGCATCACTGCAATTTTCTTCTTATTATGTATTATCTCCTTCCAGTCCGTTATAGTATAGAGTTGATTCGCAAGAGTGTTTTCGTTTGAATCCAGATTGCTCTTCGATTATTATATTATTTTGCTGCAGGTATTCTTCTAGTTGGATTTGGACAACTTTTTCCAATATCTTTTCGTAGAGTGGAAACATGTTCCGGGTCTATATTCTTCGCATTTATTTGAATTTGGACTCAGTGGTGCACTTTACTTCCCTTCTTTATTTTACATAGTAATTTATTATTTTTTTATTTTATACTCTTTTTGTGTACACTGAAATGTAATTCTTGCTTCTCATAACAGTTTTCAGCATCAGTTCGTGCACAAGAAATACCGGGCGAATCACCTTCGTCTCAACGAGAACAACCCATCTTGAATCAAACTAATCGGCCTACTCATAGGAATCCAATACAGCTGGAAACACCCGCCATTGTCCAAAGGCCTAATGTCACTACGTCTGTGCCAGCATCGATATCTACAGCTATAAATACAATTAATACACCATCTTCATCTATGATCAATTCTGCTGCTAGAACATCTTCAACTCCGGGAGTATCTGGTGTCAGAATGTCCTCTGGTACAACACCAAGAATTCCAGAAATGAGTGCAGAAGTTCGTGAAGTTCTTGGCGATCTTCAAATACCTGAAGGTGTAGATCCATCATTCTTAGCTGCACTTCCAAGCGAAATGCGCGAAGAAGTTATTCAGGAACATTTGCGCGCACAACGTAACCGTCAGAGGGCTCAACAAAGTGCGATCGAAACCGAACATGAGTCATTGATTGAAGTTAATCCAGATTTTCTGGCAGCTTTACCACCAAATATTCAGGCGGAAGTATTATCGCAACAACGTATTGAACAACAAAGACAAGCAGCACAAACAGCAAATCCAAATGACCCTGTTGATGCTGCGGCATTTTTCCAAAATCTACAACCATCCCTTAGACAAGCGGTAAGTACCAGCATGAATTTAATTTAACGTGTGATTATACGGTTGTATTAAAATTCATGAAATTTGAGCATTGGTGGGAAAATGTATGATACAGAGAATTGAACGCCCGAGCAACCACTTCAGCCCACCTTCTTATTTCTTAGGTTCGTATCTAAATGTTCAACGAAGTTGAATTTCCTGACCCTTCATTTCTTCACGAAGAAGAGCTGTTGCTTTGGGAATTGAATTTCGTTTCCTAATTACGATGCATTTTTCTCTTCTTTAGCGTGCATGTACATATTTTTAAATTGAATTTTTGCATATACACTGCTGGCACGCTAATTACACATCCTGTCATACAAAGTTATGATGAGTTGAAACAATTGTAAAAGTTAAAAATTTTAATCAGGAACATCAATATTTACTTTTATTAAATATTTTGAGAAAGGAACGAAAATAATAAACAAAAAATAAGAAATAGATTTTTCGAAACACGCTGTAGTCTCGTCAAAGACATCTGAAAATGTAAAAAATTAAATAATAGCAAATTAACAATTAAAACTAAATTATGCAAACTTACCTAGTATTTAAGAGTAGTTGGGTACCCTTTTTGGGTAATTACGGCAGAATATCTTATTTATGGAGGACGTGAGGTGTGCGCACTCTTCCTTCGGTATTCTAAATCACTCTCATAACTCCTTCAAACATTCCTCGGTTTTAAGGTCATGATACGCCTCTTAATAATTGCCCACAAATTTTCAACTAGGCTCTGAGGAGGCCAATCCATTAACGGCATTTGGTGTTCCTCAAACCACTCCTTTACAGACCTGGCCTTATGGCAAGGCGCATTGTCCTGCTGGAAAACAGCTTGCCAGTACAATGATAATGGTAAATCCTCCAGATACGAGGGCAAGGTGAAATGTTCTCGGCCTGACAATGAAAGACTGCGATTTTCAGTTAAAAAATGATTTTATTTTTCTACATAATCTCCCTTGACTTCAACACACTTGGTCCAGCGTTTCTCCAACATCAGTATTCCTTCTCGGAAGTGAGAGCCTGGAAGGCTGTGAAAATATTAATCTACGGCCCTCTCAACTTCTGCATTGGATGCGAAGCGCTTCCCAGAAACAAATTTCTTCAAGTTTGGGAACAGATGGAATTCTGAGGTGCCAAATCAGGTGAATAGGAGGGATGGCCGAGCAAATCGTACCCCAAATCCCGCAGTTTTCCCACCGCCAACGCACACTTGTGTACAGGTGCATTGTCCTGGTGAAAGATGATTTTTTTGTTCTTCAAGCCAGGCCTCTTCTCGCGAATTTTGGTATCCAGCTGGTCAAAAAGGTTGGAGTAATATTTGCCTGTAATTGTTCTGCCTTTCTCAAGGTAATCAATTAACAGTTTACACATTTGCTTTTGATCGGCATTCAGCAAATGCGGCACCCATTTTGCGCAGAGCTTTCGCATCCCTAAGTTTTTGTGTGAGATGTTTCGCACCCTCTCTTCCGATATACACAGAGCCTCAGCTATATCGGATATCGGATGTTATTTTTCAAAAGCCGTTGTCGCACCGTCCTAGTGGCGTTGTTTACGCTTCCGTGCGTGCTCTAATTTCGGAAGAAGTGGCAAAAGGGTCTCTTTGGGTAGTTTTTCTAGGTCTGCATCGCCTTTTATCCGCAAATGTTCCATGCGTTTCACAGTACTTTAAAGCGTTTTGCACTTTTGGCCGTGGTGTAGTGGTACCATCATGGCTGTCACGCTATTGGTTCACGGTTCAAATTCTGATGTCAAGAATGAATCGTCTACTGCACTGGCAGTAGAGTGGTCATATGGCCCAAAATGCAACTTGATCGTGATGATGACATCATTAGGACGGAAAAAAATACTGTGAATCATGAGCAATGACAAAAGCAAAACAAACAAACTCCCCAGTTATCTGGACGCTACCCTTGGAGTTTACAGAAACTTAATACCACCTGAGTTTCAAACCACTACACTAAATATTTCCCTCTCTCTCTCTTCTTCACAACGCCCGTTCCCTGTAATAGTATAAGAGTATTCATATTCTCTTTGGCGCGCGCAAATTGTAAAAAAAAATAACATAAATATCATACTGTACTTTTTTTATTTATTTTTTTTATTTTCAAATAGTCAGATCGATAAGTCTTCTTCGTTTTACAGTTCCTCTCGAACCAGAGTCGTGTACAGACGTGTGTTATAACGTTTTGTCTTTCTCTCTCTTTGATTGCACTCTAAGTGTCAAATCTATTGCCACTCACGTGGTCTGTATAAAACAAATTTTAATTTTTTTTGTATTAAACATCAAATGGATTTATATAATTTTTAATATCCTCGTTTTAACTAACGCAAAATGAAAGGGGGAACGGACCCCCCACCCAGAACCGGTTTATAGAGCTTGCTCCGGACAGATCAGGCGATCTCTTAGTCAAAGTGTCTCACCTCAATACATCAGACAAATTGCTAAAAGCCAAATTAATTGACCATCCCTGTAAAAATAACTTTCACATTAGCCTTAATTCAGTGCAAGGCAGAATTTTCTCCAGGCATTTTATTAATATACCTGAGGACGAACTTTTAAATGAATATAAAGTCAACGGGATAAGAAAAATCTTAAAACAAACAAAACAACAATCTGGTTTCTACAGGTGCGGCAATTTTATCGTACTACCTACTTTGTTGCCCGAAGGTCATCAAAGTAGGATGGGTCAGCTGTAAAATTGACGAATATATCCCCAACCCAATGAGGTGCATTTTATGTCAAAAGTTGACCACACAAAAAACCGGTGCACTATTGCAGCAATCTGTAAAGACTTTTGGCTCCCTCCACTACACGAAAAATGTACATGTGTTTATTGCGTTAGCTATAATACAGATAAGCACACTCCTTACAATCCTACCCGCCTAAGCTTCCTTCGTTACAAGGCAGTCAATAAAATCACGAAGCTTGGAAAATATTTAATGATAATCCCAGCTTGCAAACTGTACATCATGTAGTGGTTAGTGTGTCGGATCACTACGCAAGAGGTTCCAAGTTCGAATCCCAGAAAACACCAAAAAGTTTTTTCACGATCCCACCTCTCGCGAACGTCTGACAAACGTCCGAGAGTATTGTTGTCACGAGAAAGCTTCTCAAAACAAATTGCCGTTCGGATACGGCACTAAACTGTGGGTCCCTTCCATTCGAGTGAAAAATATAACGCACACAACACGAGTGGTTGCGAGAAGCTAGGCCCTGGCACTTAAAGAGCTGTTGCGCCAAATATTTGTTTATTTTTTTTTTAATCCCAGCTTGCACCAGCTACCTGTTCCAAAAAAATACCCTCTCGCTAAACCCTCCATGACCGAAATTATAAAAAAAGACACATCGAAAATTTAGCAATGGAATCCAAGTACTATGGTAAACAATCCATCCTCCACACTTAACAAGAATACGGATAAGCCTTTATCTCCCTCCCACCCCTTACCACCATTATCATCCTCATCAAACCCCCTACAAATTTCTACACAAGCAGTCGCTTCTGTATTAAAATCCAAACAGAAACTCAACCACACATACTTCTAATGGACACTACAACAAAAGAACAACACCTACTTCACCTACTGAAACAATAAATCAGAAAAAAAAATCTGAGCAACAGTCAAACTCTAAACCCCCTCAAAATTTGCCAATCTATGATTTTTCACAATATGACTCGAAATGCAATGGTTCTGCAATGGAACCTTAATGGGTTCAACAACAATTACCATGAGCTTCAGCTCCTTCTAAACGACCATAAACCTTGAATTGTTTCTTTACAAGAAACTCATATTACAAACTATATCCAACCTAAGTCACCAAAACAATACTCCTTCTTTTTTTTTCTTACAACTTCAACACTTATACTACCGGTCTTCTTGTCCACAAATTTATACCACATAAATTTGTCGGTATTAGCTTCAACATATCAGCAATAGCAGTTGAAAAAGTTATGCAAATAAAACTAACAGTAATTTCGATCTACATTCAACCCCCCAACATTTTGTCATATAACGGTCTCGCTAGCCTTTTAAACGATATAGAAATGCCAATTTTTTTTTACTGGGGACTTCAATTCCTGGAACCCCTCCTGGGAATCGGCTTCTTGCAATGCTCGCGGTAAAACTCAGGTCTAGCAATTCTTAATAAAGGCCATTCTACACTCTTTCCCTAATATCCCCATCACTCCTTTCAAAATTCACCTGGTGTCGTCACAGAGGATCTTCACGGTAGCGATCATTTCCCCATCGTTACCTCAATATCACTTGGGAACTCTAACCCCGTAAAACCGCAAAAAAAGATTCCTATTAGATAAAGCTAATTGGGACTTATTTCAATCTGCAATTTCAAATGAACTGCTACAAAGACAATGTCAACCAAGAAGCTGCTAGTCTTGTAAGATCCATACGGTCCACATCAAACATTTGCGTCCCTCAATCGAAAGGCAAAACATACAGGAATGCAGTACCTGGTGGAGTAAGGAGCTCAGTAGCTTACGCCAAGAGAAACCATGAAAGAAACAATAATATCGACTGTTGCCAAGTTGCCTTTAAAAAAGGGCGATGCACCACAGATGCTCTACTGCACTTAGACGAATTTATTTCATCTACCCTATCAGGAAAAAACCACGCATCTGTCTTAATGTACTCTTCCTAATTGTGTTTAATGAAATTAGCAAAATAATCGACAGTCATAATAAAATAAGTCATGTAAAGATCTAAATATGGTAAAGAAAATATTTTTTTATCCGATTGGGGTACATTATCAGGATTTAACATTTCTATACAAAAATGTGAGATACTCCACATATGTATGTACAAAATATAGTTGTGATAAAAATATTTTAGTACATCTAAACAATATATACATCACCAATGTTAAGTTTGCTCAGATACTCGGTGTAATATTTGATTGTAAGTTTAACTTTAAAAGTCATTGCATGTTTCTAAGAAAAAAACCTTATTTCTAGAGTAAATGTTGTTAGATACCTATCGTCAAAAAATAGCTATAGTAATGTCAACACTATCGTTAATGTAATAAGATCCATCATTCATTCGAAAATTTACTATGGTTTAGCAATCTACGCAAATGCTCCAAATCATCGGTTCAACTTATATCCATACCATTTCACGCAGCCATCAGAGCCTGCAGAGCGAGAAAGAGCCTTTCGCACAACTCCCATCCTCAACCTACTATCGAACTCTGGTTTGTCACATATAAACGAAAGGATTAGCCATCTTACCTCTCTTATTATACAAATATCCATCAAAATGTGAAAAGAATATTGCAACGTATCATAAAAAGAACCCCACCTTTCCGTCTACAATTTACCTATATACTGTACAAGAAATTTAAACATTCCAATCCTCATCAAAGACAACAAGACGTTGACGCTTCCACCATGGGCACTCCCAAGCCGCAGTATTTACGAACCTAAGCAAATATCCTAATGAATCGACGGGAAATAATGTCTAATGAAAGGATTCGCAGAGATCGTAGAGCAACACAAGAAGCTGATGATGGGACATCAAGTTGTGGACGAAACTGGCAAAGTCATTTCCAAAGATCTTTTTCCGAGTTTTACATAACAACCGCTGAGGCCATAAACATCTGATCACCAATGAACCAACACCAACCTGCCAACTTTGTTCCGATAGACCAATGCTTACCATAAGTTACCTCCTAGTATGCAAACAAGTTTACGATATATGTCAGCATATTTCTAACCAAAATCTTTTCAACCTTCTATCTACAATTACCGAACAAAACATCAATAACGTATACAATCTTACACTAGAAATTAAGCCAGTTCCTTAAGTCATCTTGTTTTACAAATAGCCGAAAGCCCTGGTAGATAGTGCTAATTACTTAATATTGATTGTGTAATTCACTTCACTTTTACTCCAAATTGCCAAGCCACACAAATAGCAAGAAGTAGACAACCATTGGTCTGTACTGATAGTCTGTCTACAATCGATGCCATCAAAAACGTTAACAACAAAACTCCATCATCGAAGACATCAGAAACGAAGCAATAAAAAATGTGAATAGTCCCAAAATCGTCTGAATAACCGGACATATCGATATTAAAGGCAATGGGGAGGCGGATAAAGGAGTAAACGAGCCTCTTACACATGTTCAACTACAATAATAAAAAAGATATTAAAAAATAAATCAAAAGACTCTGCAACATCAAGAGACGTAATGAATGGAAAGACTATAGACACCATTATTCAAGTATCAACCCACAAGCTTAAATGGCAGTTTATACAAAGAACATGTTGACCTGCTTCATTCGCCCTCGCATGGGACACACACAGACCACGCATAGCCACCTGCTAACAAGGGTCATCCACCAGCCTGTCACCTTTGTTCTACAAATGCTACTCTATCTAATGAAATGCCACAGCACCGCTGCCAACAGCTGTCTGAAATAAATCCTGAAGACACTACTCCTAAAAGTCTTTATCTAATAACAATATTTAAAACTGATTGTAACTAAAGTAGCATATTTATTATTTCATTTTCTAAACGAAAGCCCTGGTAGCTAGGCTATGATTTTGTATTATTATTAATAGTAATTTATTTTACTTAATAATAAAGTTATAATAATAATAATATAAATTTTTTTTTATAATTTGCGCGCGCCAAAGGGGATATGAATACCCTTATACTATTACAGGGCACAGGCGTTGTGTAGATAGACAGAGAGAGAGAGTGAAAAAGAAAGAAAGATTTGGTGTAGTAATTTGAAACTCAGGTGGTATTAAGTTTCTGTAAACTCCAAGGGTAGCATCCAGATAACTCGGGAGCTTGTTTGTTTTGCTTTTGTCGTTGCTCATGATTCACAGTATTTTTTTGCGTCCTCCTGATGTTATCATCACGATCAAGTTGCATTTTCAGCCATATGACCACTCTACTGCCAGTGTTATGCCTTCGCAGTAAAGTTGACTTAGCTTTCGCAATTGATCTCTGGGAACACTGTCGAAGACTTTCTCCAGATTGATAAACAAAATATGCAGATCTTTAGACGCGTCGCTATGTTTTACCATTAAGTCCAGTCCAGTTTCACGGTTAAGCTGGACTATCCGCAACTGAAACTGGATGAAGGTCAACTATAACCCAAAACTGACTATTATCGGATAATGTCAACTTAATCGAACATCCTTAAACTTAAAGCTCAAAAAAAGTCAAATTTTGCGGTCAAGTTAGACCATCCTTATTCGAATTTCAAATTCCAATTATTTTAAAATATTCATTCCTGCAGGCTTCTGTTTGGCCTTTATAGCCTTTGTGTGCTATTTTTACCTTCTGGTAAAACTTTTGGACTTTATTCCTGTTATAACACCTCTGCACTGCCTGAATCTTGCGTTTGTCATATTTTTTCTTTTTCTTTTTCTTTTTTAGAAGCTGGTGTTCTTCCAAATGTTCTTTTATAAATGGCTCGTATGGTTGTTTTGTCGGTAGTAACTGTTAATTAAATATTAATAAAAAAAATTATAGCCTGAGGTTTGAAACCATGATAGTCGAGAGTTTGAATAGTTTAAACATTTGTTGCCCGATCCAGCAATTTGCTCTGGTGTCCTAGTGGTTTTAATGGGAAACTACCTTATATACACCTACAACGGGAATTTGTTTTGTGTGCAACAAGTTTGTATTTTGTGAGAAGTGGGGGTCATTGTGAGTTAGTTATCAACTGTGAAATGTGCGTGAAGAGTCTAATAAGAAAAAGTGTTAATTTTGTGTTTCGGAATAAAGTAATTGGTCTGATATTGGAAATGTTGAAGAGGAAGATGATCAAGATGACGCAATGTTGCTGCTAAATGAAGTCGTTCTCGTAGCATTTCCTTCTGAAGTTGTTCAATCTATTCATCATCTGGATGGGACTCTGAAGATGAATCTTCAGTACACTTTATAAGAGCTATATAAATTGAGTGCTTTACAGTTTGGACACGATTATCTCTTGTGAAGCACACATGGACCGAACATTCCTGCTGATATAGAAGCATTAATCGACATTTTTTTACATATCTTTCCGCAAGAGTTCATCGATTTGATTGTATTTCAAACAAATCTATACGCAATTCAGAAAACGGGTGGAAGTCTTACATATCACATTCCTACCAACAGTCAAGAGATCAAAGTGTTTTGGGCATAAATCTGATGATGGGAATTAAAAAACGACCAAGGTATCGTGACTAATGGTCAACAAAGCCGGAATTATGTGATCAATATTTGAGCTTCTTAATGAACAGAAACAGATTTATATGGCTTCTAGGGAAGATTCATCTGAATGACAGACAGCACACAACAACCTTCGAGGAGGAGCATACATTTTGATAAGTTGTATAAAATTCGTCCGATGATAGAAACACTGTCCAGAAGCTGCCAAAAAAGTCAGTCGATGGATGAGTCAATGATCAAGTTCAAGGAACGTAGCAGTTTCCGCCAGTACATGCCAATGAAGCTCATCAAATCCGGATATAAAGTGTGGATCCATGCCAATGAGTCTGGATACGTTGCAGAGTTTTAAATATACACTGGCCGAATCTTTGATGCTGCTGAACAGAATTTGGGAGCCCGAGTAGTCAAAAGCCTTACTCGAAGCTTAGCAGGAAAAGGACATCATGTGTACTTTGACAACTATTTTAATTCTGACCAATTGCAAAATTATTTGAAAGATCAATTCATCTAATCCTGTGGGACAGTACGCGCCAATAGAAGAAATCTTCCAAGTGATCCATTAGTCGAAAAAAAAAATGGATCGATCCTTTGAAAAACTCGACAACCTGGGACTTCAGCTACTATCACTTGCACGAAAATGACAGTGGAATATAACAAAAACATGAGATTTGTCAATAAAGCCGATGTGCTGAAGTCCTGTTATGAAGTTGATCGGAAGTCCATAAAGTGGTGGCATCGAATAATGTTTCACTTCCTTGATGTTTCCGTGGCAAATGCTTTTATTATTTTTAAAAGCAGGGCCACTGAAAACGATAAACCTTTTTCGTTGAACGAATTTAGAATTGCAGTGGCAACGGGGCTAATTGAAGCGAATATACATAAATGACAAACGCAAAGGTCGACCTTCAACCTTGTCATCAGCAGAAATTAACCACTTATGAGAGGAGATATGACCAGTGCGCCAATGGTGCTCCTCAGTCTGTCAAGAAAAATTAAAACTATCACGCTAAATAAATGTGTAGTTTTATACTGTTCTTTAAAAAATTGCTTTGTTTAAATTTTTTCGGAAGAAAAATTGCGCTGATTACCCAGTGGTCTCTCTGAGAAACCACCAATAAAATGTTAATAATAGTGTAAAATAAAGATATATAATTTTCTTCGTAGGTTAATATAAATTAAATAAGGTTCAACAAATCTTATTTTATTGTTTGTTTACAAAAATAATTAACAAAATAATTTGGGCAACAAAGGGTTAAGAAACGTTTTGCTCACGACGATGTAAAAAGCAATACTTGCTTGTCACGCAGATTGCAAATTTAGTTTTCACAAATGTGAAGTTTTTGATGGCCTGTATTAGGTACAATTATACCATATCTTTTACATTTCGTTAGATTCTGACTGATATGGAAGACTCACAGATCGCAAGTCTGCCTCCTGAACTGGTCGCAGAAGCACAGAATTTACGACGTGATTGGGAGAACCGCAACCGTCAAGTTTTGCAAGAACGTTTGGCAAATCAAGCAAATTCAACTCCATCACTTGGTGGAACAGGTATGTAAATTTAAAATATTTTGAATGTACATGTACCTAGTACGGACAAAAATACTCTTACACATATTTATTGCTATAACACTTAAAATTTAAAAAAATATAAAATGTAAACTTCATCGAATATGCTCGCCCTTGGCGTTAATGTAAGCCTTTAGTCACTTCGGCTATACATCAATCGCAGCACGGAATTTTTTTTTTTTTTAAAGGAAATTTCCAGATTCCGGAGCACTTAGACACAATTTACGGCCCATAGGCCTTCCTGGCAGAAACCCCTTTTTGGTGTAGTGGTTGGAGAAAGTTGGATATTGTTCATTTCTCTTTTATTCGCGGCGGTTTGTTGCTGTTCCCGTCCGGGCTTGAACATGCACAGCTCGGGCCATAAGCAAACTCACTACCCATTACACCGTGGCCACCGTATATCCTCTAAGATAATTGTAATCCACTGGCTTAACATCTGTGCTGGCAGAAGGCCAGTCTTCAGTACCGATGAATCCGGGTATATTTTTCTTGAGTCAGGTCTGGGTAGTTTTAGTTAAGGGCCGTTGTAGAACTTTGAGGAATGTCCATGGCTGTTTTTGGAAAAGCGAATGGTTTAAAGTTGCACAACGGGCTTTAAAACGGTATCCTGGTGCGCTTTGGCAGTTGTTTTGACTACTTCCTCGCAAAAATGTAGCTCAGTGACCCTGTCGTGTGGGATCCACCCACAAGTCATGACTATCGCTGGGTGGTGTACTTTCTGTACCCTTGGGACCAGCTCGAACTCTTCCTTAGACAAGAGAACTTATAATTTTATTCTTCGATTTTTGTATCCTTTTTTTTAAGGGCTACAAATAAAAGGCTTAATATGCGACTCATTGACTTTTGTGTTACATTCATCTCACGAGTCGGGGGATGAATGATTGGATTTGTGTTTTGAAGGCTTTAATGACTTGTGACGTTCGTACAGGCTATTCAATTGCTTGGGCGCTGAATGTGTGCAACAGATGTGGTAACAGTATTTTTGTCACTTCTTTATGTATGCATATAATTTTTGTTTGTAAATAATATAAATCGATACTAACACACATACGTATTCTTACAAAAATAGAACTCAAATTTTAGCTTTATTAACCCATTAACGCCTTAAAAATTTTGTCTACTACCCAGGACAGAAAGTCTACCTAGCACCTAGGTTCCACACGCTGGATTAAAACTAGTATGATTTTTTTTGCTTTTGAGGTCTTTAGGTGTCAATTACGCTGCTTAGTTTTATTTGTAAATGTGTGGACAGGGTACTTCAAATCCTTTCTTGTGATTATATAAGACATTTATTATAGAAATTTTAGTTAGCAATATTTTTGTTTTACAAAATTTTATCGTAGAATGAAGAGTTCGGAAGATTGGGGGTAAACGACGAACTGGAAATAGTCTTTCATTCCAAAAACAGTGAAGGCAGATGGAAACTTTTCGTGTAGGCTTTAATGCCAATTTGTTTAAATAATATTAATAAATTTGACTTCAAAATTGGATTGGATATGTATATATATCTAGACTAATCGATGTAAATTATCGCAAGTCTTTTTAAATCTGACATTTTTATTTCTTGAGCCATAAACCTTTTTGGTCATATTTTCCTTTGATTCACTTCATCATCTTACGCATAAGAGATGTTTTATTTTATTACTATCGTAGAGGAACTCGAATAGTGGGTCTGTACAGTTAGACGGATTTACTTCAAACTTTGCACTTTATCTGTGGTTTGCATACCTACATATTCGAGGCGAAATCGAAATTTGTATTCTTACCTCAAAATTAACGGCACTTCTTTCTTAAGGCCAATTTTGAGAAAGTACAATTTACTCGAAAACGCTAACAATTCTAATTTAAATTCATACACTACAGGTCATTTGATTGCCCTCATTTAAAATTTCGACCTAAATCATAAGGCAGCGGTAATATTTTTTCGGATCCTTTTTTAAAACTTTTAATTTCAATGTTTCTCTGCTACCTGACGACAAACTTGAAGCAAAAAGGGAAATCCCCATTTTCGCTTTTTTTATCTTCTTTAACAGGGACACTTGATTACCCTCATCAGTTTGTTTATAACATTCAAAGGGCAAGGTCCTTTAAAGTTTATAAAATTGTGTTCTGTTTTATTGCTAGCTTTTGTTTTTTTTAAGTTGTTTGTGTTCGTGGGGTCGTGGTAAAACACTAACTAATTTAGAAATTAGCAAAATTCTTGCATTCAAGCAAGAAAATTATTCCAACCGAAATTGCTAAAAAAAAAATTGGGGAGATACTTGGACGGTCAACAATTTTCTAATAGATCCAGAAAATTATGGGAAAAACCGAAGAGGCCACACAGCAAGAGCGACAATAGAACGATGACGTAGGTGTATTTTACGAGGAGATTCAAATTCGGCTGCGTCCGCTCGCAAAATAAGGGTGAATGTTGGAACTTCAGCCAGTGTCCGGACAATTCGTAGAGTGATTGAACAGTGTTCACATCTCCGACGACATCTGAAGATAAAGCCACATTTACTTCAGCACCATAAAGACCGTAGATCGGAATTTTGCCGGACTCATTAAAGCTGGAAGGAAGAACGGGAAGCCGTGATTTGTTCCGACGAGAAAAAATTTAATATTAATAGCCCTGATGGCTTTCAATATTACTTTCACGATTTGAGAAAATCGGATTAGTTCCTGTCACGTCGTCACAGTGCTGTTGATTCCGTCATGGCATGGGCTGCAATTTAATTTCATGACGCAATAGATCTGGTTGTCTAAGAAGGTTGGCAGAACTCAGCGTATTACCTCGAGCTTCTTAAAACGCAGACAATCAATTTCGAGGGCCAGCGGTGGATTTTTCAGCAGGGTAACGCAACAACGTGGATGTTTTAGATTGACCCACCTCTATCCTGATCTAAATCTATTTGAAAATGTTTGGGAATGTCTGTTCCGAAAGTTTACGCAGAAGGAAAACAATTCGAAAATAGAAAATGCTTATTATTGTCATTGAAGACGCTTGTGAGGAAATTCTTTTAAATTATTTAAACAATTTATATCGATCCTTAGAAAATAGACTTTTTGAAGTTGTACGCAATAACGGAGGTTCTACAAAATATTAATAATAAAAATTAAGTCAAAGTAGGCAAAAAATCGAAAATATGGATTTCCCTTTTTACTTCATAAATTTTTTTCAAGATTGCCATCAGGTAGGAGAGAACAAGTGAAAATAAAAGTTTTAGAAATGGAACTTAAGAAATATTACCACTGCATTATGATTAAGGTCGAAATTTTAAATTAGGGTAATCAAATGACCAGTAGTGTCTCGTCGGCTTACAACCGAAGCACACCAAGTGTATTCAATTTTTGAATTTTTTACTTTTTGTAGGCCAAAATGTTGCAATCTTTGCACTGGACTGGTAAAATCAAATAAAGCATATTATAATATGTTACAAATTTAAAAGTAACACTCCACTACTGTTATTTATTGCGTAAATATTTTTCACAAAAAATAAATATTATAGGAACATGGAACCAATACACACTGTCAATCAGGTCATACCCTAAGAATAAAACATTTTACTTCTGTCTGTATACAAATAAACAAGATATATGGAGAATTGTTTAAGAAAAACCTTTTTAACCTATTATTAGTTCCTCTAGAACAAAATTCTAAAATTGTTTACAATCTACTAGTAAAAATGAAATTAGAAAATAATATTTAAATTTAAATCCCGTGAAACCTTTTTCTGGAGAGCGAAAGGAGGTGGGCAGAGATACGAACAATGTAGTAACACATTTCCGACCGCCTCAAAAGGCAAGTATAATTACTTACACTAAAAATTAAAAAAAAACAACCGAAAGGTCTGGCAGCTAGTGCTGTAAATCTTTTTGTAATTTATTGCTCTGTTATAGTATTATATTATTAGCACAAGTGTTTGCATATTGTATCTACATTCCATTAAAATACATATCATAGAACAGTAAAATAATTTGGTACGTTCAACTTAATTGTGATTATATGAAGAGGACGGTCGTCGTTAATGGGTTAATGGGATGAAATAAATCTCAATCATGACTAATGTTAGTGCTTTTCCCCATTTTTTTGTGAGTTAGCGAATGCGTTTTATATTGTATTTTATATTAAAATTTATATTAGCCGTGTTTTATTACACCCTATGATCCATATAAATCATATTTTAATATGCAATATAACAATACGAGATGTAGCTTTTTAACAGAATCACTTCTATTGATAAAGAAGTTAGTTTCATTAAGTTATTTCTTTTTAAAATGAAAAATGATCTTTTTGGATCATCGACGATAATAAAGCATGAATGTTGAGGGCATCCATCGATGCCCTCAAATGTACATATAACTGTTATCCATTTTTGAAACTTACAAATTGACTTGTGTTCTTCTCTCAACAGCATACATTCCTCCACGGATTCCATCAATTCAAAATCTAAGAGATCGGCCAACTTGGCATACGAATTCCATATGGTATAATTCTACTTCTCATGCGTCTTGCTCCAGTGCCATTAGCGAAGGACATTCACAACAGCAGCAACAGGGTAAACCAGTCGCATTAGCTTTAATGGAAAATGAAGGCAGTCTTCTGGACGTAGATGCCTTAGCTTCTCTTCTTCTAATGTTATTTATTGATGACCCCAAATTCAACATAATTCGACTTCATCGTGTTATTCGTCATCTATGTTATCACACTGGCACAAGAGAATGGATTATCGATTCCTTGATTTCAATTATTAAGATGGCTGACGAGACCGACATCACCACGACTGACGATAAACTTATCAGCAGACCACAGTATCTGACGTTAAAGATTGATGCTGCTCTTGGTTATCGATCAAGCGTTTTCCTATTAAAACGCAGTCTTCAAGATTTCTTTAAAGAGGAGCCATATAGTGCTGAGTTGGGCTATGCAGTCCGTATTCACCCACAAGCGGCTCAAATGGTTTGTCGCAATTGTCTGGATCTTTTGATAACATTAGCAAGACATTTTCCGAGAGATTTTGTACCGTTTAGGAAACCAGCCAAAAATACAGAGAATAGTAACACAACTGACACTACACCATCGGCAAAAGAGAAGGATGCGCAAAATAGCGCCAGTAATACTAAACTTACTATTAGTTCAAGTGCTCCAGGAGTTTGGTGCACAAATAAGGCCAAAAAGCAAAAAATGACTGAGCCTAATCCCATGGATTATTTTATTGGCCGTGATATTACTAAAACGTTACTGACCATGTCTAAAGCCGAATTTTTCAGATTATATCCTGTAAAACCACCTACAGTTAAAAGTACACCATCAATATTCGAGGTTTTGTTAAAGTTGGACTGTACCACTCGTTCTTACCAGCCGGCATACAGTTCCAAAGAGGTTTCATCCATGTTTATTACTAACCCACAGCCGACACGCGCCAATTTAGAATTCATATCATTTGAGGACTCTCCTTTCGCTCAATTGTTATCGTTATTGCCATTTACTGTGATTAAAAGATCTCAACAACTCACCGATAAGCTTGTTCGACTATTAGCTTCCTTAGGAATGGAACTTCCAAAAGAGGATCACATTCAGCCGATTGCCAGTGAAGATGATCCGATTGATATTGCTGATATGCTTGACCAGCCTTCAACTATTCCTGCCTCATCGCTTCCACCGATTCCACAATTTAGACATGTTCCAAAACCCCCACCATACATGCCGATTTTAAAAGCTCGAAAGATTACGCGAGTAATCAATGTACATGACAGTGACAGTGAACCTGATGCCCCTCCAGAAAGTGATGATGAATCTGAGAATGAACACAGTCCACACAGTAATAAACGTCGTAAGTTGTCGCAAGTACGACCACCATCTTTATATCCGAGTGAAGTTCAACAACTGAAAATTTCTATTGAGGTGTTGACTACAAAAAGTTGTTCTGAGGAAGGTCTAGAATATGCAACAGAATTGATTGTTCATCTTAGTCAGTGCTCATCTCGAGCAAACGCGATTGTGGTTCAGTTATTAATTCGTGGGATCATGGGCTTGGCAGAATTAGTACGGAAGCAAATAATTGATCTCATGAAGGAAGTTAAAAAGCATAACATAGAAGCATCAAATCAAAGTGATCCTTCTACCAGCAAGGCTCCTCCACTGGCAGGTCGCGGTGGTATAATTAATGACCGTTTCACTGCTGCACAAATTGTTATATCAGCTCCAACTAAAGGCAAACCAACTTGTGAACTTCAGTTGCCTAGCATGAGTCCATTGCTAGCAAAGTCCTCTTCTCAATCGTTCTTTTTACGCACCCTCAAAGTTTTTATGCAAGTTCGTGATCTGATAGAATATAAAGCTTCGCTTACACTCACAGATATAGAGCCGCTCAGCGAAGTAATTTGCTTGGATGAACTTTGGAACACGTTAAGCGAGTGCTTGGTTGATCTAGAAATGACGAATGATCAGCATGCAGTACTCATTTTACAACCAGCAGTTGAAGCATTCTTTTTAATTCACGCATCCAAAAAGAAGTCATCAACACAAACCCAACGTCCTAATAATCAAGCAAGAACTGGTCGTACAGATACAGCTACTGTTTCGCGACGTACTGTCACTGCATCATCAGTAGTTCCCGATGCTTTTGATTCCAATATAGGAGAAAGTCTGCCTCCACGTCCACACGATAGAACAGGTGTTGAAGAAGTATCAATGGCTCAAGTAAGCAATGGTTCAACAGCTACAATGTCTACCGCATCTGCACAAACTTCGTTCGCCGCTGCTAGTGGTTCATCTAGACCAGACACAGGCCCATCAACATCTGCTGCTGCTGCTACAGCTATAAGAGATGCTGAGATACAACGTCGCGATCAAAAGAAATTCCTTGAATTTGCAGAAAAACATCGGACAGTCCTCAATCAAATTCTGCGTCAATCAACTACACATTTGTCCGATGGGCCATTCTCTGTTCTGGTTGATCACACTCGTATTTTAGACTTTGACGTAAAGAGAAAATATTTCCGTACGGAATTAGAGCGATTGGATGAAGGAGTACGTCGTGAAGAATTGACGGTGAATGTACGGCGTGTTACCGTCTTCGAGGATTCTTTTAGGGAGTTATATCGCCGTGGACGCGAAGAATGGAAAAATCGCTTCTATATTGTTTTTGAAGGTTAGTTGCAAACAATATTTTTTGTCAGAATCGTAAGCTGATTGAGTGTTATATAAATACATATGGGTACAATAAATTTATTTATTAACTTTTTTATTTATTTACTAAAGATGAAGAAGGACAGGATGCCGGTGGTCTCCTACGTGAATGGTATGTTATCATATCCAGAGAAATTTTCAACCCTATGTACGCATTGTTTTGTGTATCGCCCGGCGATCGGGTAACCTACATGATAAACCCATCTAGCCATGCTAATCCGAATCATTTATGCTATTTCAAGTTTGTTGGCCGTGTTATTGGTAAAAGTTCTGCAATGGTATCTCTTGCAAAATGTAAATTATAATTCTTCCACAGCAAAAGCAATCCACGACAATAAACTTCTTGAATGCTACTTTACGCGTTCTTTTTACAAACATATTCTCGGAATTCAAGTGAAGTACACTGATATGGAATCACAAGACTATGATTTCTACAAAGGTCTTGCATATCTTATGAACAACCACGTTTCTACACTTGGATATGAATTGACATTCTCTACTGAAGTACAGGAATTCGGTGTTACACAAATTCGTGATCTTACAGAAAATGGAAGACATATACCAGTCACTGAAATAAATAAATTTGATTATATACGCTTGGTTTGTCAGTTGAAAATGAGTGGATCAATTCGCCAACAGTAAGTTTTTTTTCTTTATATTATTGAACTTATTTTCTTATAAACTAATGTGTTTCGTTTCATCACTTAGGTTAAATGCATTTTTGGACGGCTTTTATGATATTATACCTAAACGACTAATATCAATTTTCAATGAGCAAGAGCTGGAGTTACTGATTTCTGGTCTACCAAATGTTGATATTGAGGACTTAAAACAAAATACTGAATACCATAAATATAATTCCAAATCCCCTCAGGTAAAGACGAAACTAACAAATTTAAGAAAACTTTTAGCTGTATATTTTTATATATGTATGTGCATATACAAATACGTGCACATAATTAAGAACGCTATTGTACACGTCATTTTGCTCTAGACCACCACCTCCTTTTTAATTGCTTTCGACCCCTTCTGCCTAATTTTCTTCATAGATGATGAAAGAAAGAGCAGATTTGTATCAAAGTTATAATCGGTCTTTAACGGATCGAGCGCGATGTACGACTATTCTTGCAAAAAACTAAGAAGGAAGAGTTTAGCCTTCCTGAATCTTTTAAGAAGGAAGGATATTAGAAATCTGAGAATTGAATATATGGAATCTAATAAATAATTTAAGCGCATTTGCAGGGATAAAAAAAACTCAATACTTGTTTTCGGCTTTTGACAAGAAAAACAAGAGTCCTCTATTGGTTTAGATGTTCTTCGACCGCACTTTGTTACACTACTAAGTTCTTCTATGGATCAATTAAATTGAAATCACACAATAGCCTATATGTGGACGGCACTTCTGGATGTGGATATTTTAAGGGATATGTAGATATCGTGCTAATTCTTCTTAAATAAAGGAAAGTTTCAGGTTCGAACTTCATATCAGCGGAATTTTTTAAACATAACTCCGATGTTTTTAAAGGGAAATTGACAGTAGCACTTAATACAATTTGTTAGTTCGGAAAACCTTCGGAAGACTTTTATGAAGACCCTATAAGGCCTATTTTTAATAAATGCGGATCGCAGGGTGGCCATGGTGTTGTGGTAACATCATCCCTTATCACGTTGCAGGTTCACGCTTCGATTCCTGACGTCAAGAATCATCTATTTATATAATAACTATTTCTAGTTATCTGGACGCCACCCTCGGAGTTTACTGAAACTTGATACCACCTGAGTTTTAAACCACTACACCAATCTTTCTTTCTCTCAGTCTCTTCCCCAAGACGCCCGTGTCCTGAAATAGTATATATATATATAGGGTATTCATATTCCTTTTGATCAACAGACGTAACACTGATAAATCGAAAGTAGAGAAGAAATTGGAAATTCTATGAAAAGATCTTGGAATTCATCACAGAATATTCTTACTTAGGGTTGGATGTAACCATTAACCTGAAGTTTGAAAAATATCTCAAAACAAAACTGGATAAAGCTAAATATGTTATCTGTGTTATTTGGATTAACAGGCTTTTAGCAATCAATACTAGAGCTTTCCATGTGACCGCTCAATCAATTCTCTTTTATGGAGCTAAATTTTGGAGAGTTGATAAGTACGAGATAGTGGAAAACTAAGCTGAATGCAGATTTCCTTATATGGAGTATGGATACGGATAACTCAAGTCTTCCGAAACTCTTGATGTTGCTGTATGCAGTACAAGACAAGGCTTTGTGCTAGCAGTATTGGACTAATCGTCCTGCTGGTGGCGGTATTACATTAAACATAGCTGTACAGAAGCCTTGTCGTACAGAACGAAAATAACAAGCGAAAGTTTTTAACCGTAATTTATGACTTAATTGAGTCTTAACTAAACTCAAAGTCCTTAAATCAAAAGTTTGATTTGAACTATGTTAAAATTCTTGTTTTAACTTAACTAAAGGTCTTACAAATCTTATTAGAGAATTGTTGTTATTGTGATTGGTTAAAAGGGCGTGAATGCTCCGCTGCCTTTTGTGACTGAAAAATGTGACATAAACTCAAAGGTTTGCCTTATACGACACTCGTACGTCCGACTTTACCATATGCATTGCAATGTTGGACGACATATAAGAAATATGAGGGAACAATGACTGTGACGGAGATAAAAATGTTACGGATGTCAGCATATTACGTACGCATATTCGCGGAACCTTTCGTGTAAAGAAACCGGTTGTGGAAAAGCTGCAGGCTGAGCGCACCAGCTGGTGCGCCATATACAAAAAATATCGTCGGAAAATCCTGTCCGAAAAGCAAAAGCGACTGAAGTTAGAGCTGAAACTCGAAGAAGATGCAGAAGAAGAAATAATTGGATCACTCAAATGCAACAACAACAGCAAATTCTCGGCCTCAGTTATCCTGTGATCCAAAATAGCGTGGAATGTAGAATGATATTGAAGTCTGCAAACTTAGCTAACCTCATAAGCGGCGCATCAGCAAGGCAGATACGTGGGAGAAATATCTAATATAATCTGACGAGTACGTACGCGTTATATATTTCAACGGTTAATAAAAAAAAAGAATAAAACACCAAAGTAAGAAATTAGGCAAAAATTAGCAATTAAAAAAAAAAAAAAATTGCATTTATATGGGTAGTTGTGTTGTAAAGGAAAACGGGATCTTTCTTAATTATGTGCACGTAACTATGTATACGTTATTGACCAAGTGATTAATGTAGACATTATACATAATACCCGTACCGCAAAACGGATAAAGTAACATTTGTTAATTTGTCACAGTTTGCAATATGTAATACTTAGAACTGTGTTCTTTGGAATTCGTAGAACCCAGTGGTGGAGTGAAGGAAAAGGTATAATGAATAGTTAAAGCGTGTACATATAAGGAGAGAGTGAGGTACCGCGTTAATTTAAATCTTTGTACATTATAAATTTTTGGAAATACTAAGGGAGGCAAGTTATTTTACATTTGTGTTAAATAAAAGCGATCTCCTACGGTACAAAACTTAATCGCTTTTCCCGATCATTATGCATAATAATGGTCTTATTTAATATAAAAAATCGATTTTTTATTATTATGTGTTAAGTAGGTTATACTGCCTATAAATAATAACTGTATTGTTAAAAAAAAAACATGTCTTATCATCTGTTTTTATTAATGAAAAATAATGCGTATTCTCCAAAACTCATGTAAAATCATTGTCCTGCGGAGTTTTTCGCAATTTCCTAAAAAAAATTATTTTGTTTAATGTATTTATATACATATGTATGTGTGTTTTTTTTTTCAGATTCAGTGGTTCTGGCGAGCATTGAGAGGCTTTGATCAAGCTGATCGCGCAAAGTTTTTGCAATTCGTTACTGGAACATCGAAGGTTCCTTTGCAAGGTTTTTCAGCACTTGAAGGTATGAACGGTATACAGAAGTTTCAAATACATCGTGATGATAGATCAACTGATCGTTTACCTTGTGCTCATACATGGTAAGTTAATTAATTTTTTTTTTCGTTTAAAATTTTTCTTATTGCCATAGTCGAAGTGAAGATTGTCTTTATTTTAGGCTTGATTCCGTACGTCAAAGTATATATTTATTTTATCGTTCAAAGTGTCACCTGAATGGACTAATGAGAATACAATTTTGTTCCTTTCATATTATTTTCGGGTGTCCCAATAGAGGCGCCATGGTTAAGTGCGTAACCATTGAGTCATGGTCCCACCACTCGCGAACATCTGCCTGACAAACTAGAGTAAAAATATTATTATTATTATTAATATTTATTAGCACAATAATTACAAATCAAAGTGCTAACAAAGTTGGGCACTAGCTGCGGAGGCTTAAGGCTCTATGGTTAAGGCTTAAATGTGTTAATTTCTGGCTGCTAAGATATTTGTAGACTTTAAATATGTTATCGGAGGTGACTATATTAAACAATTTATAGACTGTGACGTTTCCTGGTAGAGTAGTAAAATACATAACACGCACAGCATTAATGTCTGAGAGACGCTAGGCTAGGCCATGTGCGGAGTGTTGAGAGTTTATATCCGTATTACTAATGCCTTGTGCTGCAAATGCAGCTCTACTGTTAACATACTAAACAAAAGAATACAATTTCTTTAGAATTGGACATTTTGACATTGCACATACATTTATTATATTTATTATATTATTATATACATGTGTAGATTTGCCAATTTCTTCTTGTGTGAAACATTGTTCAGATACCTATTTCCGTCAAAATCGTCTATTAGTATTCGGGAAACAGCTATTTTGGACGTTTACTACATATATAACTGCCTCTTTTAAAATTGGTCATACTCATGCCCTATCGGTATTTATTTGAATGCCCCCGTTGTAGAAAAACTTGAAAAAAGGATTTTGCCATTCCACTTCTTATTTTCTAAAATCTCAATTTCCCGCTAAAGGTGTTGCAATATGCAAATCTACAAAGCCAACGACCAATGCTCTTCTTTCACAAAGTTCGTGTCTCGGGTGTGTGAATTATTATGTAAAAATACGAGAAGGCGGCAAGAACAACCTATCGGTGTTTATTTGACATTTCTGTTATGCACTCCAATAGAATGTTTTTTCATCTCCTTTGTTTGCTCGTTGCAAATGAAGAAAGAAAACGTACCAAGGTTATTTTTCTCTTAATTTTTGCAGGCTGCAAGACAGCGCACAATTATTATTTTTCTTTTTGACATTTAATTTTTAAAAATTTTAATTCCACTTTTCTGCTAAATAATATATCAAACGTTATTTTTAAGCATTTTGCCGTAATTGCCTTTAAGTCGATATTTAATTTATTATACTTTGGTTCATTTATAAAGGAGTTATAGTGTGAACAAAATTTCGTGTCGAATAATAATTATATGTACTTCCATGTTCTGAGAAAGTGTAGGTATATTTGGTCAAAAAAATCGTATCCGAGGTAAGGTCAGATTCTAACTGTACTATGAGCGTTGCCTTTAGGCCAATATATCATCTACTATACTTTGGCATTTATTTATCAAGGAGCTATGCTGTGAACAAAATTTCGTGCCTTATAATAATTATAAGGATTTCTATGTATGTTTTAAGAAAGTGGAAGTATGGTAATTGGATAAAAAAAAATCTGTCCGATATAAGATCAGATTCTAGCTGTGCTATGAGGGTGGCCACGGTGTAGTGGGTAGCATTTTTGCTTGTGACTCGTGTTGTGTAGGTTGTGTTCATCGATTAGGCTAGATTCTAGCTGTACTATGAGGGTGGCCACGGTGTAGTGGGTAGCATTTTTGCTTGTGACCCGTGTTGTGTTCATCGATTAAGCTAGCGCCTTTAAAAATAAAGTTAATTTTGAATAATTTGGTGCACTATAACGATTTGAATGAATATTTATCGAAACTATTAAGTGGAACTCTAGACGTGTGTTGATTAATCCGAATATTGGTTTTTGGAAAAATACGCAATTTTATCAATCATGCATTGCATTTGTTCACGATAATATATGAAAGAGAATAATATCCCCTATTATTGTGTTTCGTGTGAAAAACAAAGGCGTCATTCTTTACGCTCACCACACCCCGTTTCTCAGAAAGTGAAACAAGTGCTGTTAAAGTAAACATTTCCACACGTGATAATCTTTACAAAGAAATTACTGCACTAAAAGAAGTCAACTTGAGTTATTTGCGACGTATTAATTGTCTGTAAGACGAAAATAAACTATTATACAAAAAGATCAATCATCTGCAAAGCACAGTGGATTTCTTGCAATCAAAATCTCTGGAAATTGTCTCTGCAAATGTATTGATGCCATTGGGGTTTCGAATATTGACAACAGTAGTAATGCTCTGGAGGCAGCTGTCAATCTTCTGTCGAATGGATTAGGTGAAAACGTAATTGCTGATGACATTAAGTATTGTCATGTCAAGAACATCACACGTAAGCTAAATTCTAACTCAACATCTACACGTGAAAAATCTTTCAGCGTTTTACGAATAAAATTGAAATCTTTGGATTTGAATCAGAAAGTTTTAAAAAAGAAAAGGAAAACTAAGTTCAACATGAGTCTTTTAGGGTATAAAACGGTTAGTAATCTGTTATCGATATTTTTAATGGCCCCGATTGTGGATAGACTGTTAGTACAGATTATTACATTTTTGTTTTCTGATAACTATAGGGCACTTGAGTATCCCCATAGCTTCATCAGACTATAGAACTGAGGAGAATTCTTCGAGCTGTCTTTTAGAGATAGTTTTCCGTCTTGATCAACAACGGCGAAAGCTGATCCGAAGTTAGTTTTCGACCCGTCTGTAAACAGGAAGCTCTTATGTATCTGTTCACGTTCCATAATTTCGAGAAGCATGTCTGTACATTTCAGCCGTAGTAGATAGTTAAGGCAGGTGTTGATGGATTTATGCTTAGGGTCCATGGCATATGGCTCATATTCCGTACGAAGTTGAGTAACAAGAAGGCCTGGAGCAATGAATCCATAATATACGGACTGAGTAACCATACAATAAAGTGGTATATAGCCGGCTCGAGAACTGAAGAAGGAATAATGGCAGGTGTATTTGGGCCAAGAACAAAGCACTCAGAATCTATGGGCAAAAGTACCAACATCTTTCAAGCTGAAATATTCGCTATATATGTGTTCAATTCAATCTCGATAGAAGATATAAAAACTGCGACATATTGTCAGACAGTCAAGCAGCTATCAAAGTACTTGAATTGACTCCACCTGATCCACAGACATTTTGGGGCTTATATACATTACATGTTCAAATAAAGCTAATGGAATGTGTTTTACACATTGGATGTACAGAAATGGTAATGCCGAAAACCTGAAAAGAAGTTCTATGTAGAGGCTAGAAAGAAACTAATAATAAACAGGATTAGATCAGAAACTGGATTATTGAAACTGCAAAACAAAGAGGGGGAATATCAACGACGCCAAGTTCGGTTGTGGCTTTGACTTGAACACAAGGAAAGGGTCACGATTACAAGCAAATACGAATATTTTAAATTGTCTTCTAATTACTTCTGACCTATGGCAACGGTATAAGAAGTATAATCATGTCCTTTATTTTAATTGGGAACTAATCCAAAATATTGGTGAAGAAATTTGTTTTCCGTTTTTTTTTTTACTTTTATTGATTTTGACACTTTTTTATAGTTGGTAATAAGTAAAAATTTGTTTCTTTTCAAGCTTCAATCAACTGGATCTACCACTTTACAAGTCATTTGAGAAACTACGTGCATGTTTAACGAAAGCCATCCATGAATGCTCCGAAGGATTTGGTTTCGCTTAAATATTACTTATAATAATCATGTGTTGTAACTTTTTGATCTATCTTTAAATACATGTATTTAAATAAATGTATTAAATAAAAACCGCTTAATTATTATAATATAAAATAAGATAGTATGTTGCTGACTTGTTTTGCGATGGGAAAAAATACTGTGAATCATAAGCAACGACCAAAATACTCCCCAGTTATCTGGCCACCACCCTTGGAGTTTACTGGAACTTAACACCACCTGAGTTTGAAATCACTACATCAATCCTGCTTTCCCTCTGTCTCTTCCCCCTTTCCACAAATCTCCGAGTCCTGAAATAGTATAACTGTATTCATATTCCCTTTGGCGCGCGCAAATTAATAAAAAAAAAATACTAATTCTTTTGATTAAAGAGCGGCTGAATACCGTTTGTTGGTTATTCAATTTCTTTTATTATTTATGGAAAGCTAAACATTACGCTCTGCTCTGCGAAAGTTGAGGTACTATAACGAATTTACAAATTTAAAAGTTATACGGTCAAAATGCCAACAAGTCGAGTCGTCTGTTATATAATAATATCGCTCGCGTCAAATTACACTCAGTGTGGTGCAGTGGAAAAATAAATAAATAAAAAACCAGTGCCGTCAAGTGCAGTGGACAAAACAAAATTACAAAATGACAAATATTGGGTACAGTCAGTTGTGGGTGATAGTTGACATTCGTCTAGTTTCAGTTGGTCCGGCTTGAGCGTAAAACTGCGCAGGTAAACTAACTTTTAGTGAGCGGGTAGTCAGATAAAGTTGAAATTATACTCATTGTAAGCCGAAAAATATCCGATAAATATTGGATGATTATTCAGTTTAAGGTGGTTCAGGTTGACCACTTTCCGAAAAGTGTTCTACAATTTTGTGTAGAGTATTAAAATAGCTAAAAAATCTTCAATATATTTTAAATTTCGAATGTGGATGGTAGAGCTTGACTCACGTGTGTTAATTTGGCTGGGCAACCAATGAAGTATATGAGTAGGAAAAACGAATTGAAAATGCTTAAGGCAATCAATTTGTTCTATCATTCGTGGGCCGGTGAATTGACTGAATAAATTAAGAATGCCTAAGAATTGTATACAGTGAAAAAAAAAAAACATACAGGAAAATTACAAACGTATGATACCCCATCCCCAAACTTCTAACTCACTCCTATTAAAGTGAGCGTGGCTTTGCCAAAAGTCGGCATTGCTCCCAACATTTTTAACCGAAATTCAGGGATTCTGATGACAATACAACTTAACAATCTCCGTAAATAGCTTCGAAAAACCAATATATACGTCTACGTCAATATTTTTCAGTTTCTATCAAAAATATTGAGACAAAATAAATTTGTTAAAAGTGGGCGTGTCTGTGGGTTTATATTCCAAATTTCATGTTTTTAGCTCAAAATTTAAGGTCCAAGAAATGGTGATATACGGACGTACGGACATGGCTAGATCGACATAACTAAATATACAATATTTTTGGGAGTCTATCATTATTATTTTTATATGTATCAATCTTAATATACCCTGGATAGGGTATAATAACATAACTTCATCATTGTTAATATGGTTGAGTATTGAAAAGAATAGAGTGAAATGATGTTGCAGTTTCTTACAAACTCTACGAATTTCCAGAGACATGGATGTTACATAACTACGGGTACAATGAAAGAATTATAAGAGTGTACATAAATAAACTTCTATATTTAGCACTGTTTTCCCTTTCAATGCATAAGATACTAGTACAATATTGTTTCCGTTGTATGAATTATTAGAAGTGACTCCTTATGTTTACTCATAAGAATGTAATTTTTTTTGTTGATAAGTTTACTTTTGCAGTAAAATCAAATCACTTTGGTTATCATTCTACAATCCAATTAGCTGTTGAGGAGATTTCCAGTTGATGCTACATCTAATGGATGCGTGGTCTTAAAGAATGTTAAAATAAATAAATTAATCTTGTATCTAGCATTTACCACAATAACTTTACCTGAATTGAGTCCAGATCACTTGAAAATTCACTCATGCTAGCAGATTGTAGGACCTGACCATAGAGTTGGTCATCTATATTGTGGTTGTACAGTCTTTGCGCGCTTGAGGAGTATTTTTTTGGCTCGTGAGTTCCATTTTCACCTTTGAGTTTATTCTCACATGATGGTGATATACATATTGAGCATTGCCGCTTGAGTGCGGGTCGTTGTCTGGAACCCGTACAACGTAGTGCGAAGCAAAATTCATTTATTATCTCTTCACAAAGCGTTTGCTGTACCCCTCTGGTTCCACTAACAAAATCACCAGCTACAGCTGTACCTTCTTGTGTAGTACTGCCTTGGCCACATTTCTTACTGTGTTGGCAAAATTCATAGATTGACATGCATATGGCGACAGCTAGACCAAGAAGAAGCACTACAAATACTCCACCTATTTGAAAATGGAAATAAAAATATGCAGTACATAATTTATATGAATTCATATAGATACATACATAGAATAATATTGTAATATTCAATCTACTGTTCAAAAATTAAACTGTCTTCTGCGAGAATATATTTATTCTCTTTTATAAGCGAAATAGAAAGACACAAAAAGTATATATGTACATATATTTATGATCAGCATCTATATTTAGGTCGATCTATGCATGTCCGTCTGTCTGTCCTCTGTATGTCACCGGTTTTTGGGCCTTGAATTAGAGCTAGGTGGATGACATGCATAAAAGCACTGCGTGAGACCACGCGCACTTTTTGAAAATCTCATCAGAATACGGTGTTATAAGAACCTTGCAATCATACTGAAAACATTTTAATTTTCTTTTTTAACCGAGGGTAGGTGAAATCTTCCATAGACACTATGAGGACAGCAGTCGCTTACTCATAGTTATGTGAGACTCTTACTCAGCAAAAACACCTCCCTTGCATTGAAATTTGTTAGTTACTGCACTAAGTTAAGACTTAAGAAGTTTTTTTTTTTGATATCGAAATAAAGACGTTTGGCAGGTGTCTTACGTGGTTAATCTTTATCGTGCTAAGTCGAAAGGTTTGGTTCTTGTAGACGGCGCAATACATTTCTCTCGTCCAGAATTTGTAGGACTGTATTATTAATATGTTCGTTTGATTGAATTTTGTGTTTTCGCGCGAAGTTTTTGGTTTCATCTTCGACTGTAGGAATTCCGAGATCTCAACGCGCAAAAGCTTACGTACCCACAAATATTGGTTTTATTTTGTCGTTGATGTATTATTGCTTGGAACTAAGTTTTTCACTAAATTAGTCTTTACAGAAATAACTTATAAGAACAGTAATATATTAGAACTTAGTATAATTATCCACTGAGATATTCCCAAAAGTCGTAATGTCTGAGAACCAATTTGGCTCTTATGTGTGTAGAAAACGGCGAGCATGTTAAGTTCGTGGTAACGATACGGAGTAGTTTCTTGTCCCTCGGACATGAGTGTGTATGGATGCTTTAAGATTTTATGCATAGATAGGATAAGGATTTACGAACATTTGATAAATTACCGGGCTTCTACAAACTTTAAATCAACTTACCGATATTATCGAGACCTAAAGCGTTCGCCTTTGTTTGCTTGCTTTTATCTTTCCGAATACAAGTCTCTCCTGCATTTTTCCACCACTTATCATACAACATTTGAATTTCTCCCTTCTCCTGTAGCTCGAGAATGGTAAGTGAAATTTTATCTCGCCATGGTGACCCCATTGGTGTGGCTATGCCATAACCTTTTGCATCCAGAAGACCACCAATTTGAGTAAGATTGCAATCTCTCTGTACAACATAATCCAACATAGTCGACTCCATAAGAAAAGCATAGTTACCCTCTAGTACACGTCGTATTCCTTCTTCGTATGTAGTCGTAAAAACTGATGGTTTTTTATTCTCCATAAACCGCCACATTTTACGATATGTCTCAATCATTGAGTCCTGTTGAAGAAAAAAAAAAAAAAAAGGATGACTCGTAATGTAGTGATAGGGAGAGCATTCAGTAAAACGAGCACAAACAATTTTATGCAGACTACTCTAAAAAGAGAACAAAAAGTCTCATTAGGAGAAACATAACGTTACCACATTTTTGAAGAATTCTGCCTCAGAAACCAACACTGAGTACACTATTTATACAAATACTATGCAACTTTCTTGTGCATTCAACGATACCATTGACTTTACGTCGTAAAAGCATGGAGACGGATAATAATTAGTAATTTTAGGACCAGTGGGTTAATTTTGTACTGTTTTCTCAACTTGTCTAAGGTAGTAATGTCGTTTTCTAATTTTGAAGAGTATTAAGCATAATTTGTAATTTTGAGTAGCATTTTAAGTCAAAGAGTACCTCGTAAAATAATAAACCTTGAGCAGTGGTGGTCATATATTTAAGGACAATTGCTAGAACAGAGTACATTATTTTCTTTTTTTGTTCTTATTAGCATCACTTTATTCACACACTCACTGTTTATTGTGATGGTGAACTACGACAGTACTCAAGAAGTTAACATGTGTTTCGACTGAAAAGCTGACACGAAGCGCAAAACAAGTTAGACATTTAGATTCCCTACAATTCGTCCATATGTTATATGGACGTATGCCACGCCCACTTTTGGGAGCTTTTTCCAAAAAAAAAAAATATTTAGCTTTTTCGAAGCTATTTATAGTGATGACTAAGTATTTCTCCAAGATTATTGACTTTCGGTTTTAAACGGCGACACTTGCTTCTTAGAAAAGTCTTAGCCACAAATTATGTGATAATATCTCTTAAAAATAGAGAGAATGTCCTCTGAAATATTTCATTGCATTTGAACCAAAAAGATTCCAATTCCACGCCCACATTATTAGGGATGGGTTAGAAAATGAGGGATAGGGTATCATACGATCCATTCCAGATGAATTGTAACTTTTTTCTTACAGATTTGGTGAAAGAAAATGGATTTTATGAAATTTTGACATGGATCGTAAATTAAGTTGTACCCAGCAATTGCGCAAAACTATCATTTAGAAGCATTGCATAGAGAAACTATACGGGAAAGTTCAAATCCTATATCCAAACCCTATCCCAAATCTTCTAACCCACCCCCAATAATGTGGGCGTGACGTTGTGTTATTATTAAATCACATGCAACGATATGTATGCACTTTTGATATCAGAAAAATTCATTTCACAGCGAGTATGGCTGTCACCATCTATAACCAAAGTTCACAGATTCTGATTAGAAATCCGCAATAAGACTTATCCATCGGTGCCATGACATAGGACCATATTTTTATTTTAGCGCCACACAAGTACTGTTTAATTCGCATCAAATTTTAATTTACTCAACTTTTGTCATATTTTAATACTTGAAAAACGTTATATTCAAATTTGAAATTAAAATTCGAGGAATAGAAATTTGTTGTACCTAGATTGTACGAGTAGATTGGTTATAGGAGTTTACGTGCACTGCGACCTTTATAATTCTATTCTGCTCCCCCTACTTGGAGGTCAAGTCGATGATATACCCCCTGCCAGCACCTTTAGCTACTTATTTTAAATCGCTGTGTAACAAAGTTTTTTTTCCGCAAATTTGGAAAAAACTCATTTATAATTTCAATTCACAAAAAAGGGTATCGAGATGAAGTTTCTAACTACAGACAGTTTTTAGTTTATTACTTAGACCTTTTTAACCGCTAAGTAGCACGGTTTCTTAAATAATAGATCCACTGTTACTAATTTGTATTTACCTCCTTTACCAACAAAAAAGGTAATCAGGTTGACTGCTTCTCTACTGACTTTAGTAAGCCTCTTGCGTAGTGATATACGCTGCTGACATGAAAGTCTTTAAACTTATCCCATCTGTCAGTTTGATTGCACTAATATTCACATTATGTAAATGCATTTCCCGAATGGTGCTCTAACAACAATTTATTTTTTAACTTACCTAGATATTAATCGATGTCATTTTCAAGGAAACGTAATCGTATTACCTATAATTACAGCCCCAACTAATCTTTATTCTCTTGAAAAAATTCGGGAAGTAAGTGGTATAACGATTGTGCACCAACAAATGGTTTTATTGACTAGCTACGTAGATCTTCCAAATGAAATTGGTTTAAACGTGAAGCGCCACAGCTCCAAAAATCATTAAAATTTTTCTCGTAAATTAAATAAATAAACTAAAGCTTAAACTTTACAATATGTATGCTCTATTTAGTATGTATTTTAATTATTTATTTACAGTGCAGTCGTTTGTTTAAGCTTTATAAATTTAAATAGATACTAACAACTAACACCGTGCTAAATTATGACTGTGACAAATTAGGTATTACTTAGTATCTGGAATTAGATTTTCCCCTTCACCGAAAGGTAGTATTGTAATAAAAAGCTGGCCATAAGCAATACTGATAGCGTATAGGAAAAGCCCACGAGAACATATATCTCAGATTAAGACACAATTAGCATTTTAATGTTTTTCAAAAGATTTACCTATAGCCCTAAAATAGGTTAGCTCATTTAAATGTAATTTAATTTATCATTTACGATAGTAACAAAAAAATATTTTAAATTATGGATGATTATTGCACGCCATCTGGAAACTGCGTGCGAGCAGCCAGTTTTTTTTTTTTTTGTTTTTTTGTTTTTTTTATAATTTGCACGTGTTAAAGGTGATATGAATACCCTTATACCAATTTTTAGAACACGTGCGTTTTTGCGGAAAGAGGAAGAGACAGAGAGAAAGACAGAGTTGTGTAGTTTGAAACTCAGGTGGTATTAAGTTTCTGTAAACTCCAAGGGTGGTTGTCCAAATAACTGGGGAGTATTTTGTTTGTTTTCGCTATTATTGTCGTTGCTTATGATTCACAGTATTTTTTTCCTGATGTCATCATCACGATCAAGTTGCATTTTAGCCATATGACCACCCTACTGCCAGTGTTATGCCTTCACAGTAGAGTTGACTTAGCTTTCGCAAGTGATCGACTTTTTTATTTATTTCATGCGAAATAAATAGATGATTCTTGACATAAGGATTCGAACCGTGAGTCAACAGCGTGACAAGCGATGATGTTACAACTACACCACGGCCACCCTTAATAAAGCTAACTCCATACCTTCAGGTATTCTCTCTGTTATTAAAAGGAAATGATACGCAATATTTTTCACCTTAAACTTAGGAAATGCAACAATACCACACGCTATGAATTTCTGAGACAGGTTACAGTTTTATATCGCCACGGGAGTATGCTTGGTGACTTTTTGGCACGGGCGAAGTCTTCTAGTGGAATATAAAAAAACATGCAGAAAAGTTACAATCCATCTGGAGCGGATCGTATGATACTCTATTCCTTATTTTCTAACCCATCCCTAATAAAGTGGGCTTGGCGTTTTTGGTTTGAATGTTGTGTTTTCTCGATTCTTAAGAGTTTTTACCACATAATTTGTGGCTAACACTTTTTCGAAGAAGAAAGTGGATGTGTTGGTCGCCATTTGTAACATTTGTATTCACATTTTCGTATTTTAACAATTGTACTGTTTCGGATTCTAGAAAGCTTATATACCAAATTTCAGATTCCTAGCTCAAAGTTTAAGGCCAATAAAAATAAAGTGGTGAAAAACGACCTGGCGGACGGGCGTGGCTAGATCGACATATTTCTCTATGTTGCAAAATATGTATCAAACTTAATATACCCTGAATATATTACCTATATAAATATTCATAAAAGGAAATGCCTGTGGGTGGACTTGGAAAATATTTACACTTGCACTGCTTCAGTTCCTAAGAAGGTTATATACTAAATTTCCAAAAAGTAGTAAAATATGCACGAACGGCTAGATCGATATAACTTTTGATACTGATCACAAATATACTCGTGTATACTTTTAGTGATCTATGTCACAAACTATGTATCGAAATTAGTATACCCTATACAATAGGATATAAACATGAATTTAAAGATTTACATGCATTTAAAAATTTATATGCATAAAAAGACTATATGAATAAAGGGTTCCTTATTTTGTTGAAATATTTGAGCAAATATCAGTTTTCAATAGTTACCCTGAAGAAAGTCATTGTTGAACCACTCTCCAACGTTCCGTATGAGATATCCGTCTGCGATGCTAAGTCTTCCGCGTTCTCAATTGGTGTTATCATTCTTTCCACAGTTAAAAATGCTGCCAAGTTAGCTGTATATGACGATATCATTATTAACGTAAAAAACCACCAAATTGCACTGACGATCCGGGTGGATGCAGCCTTTGGGCACAGGTCAGATCCTTGTTGCATTAATGTTCCTATTGTGAACCAAAAGCTGTTTCCTATTGTAAATTGGTTGCCAATCGTTTCGTTTTCGGTATCACAGGGGTTCAGTTTATGTAATTCGTACGGTGAAAACTGTGCGACTATGTATATTGTTAGCGATACCAACAAGTAGGCTGCCAAAACGTACAACCAAATCTCGAATGCCAATGGATTCATGAAGGAAAATAAACGTGACGGTGGAGTGCTGGGAACCTATTGAAAGAAATGGAAAGAAATTTAAAGCACCTGTTTGTGTTTTGTTTATTTATTATGGTATACCTTAAAAAGAATACTAATTCCAAGATTCATGAAGGGTTTTGTAAAATCGATGACACTTTCCCGTGCATAATTAATTGTCATCGACCCCACGGCTAAATCAGCTTTCTGTGACGATTATAATAGTAGAACTATTAACAATTACAAGCATCAGGTTTAGGATAAGGGAGGAGGTCTGGTTTGCTTGTTTGAAATGATTCGCTAAAACGAGACACTTAGGTACACCATAATTGCGGATAAGTAAATCAAATTATAACAGCTATATGGGGATAAGCGAATAAATAGTTACTTTCATTCTTTTCACCATTAAAAATATATTATTTTATAATTTTAAATAAGTAAGAAGGAAGAATATACAGCAGGAACTTTTTTTAAGCGCGCCAAGACGAATGTGCGTTCCCTTGCCTGTGTATTTTTCTTGCTTTTATCACTTGAAGTTTTTTTTTTTACGATAAAACTGTAAGATACAAAAATACCTATGTATGTACATTTATAAAAAATGTTTTGCCATGAGTAACTACACCAATTTGGTGTAATCGAAGCGCCAAACTGGGGAACGGCGCAGGAAAAAATACTAATTTTTCAGTACCATTTTATGTTTTACGAATTATGGATAGATAAATGTATGAACATTTTCCAAATCCTTCCCTCTCTTGGTTAAGGCCATTGATTAAAGTTGTTTCTTTCCGAAAAAATGCAGAAGTTGTCTTGCCAAAATATTTACTTGAAGAGGAGATAAAGGGTTTGGCAAATATACAAATTTGCCGTGCCGTGACATAAGGTCATATTTCAAAGTATGGCCTTATGTCGCTTTGCAAAAGAGCCATAAGGCCATATTTCGAGGTATGGCCTTATGTCGTTTTCGTAAAGCGACATATATATCTTATATAACGTAGAGAAGTAATTACGACAGACCCCAAATTTATATATATTTGCGTTCTACATTAAAAGTTATGTCGACCGGAGGAATTAACACTGCTAGAGGACGCTATAATAGAAGAAGTAGTCCTGGGGTGGTCAGCGAATCTTCAGTTTGAGGGAATATACTTCAGACCAGGACTGATACTGATAGATTGTGCAAACGAGCAAGCAGCATAGTGTCTACTAACAGTAGCACCATGACTCAGTACGTGGAAGGGGGTAGAACCGTGCATGAGAGACGAAATCGCTAAAATGTACTCCATAACTGCCTTCCTCGCAAGAAGCACAGAAGGCCAGACAAATTCGTTAGCACTTATAGAGGCACCGAATGAGGGACTAAACACTCATCTCTTGAAGTTTATGATTTGCCGAGAGGAAGGTAAGGGCCAAATTATCTCGATACTTATCGATGAGCCATCGGCAGAGACGATTGTCAAGGAAAACCACACCATACGATATAGGTTTGGCAGAGTCCATATAAGTGGACTAAGGAAACAGGCTACGGAGAGCACCGGAGAGAAGGGCATATCACCTTCATCCGCTCCGCAACGTAAAGGATACTGTAAAAGAACCAGCCCAGCCTGAGCCAGCCTCAAAAACAATTGCGGTGGAGGAGATCACACTTAGCGAGAGGAGCTAGATGGCATAGACATCGCCACCCTCAACACGGACGATCTAGAAGAGAATCCCCAACGCAAGAGGATGAGGAGGTGGAAGGAGGTACAGGGCCCTCCCTTGCATCAACTCAATATTAACAAAATAGTCACTCGCATCGCATAAGTCAACATCCATCACGCTAAGACAGTCTCGACTGTCATAGCCAAGATATTCATCAAGCAAAACCTTGGACTTGTATTGATACAAGAACCTTGGCACTACAGAGGACGTGTAAGAATGCAAAGGTAGTTTGGAATACAAAGTAGTATCAAACCCGGAATTGCATTTAAATCAGAAATAATATAAACTTCATATGTCTTCATATGCAATGAACAAAACTAACGGTATTGATACCCCAGGTGGCAGCCCAGCTCAACTGGAAAATCCACCCTCGCAAGAGGCATGCTCTACGGATTCCGGGGAGAGCTATTTATTGCATTAAAATCTAATTAACCCACAAAGATCTCCGCTACAAAGATCTCCGCCTCAAAATACTTTCCTAAAGCGCAAAATAAGAGTCTCGCGACCCCGGATGTATTAATTCGGGAAATGCAAACCTCGAAACCTCGACGAAATGGAGTTGCTGTGTCAGGAGCTCAAAAGTAGAGTTGAGAAACTTCAATCAGAGAATAAAGTATCTTTGCTTCAAAACGAGTCTTCACAAACGCAGACGGTTATTCATAGTGAGCCTTCTCCGGGTAGCCTACACTACAGTAAGGAAAAATATATACAATATTCCTAAAATCATGAGTACAGTCGTTAAAATCGAGCCGCTACGTGTCAACACGAAGAAAATCCCTCAATGCAAGAGTTGCCAAAAGTTAAACCATACGCAGGCGTACTGTCGGAAAGTGCCGCGCTGGTAAACACTCTTCTGAAAATTGCAGTTTGAGCAAAAGTGAAAAAGCTATTTGCGTCAACTGTAAAGGAAGGCACGCAGCATTACAATTATCGCGGTTGCGAGGTAGCAACGGAACTACAGATACGACGGAGAAAATCTACAACACCGACTGTGCGGGGAACGAAATCAGTCGACCGGGCTCCTAAGTCAGTAGAGCGTGTTGCTAAGCAGACTGAGTGGGTTCGTAAGCCAGTTGTACAGACAGCAGTGCAGACTCTCGAACCAGTCAATCAGCCTTCTAAGCCGATTAAACGTACGTCGATGTCGACCACTACAAAAACTGAACGAAAAATAACCTCGGATAAGCCAACAAATCCCAATTTTCAGGCTGCAGTCAAAGCAACCAAACGAAACAACGGGCCACCCTCTGATCGGTTGAAAGAAATTCTGATCTGTATTTACGCTAAGTTCGAGGAACAATGTGAAACGAACAAACGAATTCTCGAACGTCTCAGTAACGTCGAAAGCTTTTGCATGGCTAACCTTATATCTAAATCTAAGTAGATATGGACTCTTTGCTTAAAATTATAACATGGAATGCAAACGGACTCTTAAAAAAATCTAACGAATTAGAAATTTTTCTAATGAGAGAAAATATCGACATATGTTTGAACTCAGAAACACATCTAACAAGGGAATCGCAAATAAAGATAAGAGGCTACGGTGGCTATCACGCCTATCATCATTCTGATAGAGCGCGAGGCGGTTTGTCCTTATTCATTAGACATAACATCGAACACTCGGTCGATATAAAATAAAAATAAACACTTGAGATACAATATAGCGTCTGTTTACTGTCCGTCGCGATGCTCGCTCGAAAAAGACGACTACTTTCGTGTCTTCAATGCCCTTGGTTCAAATTTCCTTATTGGTGGAGATTTCAACGCGAAGCACATCTTCTGTGGTTCTAGATGTATATCTTCTATCTAAAGGAGGGAGGGCTTTAGAAATGATTGCGAATCAAATATCGCCTTAAATGTATCACTTGAAACACCTTGTGGAGTGGAGGACGAAGTTGATCGTTTCATGTAATCAATCCAAAGAACGGCATGGAGAAATAACCTTGAAAATTTCCGCTGAAAGTGAATCAAATTATTCACTTTGAAAAGCACTAAAAGTCATCCGGAAACTTCAAATACAAGCGCCACCAATTCGGAAAAACGATTGAAATTGCACTTAGAAGAAACGTTTAAGCCATTTGACGGCCCTTTGGTAACGCCCGACTCCGCAGTCACGACATCTGACAGCTTTATAGTAAAAAAAAGTTGCATTGGTTGAACAGAGGGAAGTGATTAAAAATCTAAAGATGAAAAAAGCACCGGGTTCCGACTTGATAACGGTGCAGGTGGTCAAGGAATTGCCGAATAAAGCGCTTTCATCAAAAACTGTTTTTGATTAACACTTTGTTCAGATTGCTCTACGTTCAATGATGGTTGAGTTCTTGTTATCTGAAGGTGTAGGATTTTACTGTTCTTGCAGAGAATTTTTGGTCTTTGAAAGGTAATCGATCCTAAGTTTTTTGAGTATGATGTGGTTGGGATAGTAGGTGTTGTTACTGTCTGGGCTACAGACACTGTCGTGTTGAGGAAAATTATTTTTTCGGATGATCTATTTTTTTGCTGGTTAATTATTATAATAAATTATTTACAATTCCTGTTTGCTAGCATATTTCGCTGTTTTTTTTTTTTAATTATTCAGCTGATCACTAATAATATTAGCTATAAGCAATTGTACCAAAGGAAGTCCTAAAATTTCCCCTAGCTAGACTCTGAAATACTCACATATTTCATTAGTTGTGCAACCATTCCATTCCATTCCCCGGTAACAGGATCCTTCGCACCGTACTTGCGGTCGGGTACTAGATCTAGTATATAATCAAATCCTGCTTCGCGTGCTACCAAATGCAGTATATCTACACAGAATCCAAAGAAACGTTCATTTCCAGTAAAGTTCTTTCCGTAGTGCATCATGACGTAAGGTGTTTCCTGTTAATACAATTTTCATTATTAACCAAAAAAAATAGCTCTGCACATTATTAATGCGGAGGTGTGGGTTGGCGATGAAGTACCTATTTTCAAAATACATTTTACAAAATGCCTTTTTTAAAAATACCCTTTGGACAAAATAGCTTTTGGACAAATTACTGTTTTCCAAAATATTTTTTGGACAAAATCCCGTTTTGAAAATGTGGATTCTTAGAGATTCCTGGGCATAATACTTTCCAAATATTTTTTCGGATCGGTTATTAAAAAAAAAACTTCAGCCCGCCACGTTTTCGTCGTGGTTCTGATATAACAACGCATAGGTATGTATATGCTTAACGATATATCAAAATCCTTTTGAAATCCCTTTTCTCGACACGAAGGCATTCTGAATAAAGAAATTTAAAAAAATAAATTTTGTCTAATTGCTATTTTGACCAAAAGTCGGCATATTTATTTTGAAAGTAGGTACTTGGTATTTTTCGCGTGAGTTGTCTTCCTTGGGTAATTAAAATAAAGACCAAATATACAGGACATTTTCAATCCGTCTGGGCGAATTGTAGAAAATCGCAACATCTACATATTTTGTTAAGGCGATATTTTTCAGTATATAGTAAAAATACTAAAACAAGGCGATTTTTTTTAAAGTGGGCTTGTCTATGGGCGGATTTCAAAAATGTTTACACTTGTATTGCTTCGGGTTCTAAAAAGCTCGTGAATACTAAGGGTGATTCAATTGAAGGTTACAATTTAAATCTGACACTTCTGTGGCTCTGTCAAATATAAACAGCTGATATTGGCATCTGTGAATACTACGCATTGATATTTGACATATGAAACGGTATATGAGAGAACAATGCATTTTAATTTGTTAAAACCCATCTCAGAAATATAGCGCGAGAGACTGCAGTTATTGCACACAAATCTTCCCGGCCACTTTATCTATCGTTTTGACGACCAAAATTGCCCACCAAGGTCGTGCGATACCACGCTGTTGGATTTGTATACCCTATCCAGGACATATTAAGTTTGATACATAGTTTATAACATAGAGAAATAATAAAGATAGACCCCAAAAGTATATACATACGTATGTATATATGTGATCAGCATCAAAATTTATGTTGATCTAGTTATGTCCGTTCCTCTGTATGTCAAAGTTTTTTGGGGCTTAACTTTTGAGTTAAGTAAAATAAATTTGGTATACACGCTTTTTGGCATCCGAAGCTCCGTCAGCGCCATATCTCGGCAGCTTGTGGGAGTGTATCAATCGGTCAAACAGCTTATACGAAGAGCCTTCAATTTTGACATTCAAAGAGTTGTACACAGTACTTACTCATTGAGTCCATTGTAAATTCTCGTCCATTATGTGTTATGTCTGATGAAGTTCTGAACCCTTTAACTCCAACTCATTGCCTTATAAGTAAACCGTACCCAGCTCTACCTGAACCAGACATTCTTGACACTCCTATCAATCGTTTGACGTACTGGAATCATATCCAAAATATGGTTCAATCGTTTTGGAACAAATGCAGATGGAGTATATTACCGCTTTTCAAGAACGTCCGAAGTGGGAGCAGACCAGCCCAAGTTTGAAGATTTGCGACTTTGGTTGTGATCAAGGAGCCCAACCTTCCACTAGCAAAATCAAAGCGGTGAACCCAAGTGCAGATAAACACATTCGGGTGGATACGATGAATCGGGGCACTTTTGTAAGCCCTATAACCAAACTTGCTAGCGGATGTAATAAGAAATATATATATTTGTTTTTTTAATGTTTTCCTTTTGAGTCACTGTGTATTTTTATTTGTATAAATATTAATTTGACTCACTGTACCTCTGTAGTTTCGTACTACTTCTCTGTAGTTGTATCTTACCAACAGTTGCACACGCTGCAATATGCATAGTGTATATTATTTTAATACATGGATTGTAACATAGAAAAATATTAACGACAAACCCCCAAAAGTATATATACGAGAATTTGTGATCAGCGTCGAGTTATTTCGATCTAGCCATGTCTGTCTGTCTGTCTGTATGTCACCAGTTCTTCAGACTTAAAGTTTGAGCTGGGAGCATGAAATTTTATATACAAGCTTTATTAAACAAATCTTGCAGATGTAATTGCTTCATCGTACTTGCTGTAGAAGAACGAACTTATTTGGAGGCAAAAGACTTCCTTCAAAACCTACAAATTAGTGAAAGAAAACATTTAGTTTTGAAAAATTTAAAAGGCGAATAATACTTCAAAGGATGTAAAGGTAGCATCTGCCAGATACATGTATGGGTACATAATTCTGGACTTACTTTTGATGTTTTTAAAAACATTCTTTGTTGTAGGTTTGCAAATTTTGTAAACGATTTCACATCTTGCTTCATCTACATTGCTGGCTTTCGTTTGGTACATACAACAAACGAATTTTTGTATTTCATTTAGATCTTTTTCAGCAACAATCGTTCCATTCCCAAGTTTATATAATGCCAGTTGTAATTCAGGCGTTTTTTGAAGAATTGAAAAAGGTTTAATTTTGCCTTTTTTTTTTTAAAAAAAAAAAGACGGAGTATAGTCACATCCAGTAATATTGTGAAATACAGGTAAGGATGCACACAGTTCTGAACCCAATGTTTTATAAATTTATACAAAATATTTAAATTATTTAAATTTCAAATATGAATGATTTTCAAATTAACGGCATAGAACGGCAGGTTTAAGTACTTTCTTTCTTTTTGTTCTATTCTGTATTTTGTTCGCTAAAGATGGTAACTGTAGCTATAACCCTACTCTTGGCATTTTTAAAATAAATGTTCCTAAACTTATGTATATTAACTGAAGTTACTTACTGTTACGGATTATTCAAAAAGAAAAGAACACCGTTCAATAAAGGGGTTTTATTACGACTGACTTGACAAAAGTATAATTCATTGTTACAGTAAGTTAGGTTTCAATTTCATAAAGTTTCACAAAGGTTAAACAGTAATGTAAGTTAGATTAGTATTAGTTATTTAGTTATGTACTTTACATATGTGATTGTATGAAGATAAGTATAGATATGCAAATATTATTCTATACAAAGTTTAGTTTGTATCGACACTTGCCCTCAAAACTATACATATCTTTAGAAATTTATATAAGACCTAAGTTCTTGACAAAATTGCTATGTTTGGTTTTAGTAAGATTCTTGGTAAAGATATCAGAAACCATCTCACCAGTGGGAATGTATCTAACCGTAATGACATCCTTCTTTAAAAGGTCACGAACGTGATGAAACTTGATGTCAATATGCTTTGTTCTACTGTGGTGCACGGGGTTCTTGACAATCTGTTGTGCACTCAAATTATCACCAAACAGCTCTGTGGGGCCTTCTACCAAAAACGGAAAACCCATCTCGGTTAACAGGCTTTTGAAATGAACGACTTCCTTCGCAGCAGATGAGAGGGCAACATATTCTGCTTCAGTACTGCTTAATGCGACTGATCTTTGCTTTCGGCTTTCCCAATTAATTGCTGCACCAGCCAGGAAGAACGCATACCCAGTAAATGATTTTCGGTCGTCGCAACTGCCAGCCCAGTCGGCATCTGCGTATGCTTTCAATCGTTCGCCAGTCTGAAAATACGTTAATTTTAAATTTAAAGTGCTTTTCAAATACCTTAGGATGTGCTTCGCAGCATTCAAGTGTTCTACGTGAGGATTCACGTTAAATTGTGCCAGCTTGCACACTGAGTGCATAATATCCGGCCGAGTAGAAACGCTCAAATACATCAAAGAGCCAATGATTGATTGATACTGCCTCGCGTCAACCTTCTGACAACTAGAACAGTCAATGCAGTTCTTAAATTTGCTTCCAGGATCCAAGGGTGTTGCACAGGACCTGCTTTGCTCCATTCCCAGATCACGAAGTAGATTTTTGATGAACTGTTTTGACGAAGTGCTCACAGCACTTCCTTCGTTGCTTATTTCCATACCCAGGAAATGTTCCGCAGGACCTTTATCCACGACATCGAATTGTAGACTTATTTGGTGTTTAATCCTTTCAAGGGTCTCTAAGCTCGAACACGCCAGCAAAATGTCGTCAACATACACAGCCACAATATTTGTTTCGCTTCCAATTTTCATGGTATAAACACATGAATCTCCACTACACCTCGAGAACCCAATTTTTGTCAATGCGCTGTCTATCTCTTGGTTCCACTCTCGTCCAGACTGTTTTAAACCATAGATAGTCTTTTTTAGTTTGCAAACCAGGCCGGGATTATTTTCATCGACGAAGTACTCCGGCTGTTGCATGTAGACTTCTTCTTGGAGTATGCCGTTGAGGTAGGCCGAAGTAACGTCCAACTGATGTATAAATAAGTTAAACTCGGCTGACAAAGCCAAAATGAGCCGAATCGAAGAGTAGCGGACAACTGGGGAAAATGTCTCTTTATAGTCCACGCCAAATTTTTGACTGCAACCCTTCGCGACTAACCTGGCTTTATATCGCTCCACCTTTCCATTCTTGTCCCGTTTTATGTTAAAAACCCATTTGGACTTAATCGCTCTACGGTTACTAGGTAGAGTAACAAGCTCCCAGGTACCATTGGATATAAGCGTGTTGTATTCCACCCTCATAGATTGTAACCACTTATCGCCGTCATGTCTGTTTAAGGCCTCTTCTACCGAAACTGGGTTTACTAGTGCCTCGGTAGAATTAATGAAACAAATTTTGTTTTCATAACGTGGGCGCAATCGTTGGGACCAACCCTGGCTATCCACACCATTACTTAAGCTATCACCATCTTCATCTTCAACATCTCCACAATCATTGATTTCCGCACCCGTACGGGAAACAACAACAGCACACTCCTCGCCAGCAACAAGATTTCCATCTTCATCGTTGGAAACAGGACTTTCACCTTCAGCACCAGTATCAACATTCCCACCTTCAGCATCAGTTAACGTCTCTTCAACCCTGAGTTCAGTACTGTCCGATTCTGGATCAGGAATTATGACGTTAATGGATTCATCGCTATTGAAGCTGTAATCTCGTTTGACTGCTAGAGACTCATGGATGTCACTTTTAATTAATCGTCTTGGTTCGATATCTAAAAGGGCGAAATCACTGACATTTTTATTTAAACTACTCTTACCAACATCCTCCAAAAACTGAACATCTCGGCTTTTGAAAATTTTCCTCGACTTTGGTTCGTACAGACGGTAAGCCTTGGATTCCGACGAATATCCCACCATTACACATTCTGTAGACTTTGCTCCAAACTTGGACCTTCCAGGGCGCTTATCGAGCATAAACGACTTGCACCCGAAGATCCTAAGATGAGAAACAACTGGCTTTTTGCCACACCAGGCTTCATATGGCGTTATGTCATTTAAAATTGTTGTCGGACATCTGTTTCGTATATAAGCTGCGGTGTTGATTGCTTCTGCCCAGAGGAACTCAGGAACATTTGCATGGAGTAGCATACACCTCGCCATTTCGACAACGGTGCGATTTGCACGTTCTGCTACTCCATTCTGCTGTGGTGTATACTGCACGGTCAGCTGACGTCGAACTCCTTCCTCTTTCAAAAAACTGCAGAACTCCTTGCTCAGGTACTCGCCACCATTATCTGTTCTTAGTGTTTTTATTTTCCTTGACGTTTCCAATTCAACCGCAGATTTAAAACTTTTGAACGCTTGAAACACATCACTTTTGTTTGTTAAAAAATAAACAAACATCTTTCTGCTAAAGTCGTCTATGAACAAAGCGAAATATCGTGCCCCGCCAATTGAATTTGTTCGCATCGGGCCACAAATGTCGCTATGGACCAACTCTAGCACATGTTTGCTGCGATACATTGAGCACTTAGGAAATGGTATAGAACTCATTTTTCCCTTAAAACACGTTTCACAGTCTATGCGGACCGCATGCACTATTTTCTAATTTAATTCCTCTAACCATGTCCTTCTTGACTAGGAAGTTAAGACCTTTTGCATTTAAATGTCCGAACCTTTCGTGCCACTTAGTAAACCAACTATTCTTCGTATTAATATTGAAGAGCTTCTCTTTTCGCATTTGGAACACAAACAAGCTGCCCAATTTTTTTGCATGCATTACTTCAATTCCCTTAACGTTTTTTATAACCGCACTATCGTTATTAAATTCAACACAATTGGAACTTTCAGAGGCTTTGCTAACCGAAATGAAATTAGTTTTAAGATTTTTTACAAAAAGTACATTGCGAAGCTTAATCTCACATGAGTCCGTTTTAATTATAACCTCGCCGATTCCATCTGACCGTATGAAGTTATTAGCCGCCAATTCAATTTTCTCTTCATGTTCGTAGAGTTTTGTGAAGAGAGACTTATCACAACACATATGGCATGTGGATCCGCTATCGATTACCCAACTGTGTTTGTTAAGAGCTGAAACATTTGTACCGTTGAGCATTGCGAATGAAGATGTCACTTTGTTTCCCACGACTTTCGTTGAAACATTCGTCCGACACTCAGAAGCGATGTGCCCCTTTTTGCCACACTTGTAGCACTTACCCCTGAACATTCTTTTCTGTGGCTTTGAAAAAAATGCTACCGCTGATCTATCGTTTTCTCCCGTGTCTCCCTCACGTCTCCTTCCCTCTTCTAATAGCTTGGTTTTCAGCGCGCTTACTGCTGGCAATGCATCTCTGGACTCGATTGCTATGACGAAATTCTCATAGCTTTTTGGAAGACTCGACAATATAAGAATGGCCAGCAACTCATCCTGCAGTTTGATTTCAATTTCTGTTAATTTTTCGAACAAATCGAAAAAATTATTCAGATGACTTGACATCGAAGAGTTTTCCGCCATTTTTAGATTTAGTAACTGCTTAAATAATGTTACCTTTCTTGCTGGACTACTTGGACGGTGAATTTCCTCCAGTTTCTTCCAAGCTTCGATCGATGTTTTACACTGTTTTATGTGCAAAAGCTGGGATGATTTTACACACAATAAAATCATTGCTAATGCTTTCTCGTCTTTTGATGTCCACGCTGCAATCACTGTCGCGTCTGATCCCGGTTTAGGGGTTCCACCGGACACATATGTCCATAATTCACTATGAACTAGAACTGACCGCATTTGCACATTCCATCTGTCGTAATTCTCGTCATCCAATTTTTCTATCTGGTACAACCCGGAACTCATCCTTTCGTTTATTAAACGAATCTATTTTCAAAACGAATTAACTTTTAGCTTTTTAAATTCACGCCACTAAACTTAGGCGACTTCAAAAAGAAAAGAACACCGTTCAATAAAGGGGTTTTATTACGACTGACTTGACAAAAGTATAATTCATTGTTACAGTAAGTTAGGTTTCAATTTCATAAAGTTTCACAAAGGTTAAACAGTAATGTAAGTTAGATTAGTATTAGTTATTTAGTTATGTACTTTACATATGTGATTGTATGAAGATAAGTATAGATATGCAAATATTATTATATACAAAGTTTAGTTTGTATCGACACTTACCAAAATTGTTATTACGACTAGCGTAACATTCATAGATCCAGATTCGAAAAATTTAGCACGATCGGTAATGTTCAATCGCGATTGAGGAGACCACTCACCAACCTTAATTATCGAGTGCTGCTTCAATTTGACCAAATCAAGCTTAAACTGAATACGGCGTCCTTCTTTAAACTGGATAGGGCCAGTTAGACCTTTCCATTCGACCTTAAGGGAATATAATAAATAGTTACATATCTTTGAAATGCTGCCTTAAGTATTGTATATATCGCGAGGTTGATAGTCGTTACGAGTACTAAATTTGAGTTCAAAACATTACTTTCGAAGCAATAACTTCATGACATAGTTAAATTTTGTTTACACCCTATCCAGGGTATATTAATTTTAATACACAGTTTGTAATATAAAGAAATAATAACAATAGGCCCCCAAAGTGTATACGAGTGTATTTGTGATTGGCATTAGAAATTATGTCGATCTGGCCATGTCAGTCCCGTCCGTCCGTCTGCCCATATGTCTCCACTTTTTCGGCCTTCAGTTTTTAGCTACGAACATGAAATTTGGTACGAAAACTTTCTGGAATCGAAGCAATATATAAATGTAAAAATTGTTAAAATTCAACCACAGACACGTCAATTTTTTAAAAAAAAAAAGAAAAGATTTTCTCAATATTTTAGCTATAAACCTTAAAATATTCTCTAGCTGAAATATGTAGACGTTGACTTTTTCTACATTTCTTCCATACATTATACATGACGTCGCCCACTTTTACAGGGCGTTTAAAAAAAAAAAACATATATTGCTTTTTTAAAGTTATTTATGGAGATAAATAAATCTTATTGTTCATATGTCATTAGAATACGTAAAAATCGGTTACAAATTTTAGAACGCCCACTTTCTGCAAAAAAAACAATTGTGACTACAGTTTTTTATAAATATATTTGACTACATCTGTTTTACAAATTTTGGAACTCCCTCACGATCTTGCTGGGTAAGTAGTGTCTAGGTCATTGATAGTGTTAAAAAACAATGACACAAACAGCATTTGTCTAATTATTTAATTATTGTTATTATTTTATTTCGCTACTTCGCTAATCGGAGGATACGGTATGTTAAAGCCAACTGATTTCGAAATTATCGATTGATCTTCACATTTCAGTTAAAAACATACAGGAAAATTGCGATATGTTTAGAACGGATACTATGATACCCTATCCATCATTTCTAAGTTTTTAAAATTGACGTAATGATATCTTTCTATACAGAGGATATTTAAGCGATTTTAAAAAAATTAAACGAATTTAAACAAAAAAATTAAATCTGAGTTTTTGCAGATAGACAATATGTAAGGTCAAGTACGTGCAACGCAGTCGTGCACTTTATTTCAATATTCAAGGCACGTGAATTTCGGTTTTAAGTATGGATAGATAGCCACGACCACTCACTCATAAGAAGTCCTAGGAAATAATTGTTCTAATAAAATCACACCTACCTTATTAGGAATGTGTTAAAATATAGGTCATTAGGGTATTACATAATCCATCTCAAGTGAACTGTAATTTTTTGTATGACAATTACAGAAATGATTCTGTCGAGACAAATATTACTTATACAATAGGAAGAACGAAGCATGTCGAAGGTTGGGACTATCAATCTCGCCTAAGGGTATGTGCATTATTGTATTAAAAGCATGTTGGTAGAAAAACTTACCGAATTTATGTAATTAATCAAACTAAGCCCGCCATCCCAAGGATTTTCTTCAAAACATGAGAGATTGGATAGCTTAAGTGTGTGCGATAAATCCAATGTTTGCAGTCCTACCGCAAAGATGTATACCGAGTCATACATTAGAGCTGGTTGAGTCTACGGATAAGAAGAAGTTATGGGTGATAATTACGAGAGTGCAAATTGGGAATTGGTAAGAATTTCCCTAAAATCATGTAATTTGTAAATCTCTTTTAGTGAGGAGCTACATAAATTATGTTTTTTTTTTTTTTTTTTTCAAACTATGTATGTAACTATGGATTTTAAGAAATTATTCCTAGGTAGCTATCTGAAACTTGCAATAGAAATTACGAGTATAATATCGCTTATTCTGTAAACTACTTCCAGGGGATACGATGCGTAAGATGTGTAAACTGGACCATTATCTCTTCCATCTTTCTCAATCCCGGGCACATTGATTACATATTGAATAGATTCGTTTCGAATCTGGCAGGTGGAATTCAAAAAATTTCTTACTTCATTGTCTGGTTTTGACCGAACCACTTTAAACATCGGAACAGCATCCATGTTTTGGTACAGCTTATAATGTTCGCGGTAACATCTTTCCATCCATTCACGCTCCTTGGACACAGGTCCAAATATCCGACTTAAAGTCGGATATAACTCTTCAACATATGTACATATTATAATACTCGTATGTGTACCAGAACTGGGCCAAGTTTGAGTCCTCTTCTTTTGCAAAACGGAACTAGCAGGGGTTTCACAAAATCAGTCTGCCGTGTCATTTGTGCAGTTTATACTTACTCCTAACAGCAATGTGCATGATATAACATCAAAGATGTAGATGAACTTCTTATCTCCTTTTAATGTTAAAGGCATACTCGAGAACTTTTTTGTGCATTTCTTTGATGAAACACATTGATTCTCTTCCTCTCCACTGTTTTGGCTGGTAAGCATTGACTTATTTGCAATGTTATAGTCAATGGGATTTCTAGTGACCGGATTCTGTATTTGAATTCAATTTTTTTTTTTATCTACAGTTGCCTAAGTAGTATTTGGACCCTATTGTCCACTAGCTTACGCAAGTGATCTTGTCACCAGGCAGCACACGCATACAAATTTATACATAATCTACCCGATGGAGCATTTGCATTTTTTTATACTCTTGTAGGGTATATTAGTATTGATATATAGTTTATAATATAGAGAAATAATAACGATAGACCCATAACCACATTTTGAGCTACGAAGGGGAAAGTTCATATACTGGATGTTTTAAGTTCTTCCGATCCAAATGACAGAGTAATTAGGCTAGAGTGAGAGAGGAGTTAGGGGAGGTTAAGTAAATTTATGACTTTAAATGGTTAAGTTACCATAATTTTTATTTTTTAGAATAAAAGTCCGAACAAAAATTATTTTTTTGTTTAATTTTTCTTCACATTTTGCATAATGAAGTATTTTATATTTTTTGGTACACTACGAATATGTACCAACCTGCTCTGAACTTTGTCTATCTCTTACCGTTGCCAAGAAAGAGCGATAAGGGGAAAATAACATAATCATAACATTACACGTTCTATCGAACTCATACTATTTAACCTGTTTTTCCATCGCAGAGCTCTCTCGGAGTACACTTTACACAACTGTTCTTGGTTACTCAACTAAGGCCACTACTCTGGTTAATATAGATGTGTCAAGGTATTAGTGTTTTTATACCCTATCCAGGGTATATTAAGTTTGGTACATAGTTTATAACATAGAGATATAATTATTGCATTTTCAAAGCTAGTCACGGCAATGGTTAATTTTGTGAATATATTTATAGAATCCGTGAACTTCGGTTACAAATTTCGGGAGCCACGCCCACTTTTTAATAAGAAAAAGTTCTGATATAATTTTTTCGAAATCGCAGGAATATTGGCTGTATAGAAAGACATCATTGCATCTGTCTTATAAAAATTGCAGCGCCACGCTTACTTAGGGGTGGGTTAAAAGATGGGGGGTATCTCACCATCGCACAGGATGATTTTCCTTACTATAAACATTTTACCTTTACTGCTTAAATCTCTCTCTAGTTCCGCCATTTCACTTAAGTAAATATCGATTTACTCTCAATGGATGTCAACTGTTGGACTGGCTTCCTATTTATTGTACCTCCGACATGAATGAACATATCGAGAGTTTTTGGAAATAATGTGTTCTTTCTCTACCACAGACAGACCAAGAGATCTAAAAACACCAGAATTCCCTTGTTTATCACAGAAGTTCAAAATGCAATAAACGGGCGTAACAGGCTTTGTCTAAGGTGAAGAAGATACCGATGTTCAAGTTTTTACGAACAGTATAAACGGGCATAATGTACTCCAAGAAGAAAAATGTTGTTTATGATTTCTTTTTGATAAATTTTCTTGAACAACAAACTAAGGAACTATGGAATTGGCGATGTCCTCACCCCACTATTAATGCGAAATACTATTAAAAAAATTGAGTGTATGTAAATTTATGAAGGGGTAAGAGAAAAATTACAGCAAATATTCTAGCCAAAACAGCTCTTGAAAAATATTTGAATACATGGGGTGAAAAGTTACCCAAACGGTATCTTACCGGGGCTCTATCCAATTTGAATGATTTTCAGAAAAATGTCTACATGCTTGACGTAACTCGAAACCCAAATTTTATCAAAATATGATTTTATCAAAAACGGATTATGAAAATCCGTTAAGTGGTTCTTGAGTTATTCGTATGAGAAAGATGATTGGGTTTAAGCCCTTTCCCATATCTTACCACGCCTTCATTCGATTTCAACTATTTCCAACCTCCACTACTGCGTGTCAATCTAAGTCTGCAATCCAAATTTCATTTAAATCCGTTTAAGAGTTCTTGACTTATGTAGGTGACTAATAGAGATGATTTAAAGTATTGAAAACTCGCCCCAAGATTCTGCTCATATTTAATGCGATTTGACAGATTTTAGACGGAATGACCTTCATATTATAACACACATTTCATCAAAATATCTTTAGTTGCTCTCGAGCGAGCCGTATGAAAACAAATATATAGGCAGAGATGGAACAAAAAGTGTTTGTTTGACCTGATATTTTCAAATACAACCATAGCTTTCTCTCTTTCCGCGGATTAACGAGAAAGCAAAATTAGAATACAGTTAAAATAACAGTAAAGAATACTAACCGCATGAAGCCCGACTCGCACTTGATAAATTTTTTTTAGAACATTTACCATACAATTTAACAACAATTACTAAATAAGCCTTAGTTAGAGGTTACTGTTGAGCTTACCTCAATTATGCGAACCTTTCGAAATACTTCCGTGCCATTGGTATTCATTAAGTTGAACATTTCCATATCTTTCAAAACCTCCTTTACACTTACATCAGCAACGTCAACCAGTCTGAAAGATGTTATGTTAACAAAATTGTATTTAAAATCGTCCAACTCAAAAGTCTCAATGTCAAAACTGGTAAAGAAATAGTGATACTTGTACTCGTTCATCTGAAGTTGTAGAATCTGAAAAAAAGAATAGTCCGGGCGACATGTACATACTTAATACAATCTAATAGGGAGGTGTGTATTATAAACGTACACTTTTAAAGAGAACTGAAATATTTTCTGAGCGCGTGTCAATTACTATATTATGAATTTCTTTCTTCTTAAATTCATCAAGAACCTGAATGTACGTAGATGGCTCAGCTTCACGAATATGTATTTCCAGCCTTGAGGTTCGTATAAAATCCCTTAATTGGATGAGACCTATAATGTAAATAGGAACATTGCTGTTTAAAATATAATAATTTGAAAAATAAGTTTTAAGAAATATGTTGATTCAGAAAGCTCTAAAATAGACCATGAATACAATGTGTATTCAAAATAATTGGGAGACATTTTTACATTAGATGAGGCTACTCGTCCTTCAGATGGACAAATTACATTGTGCTATTTATAGCGACGGAGTGGGTTGACTCCAATTCAATTCAAGTGAAGTTATATAATATTTTGGCAATGTAAAGATTTCCCGGTTGTATCTTTTCAGTGCAAAATTTCCGGGATTCCAAATATTATATTAGAATATCAATTTTAGTTCTCTATAGTTATCTTCCACATAGTATTACGGTAAATGAACTATCAAACGAGGAGTCATACAAACTTTTGAAACTGAATTTTGCATGGACTCCTCGCTGTCACAGTAAATCAAAAGCAATATGGAAGCATTATTAAAGAAACGAATGCACTAAACTATACAAACGGTACTTTACAGCGCCATTTGACTAAATCTGCCAATCGAATATAGTAGATATCAACAAATCAACATCCGACCACCTGTCAAGATTGTTCATTGAAAATAAAATGAACGTAACCATTCCCGAGGGAATATATGGAAAACGATTCCGAATTCTCTTCAAAGGGTAAACACACTACGGCTTTACATTGCAAGACATGCCCTTTCGGACAAATCTAACGCCAGTTTACTATTAGAAACTTCGGAAAATGATGATTATTCAATCACCATGACTATCGAAAAACCAACAATCTTTAACATAAACCAAATTCTTTCTGATCAATATCATATCCCACCTACAGTAAAAAAAAATCGAGTTGTTGATTAAAAAACATACAGGAAAGCTATAATCCGTCCAGAACGGATCATATGTAACTGCTGTTACAACTTTTTCTTAGCAAAAAGTGGGATTGGCTTCCAAAATTCGTAACCGAAGTTCACGGATTCTGATGAGATATTCACATGTACTCGTATAATGGCCATGTATGTATGATATAATGTATGGACGAAATGAAGAAAAAGTAAACGTCTACATATTTTATCTAGACAATTTTTTTGAGTTTCTAGTAAAAATAATGAGAAAAAATATATTATCCTAAAAGTGGGCGTATCTATGGCCGAATTTTAAAAATGTTTACACTTGTGCTGCTGCAAATTCTGGAAAGCTTATATACCAAATTTAATGTTCCTAGCTCAAAATGTAATTTTTTTTTTTATAATTTGCACGTGTAAAGGGGATATGAATACTCTTATACTAATTTTTTTTTAAAACACGGGCGTTTTTTTGTGTAAAGGGGAAGAGACAGAGAGAAAGACAGATTGGTGTAGTTGGTTTGAAACTCAGGTGGTATTAAGTTTCTGTGAACTCCAAGGGTGGCTGTCCAGATAACTGAGGAGTATTTTTTTTGTTTCGCTGTTATTGTCGTTGCTTATGATTCACAGTATTTTTATTAATTAATTTTTGGGGGTCTATCGTTATTATGTATATATCTATGTTACAAAATATTTATCAAACTTAATATACCCTGAATAGGGTATAAAAAAAGGTTATATTTCTGATGCGCATCCTCGATGCCTGTTTTAAACTAGGATACTTTCCTATGATATGGAAAGGAGCGAAGGTCATCGCCATTGCTAAGTCTGGCAGGTCGAAGCACAATCTTCTTAGCTGTCGTGCTATTAATTTAATGAACAATGTTGAAAAATATAAAAATGCGTCATTTTAGCCACATCGATGATTTGAACATATTCCCTAAAAAGCAATTTGGTTTTAGGCCTTTCCACAGAACAAGTCATAAAGTATTAAGAATGTCAAAAAGTCTTCAGGTTAGTGCTTTTAGGCATAGAAAAAGAACTAGGATTCCTAATTTTTCCATAAAAATTTTTCAAATTTCTTCTCAGTTTTCATCGGAAGTTTGAGTTCAGATTTACTGGACATAATATTTGGAGTTAACCATGGATCTGTTTTAGGGCCTGATTTGTTTAACATCTATGTAGCTAACTTCCCTGTATTAGATATCATCCATATTTTGCCTTGTTTGCTGATGATACGGCATTATTCTCATCCAACATTCAACCTTTAGATATTGTATCATCCTTACAAGGCTTTTTAAATGCAGTTGAGAAATACTTTTCAAAATGGAAAACTATGGCTAACGTTTAGCTGTTTTCTTTAGGCGACGTAGACAAACTTGTTTCTTATCCGTTACTAAGCTTAAGTTTTGCCAAACGAATGTTGAATGCAACAATGATTGATTTTTCCAAAACGAGTATATGTATATTGCAGTGACATTAATTAAAATGAATATCTAAGAAAAAAAAACATTGACAGTACCCTCAGTTTCTCATATTTGTTCCCTAACTCACGTCCTTGCTCTTCGGCCATGGAAGAGGAACGGCAACGTATGTTAAACACATTAAATTCCGACCAGGACAGCATAATCAAATGGGGTTCAACCAACAGAGTGGAATTTAATGCTTCCAAAACACAATGCTGTCTTCTGTCTCTCAAGCGAAACCATAACCCTCAACCAATGTCCATGAACGGTACTTGTATCGCTGTAACCGAAAGACTTGCTATTCTCGGTATGTGTATTAATAACCATCTTCGATGGAACGATTATGTATTCGAGGTCACCAAAAATGTCTAGGATTCCTTAAACGGTGCAAGACGCTATTCTGCGTTTAGTATTATAGATTTCAGGCGATTTAATGCGATATTAAGGCTGTTTCATAAATCAGTTTGGTTCTCAGTTTTAAATGACAATTGAACCACATACCTGCCGTCAGGTAAGCGCGAATAGGTTTTAACGAATATGTCTGCTGCACATTAGTCGTCAACAGATAAACTTGGTTTTTGATCAACTTCTTCAAGTCGACAAAAACGCTCGAGATCGAATGTATTTTCAGTGTCCAATTGAGTGCAGTAAGAGTCGACACTATCAAAATTTGAAGAAATTAGACTGTCCATATTACCACACATAACCCAGCCGCAGATCGACGGTACATCAGGAACTCCTTGCTCACCCCGGATTGATGAGCAATTGAATATGCTGAACGCTTTATCAGCACCGATGAGGATATCAATATGGCCAGGCACATTAAAATTATGATCTGCTAATCTGACCGAAAATTTGGTTTAACGGTACATGTCCATTTGTGATGCCAGCGAATGTTGAACCCACTCCTAATACTGGGATACGAGCGGGCCTTCGAATAAGATCCCAGCGCTGAACTGTGTTTTCGGTAATGAAAGACACTTGAGATTCCGAGTCTAACAACAACCAAATAGTTTGTGGATTTCCTTGCTTGTCATGAGCATGAGCAATAGGTGTGGACAATAAAGTTTGAGTGAAACGAGAAGGATTTATTGTCTTTTGCTGGTATAGACGAGCAAAGCGAGAGAGGTGTTGTGTTGTTGGCAGAGGATGTGAGGACGGCGAGCTGGTTGATGGAATGAGGGACGATTCGGGAACAATAACATTTGAAGGGTTTGATGACGACGATTGGGGATGAACGAGCGAATGATGTCGCGAAGTGCAAGTTCTGCAACGGAAATTAGACCGGCAGTTGTTCGCAGAATGTCCAGGCCCGTAAATAGAATGAAAGAAATTGAGCACATTTATTTAAGGTATGGACAATTTAGTTCAGACACTGTGTAGTGGGATTGTATGAGATAGTACTTAACAAGATTCCAAAGCATCACAACGAAGCTGCATAAATAACACTAATTCATCGATGGTGCAATCGTCTCTAGATTCGACTTCTTCCACCCATGCCTGTCGAGTGTTCTGATTCAAGAAAGAAGAAGAAAGAAGAAAATATAAAGAACATGTATAAAATCAATAGGTGTGTAAAATGTGCAGGCAGACATAGTACATCCTCCTGTACCAAAAGAGAAGAAGAGCAACCTGAATGTTGTAATTGCGGTAGGATGAATCCTGATAACTAGATTAGGTGTGGTGTAGCTAAAGAATTACATAAAATTATAAACAGGGCAACATAAAAAACCTGATCCCATATCAATTTGTCGACAGCCTGAAAAACAGGATCATTAGCCAACGATTCGTGTCCCTAAAAAAGACAGATTAAAGAACGGAAGGCAGCTGCCAGTTCCTGAACAAAAATACGAACAAACAGCAAAGCTGTGAAGAAACTTATTTACGCAAATACTGGACATCCTAAACAAACAACAACAATTCAATAGATCATTCCAAATACGTATCGATAGGCTTGAGCAAAGCAAACAAAAAATCAATATGAATATTATGTATCTATTTAATAGATAAATCAAACAACATTAAAAATTACTCGACTTATCACACAATCGATCAATGTATGTAAAAACGCATGGACTCGTAGTGCTATAATCATTAACCAGAATATACCCCACTATGAAGAAGAAAAAATAAGCATATATACAATTCCAAGCAACAACAATTGTTATTAACACTGACTGACAAACAATTTAATTGACATCTACTTATAGCCCACCCAGCCATAAAATAAGATCCGCGCAATACAAGGGACTATTACAAAAACATAAGTTCAAATAGGGTGACTTTAATGCAAAGGGCGTGAACTACTTAAAGCTGAACAGGAGACAGGATGTGATTTCTTGTCAACTGGCAAACCTACATATTGGCCGACCGACCCACACAAGATAACTGATCTAATTAACTTTTTCATTACCAAAAAAATATCAGACAAATTTCTACGAATTGAAGATGAATTCGATTTAAACTCTGACCATTTGCCGATTTACCTTACTCGTACATTAAGTGGTAATATTATCGCAAGGACCAATTGCCTACTTTTACTAACAAATTAAGGGACTGTGAATATTTCAAAATATTGATGTAAGAAAGTATAGAATTAAATGTGTGTAGACTAAAGTGGAACTCGAGAATGCGGTTCTAAAATTCGCAGCAGTCCAAAAAGCTGCATGGCATAGTACTCCAAGATTTAAAAGGAAAACATTAGCTCAAAACTACCCAAGAAAAATTATGGATTTAATTGCAGAAAAACGTAGACTTCGTAGATGATGGCAACACACAAGGGGCCCTTCGGACAAACATAAACTAAATAGGATTTGTCAACAACTAAACTCTGAAATTAACACAATTAAAAAGCACTCAGGGAAGTTAAAATCTGTCTATAACGGTTCGTATGATACAATATCTCCCGTTGAAGTAAGCGTGGCGTTATGAAATTTTTAAAACAGAGGGAGTTACATATATGTATCTTTCTATACAGATGACATTTCTGGGATTTTTAAGAAATTTTATCACAAAACTGTTGCTACTACGTTTTCATAGTAGAAAGTGGGCGTGGCTCCCAAAATTTGTAACCGACGTTCAAGAATTGGGCGCGGTGAAAATGTATAGAAGGTTTGCATATTTTACATAAACAATATTTCTAGCCAAAATAATGAGAAAAATAAAATTTTTTTAAAAGTGGGGGTATCTGTGGGCAGATTTTACTTTTTTTACACTTGTACTGCCTCAGATTTCAGAAAGATTATATGTATATCGAATTTCATGTTTCTAGCTCAAAATTTAAGGCCCAAAAAGTGGTGACACATGGACGGGAGGACGGACGTGAATCGGCATAACTTTTGATGCTGATCACAAATGTAGATATGTATACTTTTGGAGGTTAATCGTTATTATTTCTAAATGTTGCAAACTATGTATCAAATTTAATATACCCTTGATAGGATAAAATGAAAGTTTAAACAGCCACCTTAATGGATTGAGAAATAATAAAAGTACAAACTACTAGCTCTGAAAAACGACAGAATATATAATACAGAATGCTCCAATCAAAAGTAGTAATGACCAGTGGGAAAAAGTAACGTCGATAAAGCAACAGCGTTCTCTGAACACCTAATGAATATTCTCCAACCAGACGATATATTCGATGAACCGACTTGGGATAACATATGGCATAACGATGTATCATAGATAAAGAAATGCAAACTAGCTTTAAAATGAAGAAAACTCCCGAATGTGATTTAATTACGAAAGAATTTTTAAAACAACTACCAGACAAGGTTAGGGTTAGGTTGAAGTGTTTGTCAGCAAAAGAAGCCAACACACTTAGACCAATAATAGGTACATTGTGATACCACATGTGTTTGAGACGCGGCCTCTAGCCTACTCGTTGAACCATTTAGAGCTTCTGATGAAGCGTAGAATGTACCTAACGTCAATATTATTCAGATCATCTATGTCATTGAAACAGAAGGCTCCTAAGTGGAGTTTCCTTCTTTGGGAGAGAGCTGGGCAGGTGCAAAGAAGGTGAAGAATAGTCTCTTCCTCCTCCGCGTCCATGCAGCTTCTGCAGAAATCAAGTTGTACTCTTTGTCCACCTAGAATTTGTCTTTACGGTAGCATCCAGCTTTAATTTAAGTTTGCATGTAGCGATAGGCATACCCAGTAAACTTTTGCCTGGAAGGATGGGTATTGTTGTTTGATGTCTTGCAAGTTCGTCAGCCTTGCAATTCTCTGGAATATCCTTATGCCCCGGCACCCAAATTAGGTGAATATTAAACTGCTCCGCCATCTCTATAAGAGACGATCGGTAGTCTAGAGCTGTTGAAGAATATGTTGAGGAAGATTCCAGGGAATTGATTGCGGCTTGGCTGTCTGAAAAGATGCGGATATCAATGGCCGATATCACGATTTTCTTTAGCCAAGACAAGACTTCCCTTATTGCCATTATCTCCGCCTGGAACACGCTACAATGGTTTGGGAGACGAAAAGAGAGTTTTAAATTAAGCCTATTACCAGACAAAGTAATAAAAAAAAAAATCTGCTAGATAATAATTGCTGCACTTCCACTAAAGTACGTACCAAGTCATTGGAAAGTGCTACTAAAATTTGGCAAAACACACCATAACGTAACTTTATATAGATGAATATCTCTGCTGCAAGCAACGCCTGAAACTAATAATTGAAGAAAAATACTTGATACCAAATCACCAATTTGGCTTTAGAAATAATTATTCAATAATAGACCAAGTTCACAGAATAACTGACGCTATCATCCCTACGCAATATATTACTTTACAATCAAATTATAAAACCGTAGTGGAATTATGACATCCATCTCTGGCGTTCTGTCATATATAACACAATTAATGTTATTCAATGTTTACAGAGTAAAGTAAGATACGACAATATTCACCGGGATCTGGGGATAGATAATGAAGCCAGGACAATATAAAGGTATAACGAGACGGCTCTGAAACTGCTCAACACTGTTGGGTTAAAAGCAGATTTAATGGTACAAAGCCCTTTGAACCTTGGCCGCCAGACACATCTAAGGAATCCAATATAACAATAGATAAACAATTATTGCCTACAATACGAGTATTTTTTTATATTTGTGTTATTTAATTTGTAACTTAAATGTTCATATAAAAACAAATTGCTCGTTAATTATTTAAATTAGTTGCAATGTAATGAAATAATTCATTGTATTCTCTATCTATTGTTTCAAAAAAAAAAAAAAATTATGATTCTCCATACCAATACTCTTTTTAAAAAAAAAGTAATGTGCTTTTTTTGTGCTTTTCGAAATTTAGTAGCCTTACAAACAAATATTATTATATTAAATTCTTAACTAAATGAGCGAACATACCACAATGTTTGTCGAAAAGTATTCCAACCTTAGTCCAATTTAAATAACGAATAACATCTTGGAACGCAATATTAACATGCCGTTGGGATGGGTGCAGGTTGATTGAAAACTCCTTTATTCGATTATCAACATCTACTCGTGATTCCAAGTGTGGAATATCGAGCGCGTCGCATATTGAATGAACGTGTGCTCGGGATACATCGTCTGACGGTCCAAAAATGGCGTGAACTCCACGATTTATTTGTGTACAAACTGATAAAATACAAAAAAATACAATACAAAATATGTGTTACTTGGCAAATTTTATAAAATTTTTAAAAACAATCACCTTTCTTATTTGCACGAAACGAATCATTTTTGGAAATATATTGAATGTCGTAGTGTAAAGTTGTTTCGGGCAGGATCCCCTTATCCCGATTGATACTATGTACAGCATATCTAAAAGCCAACTCTGCTGGACTATTCGTCTGATCGTCATTGAAAATACCGCCTAAGAAATTTTTTTTTAAACTTGTTTAATAATTGAAGAAATACCCTATATTGTCATATTGTTGACGGCAATACAAAATATTTTTTTTTTCTCACACTATTTACAATTTTTTTTTACATATATTTGTTGAAAATGACTTAGATATCGATTTTAAATAAAATCGTCTAAGCCGATTGGCATTATTTCACTTACCATTGTTTTTAATTTTGCTTACCCTGAGCACCTACATATGAAGGCCTCGACCCATAGAATACGTTGACATCGTTCCGTTGTGTGAACTGCCAACGGATCAACGGACTAAAAAAGTAGAAAGTAAACCTACTTTATCCGTAGGTTAAACTTTAGCATTTAGGCCGGAGGCCGTCTGCTGTATGAAGAGATGTCCAGTTTTTATTTATTTTTTTTTAAGGACACCCAAGTACTGTTTGATTCACCTCGAATTTTCTCGCGAATTTTTTGCTGTTATTTTTTTCAGAAAGAAAAACTAAATACGTTAATATAGGCCGAAGGCCGTCCGTTGTATGAGTCGAAGAGATATCCATAGATTTTTTATTCCGCCACCCAAGTACTCTTTGATTCGCATAGAATTTTATTTTAAAATTTAGTAAAATCTAAGTTATTAGATACATTTTTCAATTTTTTTGAAATAAAGAATTCAAATATGGCAAAAGTATAATAAATTAAAATTCGATGGTGCCATGAAATACCTACGATCGCTTCTAGATGGATTATAACTTTCCCGTACTTTTTTTTTTAAGAAAACGCCCCCGAGAATTAGGCGTGGCATTATACAACATATGGACGAATTGTACAAAATGTCTTTACTATAATTTGTTAAAGCAATATTTTTCAGTTTTTTAGTAAAAACATTGAGAAAAGGGCATTTTGTGAAAAGTGGGGGTGTCTGTAGGATGGTTTTTAAAATGTTTACGCTTGTCCTTCGGGTCCTAGAAAGCTTATATAACAAATTTCATCTTCCTAACTCAAAATTTAAGGCCCAAAAGCTGGTGACATACGGATGGACAAATGAACGGTTGTCGAATAGACGCACAGACGTTCATCAGACATGACTAGATTGACATAACTTTCGATCCTAATCGCAAATATATATACTTTTGGGGGTCTATCGTTATTATTTATTTATGTTATAAAAGATCTCAACCCGATCAAATGAGATTATAGGACGACAAATCACTTACCAATGCGTATAACCGGAGGCAACAAATAAACTTCGCCTATTAGCAGCAATTCAATAAGAGTAAATGTATTTAACGTCGATGTAGCTATTAATAATTTGAAAACGCTTGACTTTAAGTACAACATTTTATGAGTAAAAAAAAAACACAAATAATTCATGCACATTCATTAATCATTTCATTACTAATCAAATTTAATTAACTTAAGGTCTCGAGTTTCTCATGTAGAGTGGATTTCTTAATATTTTTTTACAATCATTTGTATGTCGTCATACAATAATTCCTTACGTGTTCTTCCCTTTTATTATTTTCACATTGATTTTTATTCCGATTGAAACCTTAGTAAGGCACTACCATACTTTGTTTTAGTTCAACAGCACTTATTAAATTATTGTTGTGAGTTTCCCCTCTACTCGTTTAAACATAACCAATTTGTTTTTATATTCTTTATATGCATATATGACACACTTACAGTAATAGAAATAAGTTTACGAATAAATCTCGTCAGAACAAAAGCTCCGGACAGAAAGAAAATACTACAAGGAAATTGCAATTCATTTGGAACAGATCGTGTATCCTCTCTTTTATGCCCTATCCTATAGGGTATATCAATTTTGATACATTAACAGTAACATAGAGTAATATTAACGATAGGCGGCGAATAGTATATGTATATATTTCTGATGAACATCAATATTTATATCGATGTCCGTCCGTCCAGTTTTTGGGGCTCAAATGTTGAGGAGGATGACCTCTCTTTATATTTACTTACTATATGACCACTTTAGAACCCGAAGCAGTGTTTAAAATCTGCCCACAAACATGCTCATTTCCAAAAAAAAAAAAACAAAAAACATTTTTCTAATTTTTACTATAAAATGAAGAAACATTTATTTCAGATAGAACTCAACTTTCTACACTATTTGTTCAAACAGTGTCCTATCCCACTTTTCGGGGTGTTTTCTTCAAAGAGCTATATTCAGTTTCCTCATAGCTACTATATTTACGATGATGGTTAAGCCGAATTTTAATGATGTCATAGGAATCCGTGAATTTCACTGACAAATAGAAGACATTTACGCCCACTGCTTCTAAAAAAAAGGAGTTACAATAGTTTTCCTCAAGAAATGTCTTAAAAACAGTGAAAACAACCTTTGAATAGAAATGTATCACATTATTTCAATTACAAATTTCACAATGCCACATACTTTTTATTAGGCATTAGAAAATAAAGGATAGTGTATTATAGATGTTTTTTTTTGTATATATAATATAATAATTTGCGCGCGCCAAAAGGAATATGAATACCCTTATACTATTTCATGACACGGGCGTTTTGGGGAAAGGAAGAGAGAGAAAGAAAGATTGGTGTAGTGGTTTGAAACTGAGGTGGTATCAAGTTTTAGTAAATTCCAATATGGATGTTAATTTTAATGTATGTTTTTTCTTTTATTAAACCCCAATAAAGGAAGGGTGAAATATTATGTTCAAATTAAATAGAGCCATACCTTTATTTGTTCATATCTAATATGCATCTCCTAAATTCATTCAACAAACCTCCAAGACGTTCCACGCAATCACAATTTTTAAACCGTTGGCTAATGGCTAATGATATGATCCTGATTTAGTAAATATGTAGCTCCGAAAAACTAAAATCAGTTTTTTGAAGAAAATGAATAAAAAGTGAGTATAGACCTTAAAATGTAACAAATAAAATGCGCGACTGTGTCGTACGTAGGTACTTCCACCTATATGTTGTTTATATGCAAATAACTCCAATTTTAAATTTAAGAAAAATAGAAAGAACGTTTTTTTAAACCTAAAATGTTAAAAATAGAAAAAAACAATTTTTTATTTTACCCTTAAATTATTTCAGGGCACGTGGTGTTACCACTACACCACGGCCACAGTTCAGGGAACTTTTACGCAATTTCACGTTTAAAAGGTTGATTCACACGAATCGAAAAGGCAGACAAAGTCAAGGAAACGGCAGTCAAGCAAAATGCATACATATCGAACAGGCAACGAAAGTGATTCCTATCTATTAGGCCGCATTAGCAGATGTAAAGAATATTTGTTTGTTTCGCTACCCTTTTCGTTAAGCGTCGTCATGCGTGAATCAAAATTAATTGTATACAAAACATGTAGGAAAGTTACTATCCTTCTGGAATGGATCGTATGATACCGCCCCTAATAAAGTGGGCGTGGCGTTTCGAAATTTGAAAAACACATCCAACGATATCTTTCTTTTCAGAAAATATATCCGATATTTTCAAGACATTTTATCAGCAAACTATTGTTAAGGTTTTTCTTAGAAGATTATGAGCGTGGCTTCAAAAATTTCTGACTGAAGTTCCCGGATTCTAATGAGATATTCACAATAAGACTTAACTATCACCAGTAGAGGGTATAAGGGTATATTAAGTTTGATACATAGTATACATATATATTTGTGATCAGCACAACAATCCGTCCACTTTTTTCGGGCCTTAAATTGTCAGGAACATGAAATTTAGGATATAAGACGTTGACTGTCTCTACGGCTGAAGTTCCCTTCATGGCGAAATGCTTATGGTACCATGGCGACCAGGGACCAGTGACAGAGGTGGTTTTAGTGGATTAAAGCCCTACGCACAGACTATCGATGCTTTCCACCTTTCTTACAAAAAAAAATTAAAAAATTGAAAAAAAAACACGGTCTGGTCTGCCAGAGGTGACTGTGTTATATCTCGCAATTTATGGCCAAAATTGAATGAAAAAATAACAACTAGCCTATTGGCAATGAATAAAAGAAAAATACGTACCCTGACAGGTGTACTAACAAGACATGGTGCGACAGGCGCAATGGCCGCCAGGCTGGTATTTCGATTCAAAATGTTCGAAAGCGGATGATTACATATTCGTAAATCACTTTTTTGTTACCTGCAACAATTCAAATTTCTTTTGGAAAATTTACACTTTGTAATTCGAAAGGTAGTGTCAAAGTCACTCGAATTTTGGATATTTCCTTCGTTAAGTGTTTAGCTTGCGGATTGATTTTTTTTTTTTTTTTTGAAACAATTTTTTAAACACTCCCAGGCAAGAATCCGACCTTCACGGGCCGAAGTTTTTCTTTTTCTGCCTGGGCGTGGCTTAGAAATATACTCTTCAGTCTCCCTGTATAGCCTTAAGGCATATTGAATGGCTGCACGCGAATGTTTAAGAGTTTTTTAATTTTTTTTCTGGGACATGCCTTGGGAGGCCAAAAGGACAATTTGGCCTCTTTCAGCTTCACTTAATTCGTATCTTTTTCGCTTAGCCATATTAAGGTTGATTATTTTTTATTATTATAGCACAAAAAACTATGAATGAATAACAGGACATCCACAAAAAACTGATGTGCACACTTTCACTACTATTTTCGAAATGATACCCATTTTACTGCACACAAAAAATCCAGAGTTAAAAATCGCTTGAATTCCCCATAATTTATTCATTAATGGGTAACAGATTCTGGAAAGTCAAAAATATTCACTTACCTGTAGTAGTTTTTTATAAAACGTATTTTATAGGAGGTGCTTTTCATTTATGGCCAGGGCTGTATACAGTAATGTTACGGTCCTTAAAAAAAAAATGGCATAACTTTGCTTCATTTAAGCACGTGTATGAACCAACTAAATGCAGCAAAGGAATGCAACTTCATAGTCACTCTTAGAATGTTGGGAAATAAAAGGGGGAAGAACCAATTTTGAATTAAAACTCTTTCTATGGTAGGCCGCAAACTTTTCAATCAACCATCGTATTTTTCCGCTTAATGTGTTTTAATATCATTGCAGCCGCACGGTGCTAGCTACCACGGCAGATGTTCTGAAGACCTCAATTCAATGATTCCAAGAAATGCGACATTTAAATGTTCTACTAGGCAAGCTGGTAGAGTCCATCACCTTCAAGTCCTTTATGCCAACCGCGCGAATATCTTTGTATCAAACATTGTATTTCACTCCAAGGAGACACATTTCCATAAGCTTTTAATTCCAAACTATTCAAGATAAGAAACAAGTTTCGCTTACTTTATTTAATAAAAAAAAATATTTTAATAAGATTTAACAGCATTGGTGGCTTGTAACCCTCAGGCCTGGCGACAACGACACCTTCGGAAACATCACTGGGCAATTCCAAGAGCCTAGACAGATCGAAACGTGGCTTATACAAGACCTTCACTTTGCGAATGTAGAAATTGTGCAATGACTCTTGACTTGACACATCTTCTAATATCCAATGAAATGAATGCAATGAAATCAGGAGCAAAAAAAAAAAAAATTGCTGACGACTGTCATCAGTGACAGCAACTTTCCACTTATAGTTTCTTTTTTAAATTAGAGATAATCAAGAGTTTTTGTAATATTTTAGATTTTTATTTACTTCAACATCATTTTCTGAGGAAAAAAATGCAGTTTTATGCAGAGCCTACTATGGCAGTCGTTTTTTTAACAGATTTTCAAGCTTACGAATTCTTCCCCTATCACTTGACGAAGAAGTGTTTGAGGCGCTTAAACCAATAGGCTGTATTCCAGAAGCATTTAGATCTGAGTTTTTCTCAGTACTACTGCCAAACCCACTAAAGAGGAAAGCGCGCTTATTCGGTGTGCTAGAATACAAACTTACTAAACTACTTCCAGCATGTATACTACTGTCTTCTTCTGTTGTCACAGGTAATTGTGCGTAGCTGCTGCCAACTCGAGTTAAATTGTCATCCCCTACAGCTGTGGTAGGGGGCGCTGATCGCTTATACATTTCAATCAACTGTAATTGATCTAATCGCTTTACAATTTTCATATCAAGTATCTTCTGATACTCGGTTATGGTTATATCTGGTAATAGCTTTAAAACTTGTGCGGTGAATGCTGCAGCTGGTTGAATTGGTGTCATGACAACTTTAATGATCATTTCAGCGCGGGTCATATCTTTGACAACCACTTTGGTATAACTTGTTGGTGCCTTTCGGTTTACACTCGATCCAATCGATGGGAGATCAAGGAGTACAGTTTTTAAGCTGTGTGTGTCAAGGAGAAGCTGTTCACATCCCAGGATATTATTGGAGCCATCTGAGTTAGTCGGTCGACACTTGTACAATGTATTAACGAATTTCGGAATAAAAGAACTAACAAACTTGTGGCAAAATTGTGTAAAATATTTTCGAGATGTCGATAGGTTATCACGAATTATTGGTACAGTTTGTTTAAAGTGCGCTATTATGGTATTTATAAAGGGACTTTGGTCACCAACGTTATTTATGCAATGCCATTGGATCTAAAATAAATTAAAAAAAAGACCAGTTAAAAGTACAGGAAGTGAATAGAAGTTTACCTTGCTCATTACAGTTAAGGATGCTTCACAGCCATTTTCCAAATCCTGAACCAGTAGTTGAATGCAGTTGGAAATTGTTCTGTAAAAAGATGTAAAAGAAGTATAAGAAGTTTAATTACATTTTATTTCAGACTCGATTCAATTATTATCAGTTAGTTCGGTTGTCTTTTGAATTTGATCTTACAAAATATCCAAATTAAATTGTTCCAAATATGATGTCGTCCTTTTGGATGAAGGCATTAAGTGCGGTTCGCTTTGTGGCAGAACATTCCATAAAATCTGTCTTGGTTTATCCGAAGAAATTTCTAAAGATTTAAAAAGTGTAAAACCGACAATTTTTTTTCATTGCAATGAGTGCTTCATATACTCTCACAAAAAATTATTCAACAAAGTTAGTGAACTCGTCTCTGTAGTGGATCTATTACGAAAGAGAATCGATGAACTCCGAATAAAAGATAGAAGTGCAGTTGCTCCGAAAGACGCGAGTAAAACTGCTTTAGTGCAGTGTTAAATATTGAAATGCATTTGCTAAGCAAATCATATTGTATTCTAGTGAAGAGACAATCAAACTCAAACATGTTGGCCCTAATACTACTGCTTTTGAGGCTAAAGTTGTATCTTCTGCAGTGGACCTCGATTTAGTAATAACGGAAAAGGTATTACACATCGATCAAGTTTGTGTCCGCATTGCTTCTGGAGATTCCTGCGCTGGTGACCTCTTATTATTCTTGTGCTATATTCCTCCTCACAGTAACTTTGCGATATATAAAAAAACATCTAGAAAATATCGAAAACGTCATTTCAAATTTTGAAGGCAAAAACGTAAATATCTGTGTTCTTGGTGACTTAAATGTCGGAGACTTACAACGGTTTCGTCATATTTAAAACTTTTGCCGTGTGGTTTTCTTCAGCAATTGAAATGACAGTTATTGATACATTATTTCCAATTGGGTTAACTCAAATAAACTACTTGTCGCAGGACAAATCCAAATACAGTTCCGAACTCGTAAAACAAACGCCAATTCTGCGAGATACTATCTTATCACTATCGGAAATACTTCGAAAATACCGATTCCCGATCCCCTGACCCCCCTTGATATATACTTTTCTAAAGAAATTTTGGTTACTTCTGGTGTTCCAGAAGGAAGTCATTTGGTGCCTTCTCTATTTTTGCTTTTTGTTAATGATCTGTCCTCAAATTTAAAATTCTTTCGTTGCATCCTGTATACTGATTATGTAAAATTCTTTTCCTGCATTACAAGCATAAATGACTGTCATCAATTTCAGCTGGATTTGTATCGCTTTTCAGAGTGGTGTCGTTTTAACGAATTGATTGTGTATACTAATAAATGTGCTTCAATATCTTTCAGTCGGTTGAACATTCAGGGGTAATTTTTGATTCTAAGCTAAATTGTGACCTCAATATCGAATATTTAACATCGAAGGCAAGTTCTTTGTTTGATTTCCTTAAAGGCAATTCTACGGCTTTAAGGACCCACATACACTAAAGGCAATATATAGCAGTATACGAGGGCAAGGTCAAAAGTTCTTGGCCTGACGCAGAGATGGCGTTCCAATCAGCAAAATTGTATGTTTCCTGCCTGGGTGCACTTCTCATTAGTTCGTATGACAAGTTTCAACTTGTTCTCTCAAGTAGTTTCTTTACAGGAATTTTTGCAGTAGACGTCTTGCGTTTTTTGGTTAAAATGGATAAACTTGAATATCGTGCGGTGATAAAATTCTTCGTTTTGGATGGGTTAACCCCTAAGGAAATGCATCCAAAGTTGACAAAAGTTTACGGGGACTCTGCTCCTTCCATGTCAACCGTTAAAAAGGGGGCAGCTGAATTTAAACGTGGTCGCACGTCTCTCGAAGATGACCCACGTGAAGGACGGCCAAAAACCGCAACCACACCCGAAACCATCGAAAAAGTGCCTGATATCGTGTTGGACGATAGGCGAGTGAAGGTGAGTGAGATAGCTGAGGCTGTGTGTTATGGGAAGAGAGGGTGCGAAACATCTTGCACAAAAACTTAGGGATGCGAAAGCTCTGCGAAAGATCTGTGTCGCATTTGCTGAATGCCGATCAAAAGCAAATGCGCAAACGATTTTCGCGGCAATCTTTGGACCGATTCAATAGGGATCCGACCGATTTTGTGCGGCGATTTGTCACCATGGATGAGACATGGGTCCACCACTACACGCCAGAAACGAAACAGCAGTGACGATCACCCCCCTCATGAATCGCATTATTCCAACCTTTTTTTATTTGCTAGACGAAAGCCCTGGTGGCTAGTGCTGTTTAATATATTATTATCTGTAAATTAATTTTACTTACGCATATCTACCATTTGAACGCCCAAACTTTAAGATTCAATAAATAGTAGTCTGCAGTACTAATACAAAAATTTAAATGAAAACTCAATGGAATAATTTTTAAGAAATATCGAATAAATAAATGTTGCATAAAAATAGTATATATATAATAGTTTTGCATTATTACGTTTTCTGAAGGTTTCTTAATCAATCTGCATTTAAAATTTCTAAAAATCTTTGTTAATGCTAAAGTAAAAGCGGTTTCAGTAATTCAAGTGGTTAATACCCCTAAAATAAGCTTAAAGTTCATTTAGTGTACCTCTAAATAGTCATTTTTATAGTTTTAGGGCGTCGCCTCCAGAAAATCAACGAGCACCGAAGTAATTCTCATTTTGATATGTTTGGGTCAGTCTAATGTACATACATCTTACATTTTACACTTACCTGTGGAAAAGGTCTTTCTCCTCCAACATATCAATTTTATTTACATAAGCTGGAGTAACTTTGTCTTTCAGTTTATCCTCTAACTGTTGAACAGTCTCAAGACAGTATTCAGCTGTTGTTAGAACACAACATATTCGTACCAAATCCACTTTAGTAAATCTTTGCGATTCACCTTCTTTGAGGAAATTGTAAAACACTTGACCAGCAGCTGTTGACAAATTTTGGAGATCTTTTGTAAGCAATGACATTGAATTACCTATAAAAGAAACAGCTGCATTAGTATGCAGTTCAATAATACTAAATTAAGTCCTAAATACCTATAGAATTTTGAATACTTTGCATTTTCGGCGTGTTATAGTCTAGAACTTTACTTGCATATTCCCTCAAGTATTTTTTAAATATCATTGCTAAATCGTACATATGTTGCTCATTGCTTAATTGCGTGCATTGAACCATGCATTTCTTGTAGAACACAAACAGATCTCCCGAACTAAGAAAATATGAATTTGATTAATATTGTATATTTTAAGAACTGAGATTAAGTAACTTTTCACAAGTCCAGCAAACAGACTATTATACAAACCTTGGGAAAACAGTTGTCTTGACTTCAGCTACACGCATTGGTTCCCTGGACATCTCAACAAAACGTTCCATCAATTCAGATAAATTTCGGTCGATGCTATTGATATAAATACCAAGATGTGCCTTAAAACATACCCCGATAAGATAATTAAATGGCCCTTGTTGGCTTCCTGTCATACTTGTCGCCAAAGCTGCGTCGACATTTAATGCGTTGACAAGTTCGCCTGTCAATGTAACACCAGTGAATCTTTTCGATAGCAGTTGTTCAAAAATGTGTGTCTTATTTATAGCAAACAACAGTAGACGTACATCGATTTCATTTGAGCGCTTCGCCATGATTGCTGAGAGGTCATCCCGAGTCATATGGCAAAACTGTACAGCGATTCGTTCAGATACTTCCCAATCTATAGGAAATATTGAACCGAATTTTTGTTCAAAGTCGAGTAAATGACGTTTTAACCAAGCGTAACGTTTGTCGATTTTGTCCAACCAGGCGATATCCTGATTCTCATGAAAGAGATGTGCATACTCTTCCAACTGTTGTTTAATAAACCATTTCATCAGATCCTTTTTAACTTTTGAATCTAGGACTGAGACAACTTTGCATGCGTCCGCTAAATGAGACAGTGGAAGACGACTTTGTCCACTAGATGATGACTTTTGTGTGGGAGAAAACGCTTCTTTGAAGTCCTCGGTGATTTTTTTGGAGAGAATAATTTGTATTTGGTCCACACTTTCCGACAAGTTCTAGGTAAATTAAAAATTTTGTTTTTAAAGTGATTATCAAATATATATGTTACTGTGTTAAGTGATACAATTCTATTACAACGATATGACCACACTATTGAATTAATGTTTCATAGTCCATGGGTCATAATTTTTGGGAACTGTGAAATATTGGGATGGACAAAAACAACCGGTTAATAAGCAGCAATTAACCGGTTATCATTTTGATTCCGATTATTTTCTAATAACAGCCCGTGTCTAGTTGAGACAAAAGAAAATACAAAAGTATCGCACGTCATGTTAGTAAAATGAAGCAGACATCAGACATTTGAAGCTGCACGATAATTACATAATTTAGCTTAATTTTAGTCAATCTGTCTTAAAAACTATATAAATTCAAATCAATTCAATTCAGGCATTTTACCATAAAAGATGAGTCTCAAGAGCTATAACTGTCTATATGCGTTGAATGGGTTCCCACGTCTGGAGACTACCAGTCATACAAAGTATAAAATTATAAGCTTACGCATACGCGCAGCACACGGGGGATCCATCTTTCCCTCCAAATCCAAAACATACCTGCAAAAAGCATACTCAGATTCCTTCAGGAACTGTCAGGAACTGAACCTTTAACAGGATCAAAATCCTATGTAACAGAACCATAGGCCCAAGGGAACAAATATTAGGGGGCTAATGTCTTCATACCTTATCAACAAAAATAATAATAATAATAAATCCTCAGAAAGCGGATAACGGACTCATGTTTTTCTATCAACCAAACGATACATCATCATCAAGTATAGCAACGCTCCATATTACTAAAAGTGAATTTAGTGTACTCATTCATACTGCATTTCATGTCACACATCGATACGGTCCTTAGAAGGCCAAGAGAAGGAGGCCGCGGTTTATCTTCTTTCGCCCATGTACGTATAGACTATTTCGGTTTCATGTTAGTGGTGGTACGGAGGCATACGTAGAAGAGATGGGAAGTCCTCTTTTCGTTTTTGACAGTTAGAGCGATTGAGATAGGCTGGGACCTCTACTTTTCATTTTATATACGAACGAAATGCTAAAATTCTTCACAAAAAGTCAGTCATTCGCATATGCAGATGATACGGCTATCGTTGTATGTCATCAATCCTTACAAGAAGCAGCAGAAATTATGCAAGCCGAGTTCGAGACAGCAGGAAAATGGTGCCACGATAATGGGCTGATAGAGAATGCGTCGAAAACCAAAATAATGCACATCCAGAGCCCGAATTACCGAACATCGCAAATAACAACCAAAAGCTTTAAATATACCAATTCGTCCGACTAGGAAGCTATCGAGGTGGTTGATATGTACAAGTATCTAGGGATCACTATTGACTGACATTGGAGCCCCACATCAATGATCTGCGAAATAAATTGAAGGGGTCACTATTTGCATTGGTCTGTCTAAAATATAAATCAACGACCTGTGTTCAAGAACAGGTGTACATTGCTCTGACAGAGTCCAGATTGCGGTATGGTGCAGCGCAGACACATGTCGAGAAGCTTCAGCAAATACAAGATTGGTCCTTAAAGTTGATCTCGAGAGGCAGCATAACAACTAACGCCATATGAGTTCTTAAAGTGAGGTAAATCTTTGAGATGACTGCAGTTCTGGCGTATTATGACAACTCAAATTATCGAACATTAATCAACCAACGGTTGATTATACACGAAGTCAAACTTCCACATGACCCTGTAGACAACCCCTGCTAACTCACCCATAACAAGCGGGATAACCCTACGACTTTCCAAAGCAAATTTCAAACCATCGAATTATTGTCGTATTAGATTTTATTAATATTTCGCATTTATAATTGTGTCAAAATGAATTCTTTAGAACTATGTTTATAAACCTATGCTACCATTCAATATTATACACCACCTACCTTGATTTCTTGTATGTCACTGTATTGTTGAAAATGTTGATTAACCTCCGTAATCGCTTGTAGAGGATTCAGTATCTCACCGTACAACCGTTTTTCAATTAACTTATTTAAGCTATCAATGCCACCCACCAACATGTGTAAATGATTTAGAGTAGTTATAGCCGAAGTGAGATTCCTCTTTCCACAATCCAACTGCTTAATATCACGAGTTATCTCCTTTACCATTTCTTCAGTTATTTCGGCGCGTGACTTCACGTCTATGATTTGCGTATACAAATTATTAATAACTTTTTGTGCTTCACTAAGAGCAATGCGACCATCTTTTCTGGTATTCGTTTGACCACGAACCACACTACGAATATTATCGTCGATGACAGTGCATTCAAATTGCATTTTGGAAATTATATCATCAATGCCGGCAAGTGATTGCTCATTGGGAAACATTTGATTAATATAATCGACAGTACTAAAACAAGGTGAGTCCATAGGATCGTCAGTTTTGAGTACCTGATAATAAAATAGAAAAACATATAACTTTAGTATTTCATAATTTATAAAATATATTCCTAAACATGATATCCTTAAGTTACCCTCTTAAGGATTTCATAGTGTGAAAAATCCAACTAGGTTGGGTATGTAAACCGGCCCAAAAATCCTCTAGGGAATTACCGGTACATTTCTCCAGAAATTATAGGGATTTTGGTAAAACCATTTCAGAAAAAATCGATCACACTCAGCAAAGTGCCATAAAATCAGTCATTTTCATTTGGTGTCCGGGTCTAGCATACCTACACATCCAATAATATCAAATTTACCAAACGAAATTGGAAAAAAAATATGTTGAAATAGGTAGAGGGCAAAAGGCCTCGCAATAGCGTTTGTCTGATATCGAAAGCTAGAAATGCTTACCGTTATATATTATGGTTAGAATTTACTAAAGGTAGCAAAGCAGGGGCGTTGTGGCGTAGTGGTTAGTGTGTCGGATCACTACGCAAGAGGTTCCAAGTTCGAATCTCAGAAAACACCAAAAAGTTTTTTCACGATCCCACCTCTCGCGAACGTCTGACAAACAACCGAGAGTATTGTTGTCACGAGAAATATAACGCACACAACACGAGTCGTTGCGAGAAGCAAGGCCCTAGACTTAAAGAGCTGTTACACCAAATATTTTTTTTATTTTTTTATTTTAGCAAAGCAGATCGGTTGAAGTATTTTACCAAAGAAAGCATCGTGTAGCCTCCGACTTCTGCATCATAATACGTAAGGTACATCCTTACATACCTAGCAGTCTCAACAAATGCTTGTTGTATATTTCGGTATAAGTACATAATCGTACACACAAAAAGATGTGTTGTAGAAAATTATTGCAACTGCTAAAAGTTTAAATACTGATATTATTATAGGCTTATAAAATCTTGCCTTGATAACACCGTAAATGTCTTGAAAATAAGCGATCGTTTAATGCGTCTTAAATTAATAATTTAAAAATTAATGCGGAATATCGTTAGTGCCTACGCTCCGCAAATAGGCTGCGATCAATCGGAAAAAGATATATTGTGGCGAGATTTCGATACTTTTTTGAATAGCACGTGAGCGGAGTTTCATCAGTGGAGAAATCAAACTTCGAATTCGAAGATTGTCATGGAGAGAAAGGTTACGGAGTTAGAAATTCGGCGGGAGAAGACATACTAGATGCATGCAAATCAAACGGCCTAAGTATACTCAATACTTTATTTATTAAGCAAGAACGGCACTTTATTACTTATTGCAGTGGGAACACGAAATCCAGACAGATTACCATCGAAGCTGAAATAATATGAAACGGCGAATACGGAACTACAAAGTGATCCCAGGCAAATCGTTAGTGAGTCAATATCGTCTTTTGCTAAAAGAGTTTTTCGCGAGTGAACCAACAAAAAAAGAAGAGATAAGCTGTTACAGTGGTTCTGAAATGTCACGAATAGCTAGAAATATCTTTAAATCAGCGCTTGACAAGGAGATAAACGATTTCGTTAACCACAAAATAGAATCAGCTAAAGACCAAAAAGCAATGTGGAGAACTACTCGTATAAAATTTACTTAAATTAAAATTGGTGCTAAAAAAAAGAGTCAAATAAAAGGTTTTGTTTTCGATAATGTTCTAGTGAATGATTGTAAAACTATGTCAAGTAAATTCAATGTTTTCTTTGTTGAAAGTGTCTGTGATTTAAATAGAGCCATTCCCTGAGTGCCATATGTAAATTTTATTCAACCGATAAATAAAACTTTTAAATTTAAATGAATTCAAAAACTTTTTAAAATAAAAAAAGATGCAAATAGTTAAGCGTAAGCATGATTAGTGACGCCATATCATAGTCATATCATCGTACAGTATTGGTTCCAAATTGTGTAAAATATTAAAAAAAATCAATGACTAATAGAGTATTCTCGCAAACACGGAAAAAATCTATTGTGGTGCCAATTGAAAAATTAAAAAATTCTACAAAATCAGCTGATTTTCGGCTGATTAATATGCTACCCAATGAAGGAAAATTTTGGAGAAGGTTGTACAACAGCAGTTTCAGAAATACATGTAGAATAATTCAACAACCAATTGTTGTGATATTCTGGTACGCAAACGCATTAAACATTTTGGTGACCCCTACCTCTAAATTGCTTCCCCCAACCAGTGGTAAGGGGCATTAAGAAATCATAAAATAATCAGATATTAATAAAAGCGTTTACCAGGGCTATACAATGGTAACCTTAACATTATACATACATATAAAAGCATCTACCGGGGCTATACACTGGTAACTTCAACGTTATACATATAATACATATATCAGCGTGTGCCAGGGCTCACACTGGTGCTAGCATAGGAAAACAAAACCCAATTTGATACGATTATAAACAAGGCAGCTGGTTTGAACAAATTAGTATCTCAGCAAGTTGAAACAGGCACTGAGATACAACGTATCATTTCCAACCTAGGAAAAGAACCCCTGCATCGACGAACAAAAGTACTTTATACTGCGCGTCTAGGGGAGCTCGATCGACTTTGGGACAATTTTGAGGCTACTGGCAACGTCATCCGTGCAGAACATGGAGATGAATTGTCACATGGCTACTTTTCAACCGGATACTACGATATCATAAGACAAAACATATGAATCAATAAGAGAAAGGCTATTGAGTAAGTTAGAGCTAACACAGAAAGATGAACTGGCCAATATCGCGAAAACTGCAGATGACCAGGGACGCGCACACTCTAGCATGCACACTAATAATGGAGATAAAGCTGAACTGAACAATGATTCAGATGGAAGCATACACTCTAGAACGCTAAACAGTGATTTAGATCAAAGGCCACAGGGTGTAGCAAGCAAACCAGCTACCCTCGTTCGCCAGTCACTGCAAAAAAAACAGCAACATATCAGGCCTAATTAGGAGGCAACAAGCGGCAAAAGAATTACTACATAGAGCCTTTCTTGGAACAACAGGTTACTAGGGGAACGACACGATTTCCCGGATTCCAAAATCTCGGAAAAAAATGGTAAATTTCAGAAATCCCAGAAATTGAACATTGAAAAAAAATCGGAATTTTAATTTTTTTTTATTTTGTTGGTGGCCATAAATTATTGAAAATTGATAAAAAATCTCTTAGATGAACTTTTAGCGTTCTTAAAAGAACGTTTGCGAAATTCGCTTTATTAACTACCTTACCACCACTTACCTACCCCACTTCACCATCCCTCACACCGAGGGCAACCACATTGAAAAATGAAAACACTCAATTGGTTAAGCTCACTATATGACAATCATGAAGAAGGCACTTTTTTTCGTAATTCCCATGCATTTAAGTACCCCCTCATTTAAATTCATGACAATCTGAAAGCAAATGCTTACAGATTCTCATGGATTGTACTTAAGGAATGTGTTCATTCTATTGATAGTAATTTGTTATTTGTTATTTGCGGATGCTTAGTTGCAACCAAATCAATTAAGCATATAAAAATGTCTGAGACAAAAAAATGTTTGAACTGCTTAGCGAAATATCGGAAAAGAACATTAAGACTGTACACAAAATCATGTTAGCAATTGAACTAGCAAATAAGATTTAATTTCACTTAAAGCCGAAGGCCCTGGTAGCTAGCGCTTATTTATTTTCTATTTATATGTAGTTCACTTACATGTTAATAAACTTATAATAATAATAATAGTAAAAGTATTTTTTAATTAAATATAATGCGCCAATGTATGATTATACAACTATTGAGTGCATCAAGTACTTGAATGACTAGTACAGCTTTTGACCATGCCATGGACAACACCGGCGTATTTTTATTATTTTTTTATTTTTTATTAATAATAAATATTTTTTATTATTATCAATAAATCAGGCATAGAAGTCATTATTTTAAATGAATTAATGTCAATAAAACATTCTTGGAAAATATCGTCACATTCATATACAATTCTGATTCATAAATTTTCTATAAAAACTGAAAAATACTTGAGACAAGAAATCAACTCTGCAAGAACTTGGTTTCGAGTGGAACTAGTTTTTGGAAACGGATTGATAGTGTTTTTGGTGTATTTTTGCCAGTCCTACACAATAACTGTTTCAAAAGTACCTATTCTCGTATTGGAAAGTGAAGTTTGGCTAATATTCTTAAAATTGAGAAAAGCAAATAAAAAAAAAAAAAAAAACACGTTCCATTTCTACTAAAATCTACAAACATACTTCATTGATTCTTCCAAAATCCCCATCACTTACTACTTTGATCTCAAGTAAATTTTCTTCATTATACCATTCTCTAAACGCACACACTTTTATTGATGTGAATGAGACAAAATTTTCGCAACTAAGCTTCTATGGTAATTCCCACCACTCCTGTTCTTCCCCGGCCGTTCGTAAGTTACTATTTTTCGGGCTTCAAATGTTAAGAAACGAAAAATAAGTATTTAATGTAAGCTTTTTTGAACCAGAGGCACTACATGCATAACAATCCTTCAATTCTTTTCACAGACACTCCCACTTTGCTAGGACTATGAAGAATAAAAAATATCATTCTTTCAATATGTGCAGCCATAAGTCTGCTCTATAATGGAGAACAGCAACCAACACCTACCCGAGCATATAGGAGAAATGATTAATATCTAAGAAATAAAGTGAACGATAGGGCAGAACGAAACTTTCTTACTATTTGCGAGTCACACTAATTTGAATTTGTGTTGGGTTTCTACATCATGTCATGTCATATTCATATGATACATAATCTAGTCATTTAACTATTAGGTAATGGATTTAACTATTAGGGTGTATTGCAAAAAATAAACTATACCTATACTATACAAAAATAAAGGGCACGACTGGGTCGCACGTACTTGCTCCATATGCACCGTTCATTCGTGAATTGTAGATTTGAAACGTATGCAATGTTGAAAAGTGGAGGCAAAATTTGAATTTTCGAAAGATACGTTAAAAGGCTAAAAAAAACTTTAATATGACCAAAATTTGAATACCATATCCTCACGTATGTCTAAAATGACTCAGATGTCAACTTTGAATAAAATTGTCTAAGCCGTAACCGAGATATGTCCAATTTATGTAAATCTGCTTATAAGTAAAGTACCGTTATTTGAATTTTTTTTAGTGAAAAACTGGATACACAGTCTTATTGGAAACGTTATTCCCTTAGGCCTTAAGTAAAGCGCCGTTAATTTTGAGGTTAGAATGAAAATTCCGATTTCCGCTCTAGGCATTATCCCACAGACCCTAGATCAGACCGGCAAACAGACTGTAACAGTGTGGCTCTGTTATGAAATTCGTGGTGCAATATGAGGATTGCGTGTTAAAAGAAAATCAAAGGCGTGCGTCTTTACCAAAAACTAAAATTGAATTCTTTATTACGTAGTAATATGACATAGTCAAATACACAGAAACCAATGGTGCCTAATGGCAAGAAAAAAAGGAGGAAAATAATCGACAGGTAGATGTCGTTGCGCTCACACGACCCCTTCTTGTAAAATTGACTCCTGGCAATTTACCTCTCATAGTCTTGGAGCCATCTTGGTGGTTTTCGGGAGCGAACCGGTGCTGTATCCTTCCGGTCGACGATTTCCTCAATGTCTTTTTCTTTGTCACTATCTTCCATTTGATATACTGATGACCCATCACTCGTAGAATATTGTTCAGTTGACAACTCTTCCTCATCGCCGGTATTTGTCTCAATGATGTTTTGTAATCCATTGTGAGTGTCAGTTAGCAGCTGATTGTTGTTTCTTTCTTTATATCTTTTTATCTGTCCGGTGTGAACGATTCTTATTATTTCTTGTCCAAGTTCGTTGTACTTCCGAATTTTTATAACGTTGTCGCCGAGAATATTTGTTATTTCATATGGTGTCGGTTCATATATTGGGCATAATTTGCTATTTTTATTGGGATTTAATGCTAGTACCAGATCACCCTCTTTCATGGTAAAGTTTAGTCTATGTTGATCGATACTGGTTTTTGCTTGACTTTGTGATTTGTTTAGCTTTTCTATTGCTGTTTGGCGGGCTGAGTTAAGTTGTGCAATTTGTTGTGGTCTATTGACTTGGCACTCTACCGTACCCAAAAGAAGTTCGTCCCGAATTCTGGCTTCGAATCCATGGAGTAGATAGAAGGGTGATTCTTGAAGTGATGAATGTTTGCTTGCGTTAATTGCTTGTACTATTTCAGGAATGTAAGATGACCAGTGTGCGATGTCCCTTTCGGAAATGTATTTTCGGAGAATTGATGAAACTGTTTTAACTTCGCGCTCGATAAGTCCATTCGATTCGGGCCAATATGGTGGAGTCGTGCGACTTTGGATTCCGTAATCTTTGAAGAAATTTTGAACTTCGAGTGAGGTGAAGCTGGTAGCATTATCATTGATGATGGTTTTCGGTGCGCCGTAAATTAGAATGATTCTGTTTTTTATTAGGTTCGTAACATGACGCGAACTAACGTCGGGGACACATTTTGCAACAATGTATCGAGTTGTGTGATCAATTAAAATTAGAATGTTAGTGTTACCTTTGTTGTCTTTTGGGAAGCTGCAGTGATCCATTGAAATAACGTCAAACGGTCTTTCCGGGATTGTTCTTGGTTTCAAGAGGCCCAGTCTCTTGGTGGTCCTGTGGTTAAATTGCTGACATGTGCTACAGCTAGATACGTAATCCTTGCAGTCCTTGAAGTATGATGGCCAGAAATAGCGTTTGGATAGTTTTGAGAATGTCTTTTCATTGTCCATGTGTCCACTGTTGTCGTGACACATTTCCAGAATGGTTGTTTGAAGCGATTTCGGTATTTGGATGCATCCGCGGCCTTTATTGTCTTTGTGCATCAGGATGTTATTCTGGATGCAGTATTTTTCTTTGATTTTTTTGTCGTTTTTTGTATTAGAGTCTCTAGTTAGAATTTGTAATATATCGTTGCATTCCGGGTCGTTGATTTGGGCTATTGAAATTCGCGATTCATCGTTTGATTTTAAAATTAGTTGGGCTATTGTATTTTCCGAAATTCTTGAAAGTGCATCCGCGCAGATATTTTGTTTGGTTGATTTGTGTTTTATTGTGAAATTGTATGATTGTAAATCTAGGAGCCATCGCGCGAATTTACGATTAAATTTGCTGTTTTGTAATAAACAAGCGGTGGTCCAATTGTCCGTAATTATTGTGAACGATTTTAATCCGTATAAATAAATATGAAATTTATTAGTAACCGCCCAGTGTACTGCTAGGCTTTCTATTTGGTTAATATGTAAATTTTTTTCACTATCGGCAAGCGCACGGCTAGCATATGCGATTACTACTTGCTGATTGTTTTGTTTTTGTAGAAGGATTGCTCCCAAGCCGGTTAATGATGCGTCAATTTGAACTTCCGTTGGACAATTATTCCTAAAATGTCCCAGTATTGGTGGAGATTTTAATTTTTGTTTTAAAATTTCGACTGCTGCTGCTGCTTCTTCTGTCCAGATGAATGGGGATGAATTATATGCGTTGCGTATTGGTAATGATAACTTTGAAAAGTCTTTGATGAACTTTCTGTGATGAGATGCAAATGCATGGAATGATTTAGCGTCTGTTTTTGTTTTGAAAATTTTGTTGTATCTGTCGATGGAGTTTGTACGGGAAGGATCTGGACGTATGCCGTGTGCTGAAATACCATAGCCCAAGAAGAATATTTCCATTTGGAAAAGCTGACTCTTTTGTAGAGAAATACGTAGTCCGCTTTTGATTATTTGTTTAAGTGCGTTTTCGAAATTTCTAATAGCTATGTCAATGTTCGGAGCTGATTGACCTACGTCGTCCATGTATGTAATAGTGTTTTCGGTGTTATCGAATGTTTGCTTCATTATACGTTCCATGGTCTTTGGCGCATTGGTCAGTCCAAATGGCATTCTCATAAATTCGTATATACCGTCTTGAGTTATAAATGCTGTTTTGTGAATGTCCTCTGGTTTGACAGCAACCGTCATAAATGCTGTTTTAATGTCCATTGTGTTGAAAATTTGTGCATCCTGTTGAACCAGTTTCTCTATGATGTCGTCGATGTGTGGAGGTGGAAAATTATCTTTATATAATTTTTTGTTAAGCTGTGTATAATCTATTGTCAATCTGCGTGGGGTACTTGGATGATGAGGCTGGTTAACTATTACAACTGGAGAGGCATATTCAGATTGCGAATCTCTTGCAATGTTTAGTTTTTTCCAATTTTCTACTGTTTCGTTTATAAACTGGCGGTCGCTCCATGAATAGCGGTAGGGCTTTCTGCGAACTGGTATATCATCTACTGTACGTAAGGAATGTTGATCTATGGTGCAGTATCCTAAAATCTCGTTGTCTGTCGAGAAGGCTTGTAAATTGTTGCTGACTATTTCTCGAAATTTTTGAATTTGTGTTGGAGATATAGATTTCGGAAATGTTGAGATTTGATGTTCGACTTCTTTTAGAATACATGGTGGTATAGACTGGCTTTGTTTTAATATGCAGGAATTTATATTTGTGTGTGTGGTGTAGCCTGAGTTCGTATTTTGTTTTAATTGGACATCTCCGTTCGTTTCGACAGTTATGGTGATGTTATTGGCCATTCTCCAATCGCTGCCGAGTATCAGTGGTATTGGTGCATTGTTTACCACCGCTACAGGACCAAATGTGCAACATATGTCGCCTACTGCAACGAATAGGTCAATTTGTCCTACAGGTCTACACTCATTGTCAATGGAAGTTATTGCTGAGCCTTCGTATTTTTGAACTGCATAATCAGGTGGTATAGAACGACGATCGATTACTGACTGTTCAGCACCGCTATCGATAAGAGTGGAAATAGGTTTTCCATCGAATGCATAGGCATCTACGATGGGTAAGCCTCGATCACCACCTTTTGACTTCAATGCGCAGTTTGCTTGTTTTGGAGATGGTTTATTTGGGCAGTTGCTCAGTGAATGACCAGTTCTATTGCATGTGTAACAGGGTATTGGACATTGCGAAACGGGGTGTTGACCTTTTTTACAGCGTGGGCATACATAAGTATTTATTTTTGTATTTTCTGTGTATGCTGGTTTCTTGAAATTATTGTCTGTAAAGGACTGTGGCGTTCTAGTGTTGCGATACATTGTTGTTGTGTTGTGGAACTGTTTGCTGGTGTGTTTTGTGTCATCGTCAAGTTTTTGCCCCAGTTCGAATAGTTCGGTTATGGTCGAAGGTGTGCCAATGCGTAGAATACGGCGGTCTGTATTGTCAGCAACACCCTCGAGTAAATACGCAATTTGATCTTCCGTAGGAATATTTACATTCTTTGGGGGCTTAGAAATAATATCTAACTTACTGCTGAAGTACTGGATTATAGATTCGTTCGGCCGTTGGATACGTGCATTTACTCTGTCATTCCATTCGCGTAATGTTGGTGTCTTTATGAATCGTTTCCTGAATGAATTGAGCCATATATTCCAGTCGTCCCTTGAATCGCCTTCGAAGTTCTGCCAGTTTCTTGCAATGCCCGTTAATTTGCTGGTGCAGAATACTAATTTAACCTCGTCACTCCATCCGTTTATTTTTGCGGCTTTTTCGATGGATTTTATGAATTGCTCGGTGGAGTTGCTATCTTCCCCGTTGCATTCCAAAATCGTTTGCGTCATGTCTGGGTTGATGACGACAGTCTGAATAACTGCTGGACAAGTCCCTACCGAACTAGAAGTACCTGCTGATGGTTCGATTTTCCTTGCTTTAAGGGTAGATAGGATTTTATTGTGTTTGATTATGATTTGAATTAACTCATCTTTTGTTGTTGCTGTTGTTTCCAGTCCTCTTGATTTGACTTCTGTTTGGAGTGCATCCTTCGTGAACTGGTTCAGAATTTCTGCGTCGATGGTCGTTTCTAAGAGTTGCTGGACGAGAGACATTTTGTTGTCGGGTGTTTGTTGTTTCTTTATTGTATGTAGGTTGAGATACCGGCTGCGCCATGTAACAGTGTGGCTCTGTTATGAAATTCGTGGTGCAATATGAGGATTGCGTGTTAAAAGAAAATCAAAGGCGTGCGTCTTTACCAAAAACTAAAATTGAATTCTTTATTACGTAGTAATATGACATAGTCAAATACACAGAAACCAATGGTGCCTAATGGCAAGAAAAAAAGGAGGAAAATAATCGACAGGTAGATGTCGTTGCGCTCACACAGACGGACAGAATTGTGAGGCCCACTTTTTCGAGTTTCTTTTTATAGTAATACCAAGTTGATTAAAATCTCGAGATAGAAAATTTTCACGAAAACAATAACATTTTTAGATGAGAAAGTGAAAAATGGCACGAATGCAGTGAAGCTTCCAGACATTTTTGTTAATGCCCACTTAAAAACGAAAAAAAATGTTTTTCTCAATATTTTTGCTAGAAACTGAAAAATATTGTCTGGTTGAAATATGTAGACGTTGACTTTCTCTACATTTCGTCCATACATTATACCATACATAAGCACGCCCACTTCTTTGGGGCATTTCCTTAAAAATCCGCGAACTCCGGTTACATTTTGGGTGCCATGTCCATTTTCTCCCAAGAAAAAGTTGTAACAATTCTGTGATAAAATTCCTTTAAAATCGCGGAAATATTCTCTGTATAGAAAGATATCATTGTATCTGTTTTTAAAATTTCGCAACTCCACTCTCACTTTATGGGGGGTAAGTTAAAGGATGGGGAATAGGGTATCATACGATTCGTTCTGGACGGATTGTATCTTTACTGTATGTTTATTATTATTTTATTATTTTTTTGATTTAACGCGCATTATTATCACTGCAATAGCTGCTGGGTGAGTCGCTCAAGATGCTGTTATTGTACGCCATACATTTTGCTCTGAAATGGGAATTTCAAACGGCTATAACTTCGAGCGGGAGTTCGTCTTTTTTTTTATTACCTAGTTTAAAAATCAGCACAATAAGGCATCGAATGGCATCGAATGGCATCAAACAAATTAAAAAAATCGTCTGGGAGCTAAACTGCATTCGTGCCCAAAAAAGGTTTCTGCTTGGTAGTAACAATTGACCAACAATCCGGGCGGAGTGCCCTGGGATTTAGAATCTTTTTTTTTTAAAAAAAACTTACGCGATCAATAGCATTTTTCACTTCCTTCGTAATAATTATTTTATTATTTCTGGTTATCAATGTATCTCTACTGGACGATGTCGGTGACAATTCACTTGTATTCATGGTTTAAATATTATTTACGAATTTAATGCCTTAAACATGGAATTGAATCACATACTTGAAAATTGTTTAAAAAATCTAAATATGCACAGCTGTCAAAGTTGTAAATAGTCGCGTTCCAAACACAATCAATCCGAACGCTAATCCTGAAACGTGCGCTATAGTTAGGCCATTCCACACTGGTATTCTTGCGTCAGTTGTCGAACTGGTATTTTAAGCATGACGGATCAATATTATGTGGTTTGTTGGATGTCCGCAGCCCCAGTGCGCCCTGGATGGTGTCAGAGCATTCCCGTGGCTGTAAAGAAAACCCCAGAACAATCCCAGAAATTTTTTTTTACACAGAACACAAATATTTAGCCCTGAAAGCTGTTATTCTTTGATTTTTGCAAGTAAAGTTATTTGGCTTTATAAATGTTTGGCTTTTGTATTTTATAAATGTTTGCATCTGATATTTACATATTTCTATTAATATTTTCCAATATATGCAAAGTCTTTGGTCTTAAACACAATATCACAACCGAATAACAATCAACAATTTAGTTTTTTCGCAGAACCAATAGTGCACACATCGAATGCAGTGCTGCAAAAATAGTGCAAATTTAGAACTCGCAAACATCGAATACGTTATGCCCGCGATTCACAATGCAGCGTGAGAGCGAGACTAGAGCGAGGCGAGAAATCCTCGTCCTCATAAAATCGTTTCCCAGTTCACAATGAAGGCGATACTTTTGACAGCGAGCCTGTATTATCTATCTAAAAGCAACAACGGCAACACACCACCTTTCTCTTTTTGGCTACATAACAAAGTCGCATCAGCCTGCTGACAGGCTATCTTGTGCCGAGAGTTTTTAAATTTTCCGAAAAGAATGCGTTGCGATAGAACGAGTCTCGCATCATTGTGTATTGTTTCATACATTTGCATAGATCGAAACTTTTTTTGACTCGACTCGCTCTCACGCTGCATTGTGAATCGGGCATTAGTGAGAAACCAGACAAATTGATTGTGCCCCTGAAAGGAAGTTAAATTATCCTTAATTTCAAGTAGTGTACAAAAATTGAAAAAAAAACTTAGGTGTGAACAAAATGTCAGCTGAATATTGCTTACAAGTTGGTCATTCTACTTAAATATTCTATTTAATAGACGAACCTCAAATAAAATGTTCTTAATAGGTGCATATCTTGTTTAGGAATGATTTTCTTTTGTATTCCCTTCCAACCACATTTCAACATATTTAGCTATTTTCTTCGACCCTTTAGTGCGCTGGAATCATCTTCTAGATGATCCGTGGGTCTTTTAGACATATGGAACCCCAATATGTGTACCTACCCTATTACCTAGAATGCTGCAGAGCAAAAAACAACACTTCACTTTCTTTTTATATGCAATATATTATTATTTTTGAACATGCGCAAAGTAACATAAAAAACTAAACTAAGCATATCTATACACTGCATTATGCCAAAAAAACGGTATGTTTTAATCACTTTATTGACTAATTAACTACTTTTTGTTATTTCTTGGAAGTAAAAAATGAAAAGCATGAAAAGCGTGACTTAAATGTCATGACTTTTGATAAGCTAATGAAAAGGCCTATTGCCCCTTCTGTTAATGGAGCTTTGCCCTATGCGCTCTTTCGATACTTTTTCTATGACTGGAGTTACACGATAAGACAAAGCATATATGTACATACTTTTCTTCATTGGGGTGGTAATATCCGTGACGGATCAAAACTCACTGATCGCGATCAAGAAGTCGATCCGTAACCTATGACTTAACTCCAAACGAGGTGCACGCTTTGTGAATCTGGCCTAGGCCTAAGCTAGCTCAATAAATTCAATTAATCCTGATTAATACATTATTTGAGAAAAATTGCTAAATTTCAAACTACTTGCAAAATTTAAACCAATTTCAGTCAATATTATTATATTTGTGTAGACTTTTCTATTCATATACATTTTTGTCTACTAAAAATTCTTTCAACATCCCTTACAAATTTTGGATTCTGTCGTTAAAATGATTAATAATTGCAAATGCAAATTTTTATTTCTATTTTTTCTTACTGAAAACACTTGCGCAGTGATTGTAATATTACATTCTAGTCTTACATTAGACTAATGAGCAATTTTGTTACGACTTAAATTAATAGTATTAGTAATAGTCGTAAGGTTAATCAATAGACTTTTATTAAGTTGCGAGTTTGCAATTTACATTTGGTACAGCACAAAAGTTGAATACCATATTTCCATATGGGTTTGAATACCTGGTTATGCTGAAGGAGTTTATTGTAGGTTGATAGGCAGGAGTGTCTTCCTATTAGCCAGTATATCTTTATTTAGCGAATACCAAGTTTTTCTCTTTCCTTTATGACATGAGCCTTCCACTGAAACTTTGTGTCTAAAGTCATGCCAATATACTTTGCTGAAGTCGCGTAAGGTATTACTCGATTGTTAATATATATATACCTGTATGTGCTCGATATTTTTGTTTGTGAAGTCCACATGCACAGATTTAGATTCATTCAATTTTATGCGCCATTTCCTTATCCAATTTTGGATTTGCATAATAGATTTTTGGAGTTTGGCTGCTGAGTGTTCATTGCTATTCACAACTGCCATGATGGCTGTGTCGTCTGCAAATGTGGCAATAATATTAGTTTCTAACCTAGGAATATCTTGAGTGTACAAGAGGTAAAGTACTGGTCCAAGTACACTGAGGGTGGCCGTGGTGGAGTGGTAACATCATCGCTTGTCACGCTGTTGATTCACGGTTCGAATCCTGAAGCCAAGAATCATCTATTTATTTCGCACGAAATAAATAAAAGTCGATCACTTGCGAAAGCTAAGTCAATTCTACTGTGAAGGCATAACACTGGCAGTAGGGTGGTCATATGGCTAAAATGCAACTTGATCGTGATGATGACCTCAGGAGGACGGAAAAAAATACTGTGAATTATAAGCAACGACAATGATAGCGAAAAACAAACAAAATACTCCCCAGTTATCTGGACAGCCACTCTTGGAGTTTACAGAAACTTAATGCCACCTGAGTTTCAAACCACACCACTCTGTCTCTTCCCATTTCCATAAAACGTACGTGTTCTAAAAATTAGTATAAGGGTATTCATATCACCTTTAACACATGCAAATTATAAAAAAAAACTTCCTTGGGGTACACTCGTCTTTATTTTTTTAAGCTTAGAATATGCCTTTTCCCCTTATATGATAAAATTTCTACCTGAAAAGTAGGATTCCAAAATATCTGCTTATTGCTTCGAAAATATTTTTTTTAACTTAGTAAACGTAATTGTAAACAAAATGATGGGAAAGGGTTTGTGGAGATTTTAGTTGGGGCATCAATTTTTACATGCCTACTGGGCTTAAACAGAAAATAATTAATAATTTACCTGAAATAAAAGCGAATAATTAATTATATTGTTGTGAAAAAACGTTTATAGTCTGCATATTGTGAAATAAATATTTAGTTCTTTTTTGACAAAAAAGAAAGAGAAATAAAAGAAGGATCCGTCTTGGCACTGTACAATCGGATCTGCAAATTAATTATGTTTTCATGCTGGGATAATTTAATTTTGACAGCACAAAAATTCAACGAAAATCAGCAGTTTAAGAATAATGTACAAACAAAATAAAAAACAACAATAACCATCAAAATAATATACCTAATAATGGGACAAAAATAAATAGAAATGTTCTATTCACTTATAATGAAATTTGCAATTTGAGATTTTTCCACAAAAAGAAAAGAAACAGCTGAGAGCCACGCAATTGACATTTGGATGCATAAAAATCGAATTTCAACCAATCTCGACGTTCGCGATGCTATGTTCATGACAATTTATGCATCAGACTGTCAAAAATATATTAAGTAATATGAAAACACATGCGTACAAATTGGCAAAGACGACAACTTTGCAGTGGACAAATGTCATTGGCTTACTACAGCCAATGAAAACTACTTACCTCTACCACTTCAATGATACACACTTTTTCTTATCTTCAGAATTCAAATACGACTGGACTTACACAATACGACAAAGCAAACACAACTTTTGCCAATTCTCTTTTGGGTACGTAACATGCACTTAACCTTTTTTTCTTTTCCAACCCACAAATTAATCCACAAAAATAAACCAGATATGAAAATATGAGAAGCGGTGAAGAGAATACCGACAAAACCTATGCAATTTGAATAAGTACCCTTCCGTGTTTGTCTATCCCCAACATGTTGTAACCCACTCATACAACAATCAAGATACGTACGTACCTTGTCGTACGGTGTAGCTCTAGTCTTAGCGATAAATTAAAAATGTATTTAGTGAGCTACCGCCTTAATCGCTTTAACGAACTGAACCTGCCCATTTCTAATAAGAAAAAACAGTGCCCAATCGAGTGCAGTACATCACTTGTCTCGTGCCCCTTAACCACTCTTTCTAGAGGTAGATGGTTTTAAGAAAAATAAGTAGTTTACCGGGAAAAGTTTTGAATTTTTTCTAAATAGTTTAATAAATCTTTCGTGGGCGAATTGTTTTGTATGGCGTGGTGAAGCAGAATGCTTGTTGGACTTTGTTTTGAATTACTGTAAGTACCTTGGTGTATATCAACGCGATTGTGTTTCGAGAGTGACATTTATTCCTTTTCTACCTACCAATGGGTGCACTTTTTCTACAGGATCAATCCCTCAAATACGCCAGAACGTAAATAAATATATCAACAGCGCTGTCTGTGCTTGCGTTTCTGTTGAAAAATTCATAAGGTTGCATATTAATAAGAAATCGTACCATCAAGTTGCTTAAATAATACACGTTCCCGGCAGCTGTATGTGGTTTTTGCTAACGTAAAACATTAGGGTCGTTCTACGGCTTATTTTTGTACGGTTTCTTTCGACTTGTCGAGAGGGAACGTTTCTTCTCGACAAGTCGAGAAAGCCGTATAAAATCAAGTCACTGATTTCCAATCTGACTTCCCACGCAAGTTTGCGGCTTGATCTTGAACGGCTTTTTCGACTTGTCAATTCTATTTCGTACATTCACTACCTCATCTTATTCGGTACGTTCCTGTTCGACAAGTCTGAAAATTCCTACAAAATCAAGCCCAGATTCCAAGGATTGTTTTGCGACATGTGGTTTGATTTTGTACGGCTTTTCTAACTTTCCGAAGAGGAACGTTCCGAATTCGATTTGGTAATGAATGTATAATATAATATTCGGAAGGCCCCTCACAAAACCAAGCCCCTGGTTTCCATTCCATTTGCTGCTCAATAGCGTTGTCTCTATGAGAAGGCTAAAACAGTAAGTAAATTTCCAGTTTATCGGAGTATATTTTATGACAGAAAAAAAAAAAAAAACATGAAAGTTATCCGTCTTGAACGAAATGTATGATACCCTATCCCCCATTTTTTTTACACTTACTTACGTGCCCATGTATAATGTGTGAACGAAATATAGACAAAGTCTACCACTACATATTTTAGCAAAACAATATTTTCTATAAAAAATATTGAGAAAAATTTCATTTTTTGAAAAGTGGGCGTGGCTGGCCGATTTCAAAAATGTTTACACTTGTACCGCCTCAGATTCTAGAAACCTTATATAACAAATTTCATGTTCCTTCCCCAGCACAAAAGTGGGAGTTGTGTTCCTTCTATTCCGGATCATAACTTCGCCGTAAGAAGAAAGAAGAAGGGCGGACGGACGAATATGGCTAGATCGACATAACTTTTGATGCTGATTACAAATTTATATACTTTTGGTGGTCTAATGTTATTATTTCTTTATGTTGCAAACTATGTACGAGGGTGGGTCAATAAGTCCCTGAAAAATGAAATAAGGAACACTCTTTTCCGTATAAAAACACTTTATTTTTCAACAGTCTCCTTTTAGCTCTATACACTTTATCCAACGTTTCTCCAATTTTTTGATGCCCTCCAAATAATACGATTTCTCGAGCCCCTCAAAATACTCGTAAGCGTTTGTTTCAGCGATGACCTCTTCATTCGACCCAAATTTCTTACCTCCGAGCCATTTCTTCATGTTTGGAAACAAGAAATAGTCACAGGGGGCTAAATCTGGGGAATATGCTAGATGAGGGAAGAGTTCGTAGCCTAACTCATGCAATTTTGCCATTGCGACTGCGGACTTGTGCGCCAGTGCGTTGTCCTGGTGAATTTCTTCGCCAAATGCGGCCGTTTTTGCTTCAAATTGGCTTGGAATCTATCCAGCAGCTCTGCGTAATATGCACCGGTGATCGTTTTACCCTTTTCAAGGTAATCGATGTGAATAACACCGCGCGCATCCCAAAAAACTGTCGCCATGACCTTGTTTGCTGACAAACCCGCCTTGGCCTTCTTCGGCTTCAATTCACCAGAAGAAGTCCATTGTTTTGAATGTTCCTTGATTTCAGGTGTGTTGTGGTGAATCCAGGTTTCATCCACGGTTACGAAACGGCCAAATTTTTCTGGAACATCGCCAAACACACCTTTGAAGTTGTCAAACGAATGCGTTTGTTGTCGATTGGGAGCAAACGTGGCACCCATCTTTCGGAAAGCTTTTTCATGTCCAAATATTTATGTAAAATCGAAATCACTGAGCCATGTGATAAGCCTGTGGCCTCTTCAAGCTCGCGCACTTTCGCTCGCCGATCGTCCATTATCAAACCATGGATTTTGTTGACCATTTCTGGTGTGGTGACCTCAATTGGGCGACCAGAACGTTCGGCGTCACTTGTATTTGAACGATCGCATCGTAATTGAGTAAACCAGTGGTGAATGGTTCCAATCGATGGTGAAGAGTCCCCATAATATTTATCAAGCTTTTGTTTGGTTTGCGTGATAGTTTTTTCTCGCAAAAAATAGTGTTTAATGAGCACTCGAAATTCACTTTATTCCATTTTAACGAAAATGCTAGTAGGCGTCTATATAAATTGGCTGCCACAACAAAACTATTTAACAGATCTGTCTGAAAATTTGGGTACGTTCTTTTGAAAGATGATTTTTGACAAAAAAAAAATTAAATTTAAGGTGACGACACAATTTGTGTTAATTTTCAGGGACTTATTGACCCACCCTCGTAGATTGCAAGTATTGCATAAAGAAGGGGGGTTATTGGTGAGGAGATGTTGGCGGGTGACTGCAATATGCCCAAGCCTAAGGTGGACAACGTTTGTTATTTTGCTGGGATCGAGACTGGGATTTATCGCAATTAATTTCCTTGTAATGATGATGGTATTGGCTCCAAATGTTTAACTGTCTCTTTCTTAGGGACTTTTTTTATAGTGTTCGTAAAGTCTTGTTTTGTGAAGATGTTAAAGTAGTAAACAGGTGCCTCCTTTGTTGAGCTAGCCGGTCGATCTGCTTCTTCGTTGCTGCGTATTCCAGAATGACCGGATACCCACATTAGTCTAATTTTGTTTGGAAACCTGAAAAGTTGGCTTATTAGTTCGTCGTTATAGTTTGGGTTGGCAGTAGATTTCAAACAGATATACTATCGGAGCACATTATGGTTTTTCCACGAAGTTTTGATGCTATTGTTATCACTTGAAGAATTCCAAATGCTTCGACCGTAAAGATAGATGCGAAATTAGGTAGGGTCCCAATTTTCACTTTTCACTATGATGTGTTTTGTGGAGTCTTTGACCCGTTGGTATAGAAGAATTTCCATCCTTGATGAAGAAGTTCTGATGAGATGTTTCAAAAAAGAGCTTGAAAAATAGAATGATTTGTGATGATTGCCAATGATTTGTAAATTTGAATTGATTGATAGAATTTTATGCGGAATATTTTTTTTAATGAGTAAACCTATTCCCTGCTTGCAAGTCCTATTACTCTTTATATTTGTAAAATAGGCTTTATAGCTTTTTGGTAGGATTGGTGATGAGCCGAAGGGTACGTGTGTTTCTTGAAGTGATACCAGATGTGGGTTGTGTTCTTTTAACACTAGGTTTACGGACATTTCCTATATACCTATTTAAACGAACACGCGTCAATTTGACGCTTGAATGAATACATATATTTAAAGATTATTTTTGCTCGAGACCAATAAATTGTGTTTACTTGTGTTCCAGTTAGAAGCTGTTGAATTGTTTTTTGTTTGTGAAGCAGGTTTTGCAGATGCTGTTTTATTGTTTTGATCGGGTGAAGGCCACGATCCTCCACGATCACCATCGGCGCTTGTATTGGAAATATTCATAAAATAAGAGTTGTTTTGCATTAAGTTGTTTGTAAGTGAAGAGAGAGGTGAATTTTGAAGATTTAGATTTTGTAATGTTGTAGATGGAATGCTGTTGTTAGGTTTTGTTTGCTAGAAATGTTTTTGGAAATGTTTGTTTATTACCGATCGGAATTGGGTTTTTTTCTAAAATTCAAGAACTGGAGAGAGTAGATGTGGGTTGCTTCTGAGTGCCGATTGCTTGTGGAATGGTGTCGTCTGATTTACTTTTGTTGTTGGCTAGTTGTTGTTGGCTAATAATGATTGAGGTGGAGGTGTTTATTTTCCAATTATCGGGGTTAGGTTTTGTTCCGAAATTGAAGAATTAGAGGAGGCATATGTGGGTTGCTTATGGGTGCCGGTTGGTTCGGCAGATTTTATTGTTTGAGTTGAGAGGATTAAGTTTTTGATGGAGTTGGAATGCCGAACTTTTTGAGAATAGGCATTTCCATTGAATTCCGAGTTTGATGGGAATCGTTAGTATATCCTTATTTTGTTTGTATTTTGGACAGTTTAGGAGGGGTGTGGTTCATGGCAATTAGCGCACATGGTTCGTGTGCAGATTTCAGATATGAGTGGTTGAAGGTTACCTGTTTCACAAATTTGCTGTTTATCACACCGTTTCTTTGTGTGACCCAGCACCTGGCAGTTCCGACATCTCATTGGATTACTAATATACTCGTTGACTTTGGCCTTGTACCATCCTATTTCTACAGTGGTAGGTGGTTGGTAGAGGTCGAATGTAAACAACATAAGGCCGGAAGGGATAAATTTGTCTTCAACTTTTTTGTTAAATTTATAAACCTCAGTAACGTTTTGTGAGCGCATTTCGGCAACTATTTCTGATTCTGGGATGTTTGAAGCATTGGATGTTCTGAAGCATTGAGGCGATCGTGGTATTTAACCTACACTAGGCACATGTTTGCAATATTTGTTATTTTCATAAACTTTTCGACAATTTTCATACTTTTTGCTAAGATAAGGATACTGCCATCACGTAGTTGAGTCAATGGCTTTTTTTTTAACACGAACACGTTGACAGACGAGATGGGTACAAACATGGCCGAAGTACAATGGATATCCTGCTTCATATATACAAAAATACAAAATATTTTAACCGCCGAGAAAATACCAAATTGTTTTTCGATATACTCCACTGAGGCTTTAGCATTTTTCAAAGCTGCAGAAATCGCTAAATTCTCAAACAGAAACACTGTCATCTGTACTGATAGTCTCCTCATCGGGTTCCTATCATCATTAAAATTCGAGACGTCATTATAAGAAAACGATCAAAACTGATAATCTTGTGGATACCGAGTCACACAGGAATCCGAGGTAATGAGCTAGCAGACATCGCAGCAAGAAATCCACCATCCAAAAGTGACTTCACAAAACAAATAATCACGTACTATGAACACAAAAGGAAAGAGTCATGGAACCAGTACACCCATCACTACTCCTCTAATACTCTAATGCTGATTGTTTCCCCAAATCCATGTGCTATCACAATGGACCTATTATTGGTCTAATTGTGTCGACTTTCCACTGGCAGCCACTTCTACCTAACCTACACCATTTTCGACTAATGTAGGTGTTCCCCAGGGCTTAGTTTACGAAAACAGTCCGTCCTTTTTTCTGATTTATGTACATACATCAACTCAACTCTGATTTTGATGCAATCATCAATTGGGGTGCTAAAAACCGAAAGAAACTGAAATATATACGAGGGCCTGACGCAGAGATGGCGTTCCAATCAGCAAAAATTTATGTTTCCTGCCTGGGTGCACTTCTCATTAGTTCGTATGACAAGTTTCAACTTGTTCTCTCAAGTAGTTTCTTTACAGGAATTTTTGCAGTAGACGTCTTGCGTTTTTTGGTTAAAATGGATAAACTTGAATATCGTGCGGTGATAAAATTCTTCGTTTTGGATGGGTTAACCCCTAAGGAAATTCATCCAATGACAAAAGTTTACGGGGACTCTGCTCCTTCCATGTCAACCGTTAAAAAGTGGGCAGCCGAATTTAAACGTGGTCGCACGTATCTCGAAGATGACCCACGTGAAGGACGGCCAAAAACCGCAACCACACCCGAAACCATCGAAAAGTGCCTGATATCCTGTTGGACGATAGGCGAGTGAAGGTGAGTGAGATAGCTGAGGCTGTGTGTATATCGGACGAGAGGGTGCGAAACATCTTGCACAAAAACTTAGGGATGCGAAAGCTCTGCGAAAGATCTGTGTCGCATTTGCTGAATGCCGATCAAAAGCAAATGCGCAAACGATTTTCGCGGCAATCTTTGGACCGATTCAATAGGGATCCTACCGATTTTGTGCGGCGATTTGTCACCATGGATGAGACATGGGTCCACCTAAACACGTCAGAAACGAAACAGCAGTCGAAGCAATGGGTGGAAGCCGGTGGTTCAGCGCCAAAGAAAAGGAAGTCGATCGCATCTGTCGGAAAGGTCATGGCCAGTGTGTTTTGGGATGCGAAAGGGATTACCTTGAGTTAATTGATTACCTTGAGAAAGGCAGAACAATTACAGGCGAATATTACTCCAACTTTCTTGACCAGCTGGATGCCAAAATTCGCGAGAAGAGGTCTGGCTTGAAGAAGAAAAAAATCATCTTTCACCAGGACAATGCACCTGTACACACACAAGCGTGCGTTGGCGATGGGAAAACTGCAGGATTTGGGGTACGATTTGCTCGGCCATCCCCCCATATTCACCTGATTTGGCACCCTCAGACTTCCACCTGTTCCCAAACTTGAAGAAATTTGTTTCTGGGAAGTGCTTCTCATCCAATGCAGAAGTTGAGAGGGCCGTAGATTAATATTTTCACAGCCTTCCAGACTCTCACTTCCGAGAAGGAATACTGGTGTTGGAGAAACGCTGGACCAAGTGTGTTGAAGTCAAGGGAGATTATGTAGAAAAATAAAATCATTTTTTAACTGAAAATCGCAGTCTTTCATTGTGAGGCCGAGAACTTTTCCAGTTTCTGCAACATATTTCTTAATGATGTTCTTATCAGTTGGCAAAACGGTAATAAGTACGAGGTAATTGTACTTGTACTTGAATTTCACAGCTCTGCTTTAAAGCTTAGTTTCGCCCGCACTCTCTTTCCTTACCTGTCCACTCTTTAACTCTTCCCTATACCTTTTCTTTTTAGTCCATCACTGGGTTCTACAAACTTCAGTCTTATTATTATTATAACGTTATTAACATGCAAATATTATTATTATTTATTACAACATAAATAAATTTACATTCTAATACTAATTATAACAGCGCTAGCTACCAAGGCTTTCGGCTAAAATTAAGAGATTAAGAGAATATGATATAATTTGATCTCCTTCTTCTTCTTACGGCGAAGTTATGATCCGGAGTAGAAGGATCACAACCCTCCCACTTTACTGCATCCCTACTGGTCCGCCTGTGGGGTTTGCCGGTTTGACCTCAGAAAGTACCGGCAGACTTCCCGGTTTCGGATCACATCGTTACTGAGGCCAATCGAATGCTGGTGTTTTTGCATTTGTGTGATCCAGTTGTTTTTTGGTCTGCCTTTTTTGCGCGATTGCGTAGGAACGGTGATTGATATTGCCTTTTTAACGGGGTTCGAAGGATCTCTCCTTTGAACATGACAATACCAACTGAGCCGGTCGTGCTCTATCTTGCTTGTGATGGGTTCTTTTACATGAAGGCTTCCTCGAATCTTTGAACTTCTTATTCTATCAATCTTCGTTACTCCTGCTGTCATGCGAAGCATCTTCATCTCAGCTGCCGTGAATTTGCCCTCATATTTGTTGTACATTGTCCAGCATTGTGAACCGTATGTGAGCGCCGGACGTACAACTGCGGTGTAGAGTCTTCCTTTAAGCTTAGGGGGCATTTTTCGATCACAGAAGATAGCAGAGTTTTCCCGCCACTTCATCCACCCTACGCTTACGCGATGATTGATGTCATCATCACAAGTTGCTTAGCTATTGATCATAGATCCCAGATATTTGAACTTTTCACACTTGGGAAGCACTTTTCCATTCAAGTAAATGTCTGGAATAGGTCGGTGTGGATCAGAGAACGGGTAGCACAGATACTGTGTCTTTTTCGAACTAATACGGTACCCATTTCCCTCCAAAACATCCACCCATACATCAAGTGCTCGTTGCAAGGCCATTTGATCTTCGCTTATAATAGCTCCATCGACAGCAAAGAATAACTGATGTACTTTGGGCTCCGTCACTTTTCCTTCAAGCAGATAATCAAGGACTGTAATAAATAGCAAAGGACTGAGGACGCTTCCCTGGTGTACACCGACTTTGATTGGGAACTCTTCGGTGACTCCTGTGGGACATCGTACTCTTGTCCTTGCTCCCTCATACATGTCCATGATCATGCGCACGTAGGTTTCTGGAACTCCTCGTTGTCTTAGCGCCACCCATAAGAGATCTCTTGGTTGTCTATCAAAGGCTTTTTTAAAATAAACCAACACCATATGCAAGTCCTTTAAGGAATCACGATGTTTTTCCATTATGATCCTTATACTTTGGATTGCATCTGTTGATTTACCCGAGACAAACCCGCACTGGTCATCAGATAGCCGTATTATTTTTCTCAGTCGGCCATCTAATACCCGCTCAACTATCTTCATGGTGTGTGACATCAGCTTGACAGAAAGGTAGTTATTGCAGTTTCGCTTATCGCCCTTCTCTTTGTGCAAAGGAAGAAGATAATTTTCCCTCCACTGATTAGGCATTGGATCACCGCTCATAAGTTTGGAGATAAGAATCATGAGCCATCTGGACCCGATGTCTCCCATCTTTTTCCAGAACTCAGAGGGTATCTCGTCTGACCCAACCGCTTTTCTTTTTTTGGAGTATTTGACGGCAGTAATGTCGGATACTTCGTCATGGTTAGGAGCGGCTCTTGGAAAGTGTAGCCGGGGATAGAGGCCTACCATACTTTTTGCTTGAAATTGGGCACACTTCTTCTTCGCGAGACCTTTGCAACATCTATATATCACTTCAAGGCGAGCTTTTTCATCTCTATTAGTAGAAGAGCACTTTGACCAAGCCTTGAAAGCCGTTTTCTTTTCCCGTATCACTACTTTAGCTTCATCTGTCCACCACCATGTTTCTTTGGCGTGTTGGCAGGGGCCTTTCGACATTCCAAGCAGTGATTTGGCTCTCTCCAAGCAAGATCGCTGTAGGGAATCCCACATACCTTGTGCTCTGCACTCCTCATCACCGACCTCATGATGATGGTAAAGAGGTAATTTGTCATGTTGGTAATAAAAACTTCGCCTTTCCCTTTGTTCAGCTTGTACCAATTGATTTTCTCAGCCACCTTTGTTTGCTTATTTGTTTTCTTCCCCGTCTCCATAAAAATTTCTGTCAGGAGGAGACGGTGTTGCTGGGCGATCGCCTCTCCCAGGATCACTTTGCAATCTTTAACCCGGGGCTTCATGAAACTGGCTACCAAATGGTAGTCAATCTGGGTTTCATTTCCACCACTGCTGTAAGTGATCAGGTGCCGGCTTTGTTTGACGAACATGGTATTTAGCACGATACGACCGTATGACTTGCACATGCTTAGGATGTCTTCACATGAAGAATTCCTGATGCCGTACCCCAGTCCTCCATGGCAGTATTCATAGTCTTCATTTGTTTTCCCGACATGTCCGTTCATATCTCCGCCAACAAACAAAAGTTCTTCCTTTGGGATGTTTTTGATGGGGTTGTGAAAATCCAGCCAGAATGCATCTTTTTCTCTCTGTTCGCATCCGACTTGGGGAGCATATGTGCTTACAATATTCCACACCTCACCCTGTATGACCAATTTGAGAGACATCAAACGGTCACTGGATTTTGACATGGTCAAGATGTTGCCAAGTAGCTCTGCCGCGAGGATGATAGCAATTCCGTTTTTACCTTGTTCCGATCCATAGTAGAACATCTTGTAAGCTTTTGTCTTAACGTCCAAGAAACGCGCCCGATTCCCGGTGTTTCGCCATTTCGTTTCTTGTACACACAAGATGTCCACTCGCCTTCTAATCATCATTTCTTCAAGCTCGTAGCTGCGACCTTTCATACTTCCAAAGTTCTAACTCGCGACTCTTAGGTTACGCCTAAGCCCCCGGAAACCGAATAGCTTTGACCCGAGCATTTCTGCTCGTCCCAGGATCACAGCCATGCGTAGCATTGGTAGTGCCTGGCGGGGTAGTGCTTTTCTTTTTAGCGTACTTTTCCATAATGCTAGGTTTTTTTTTTGGTTTTGACACGTGCATTCTCCTGATTTTTTTATTTATGTTTGATCTTACTTATACAACACCGGTGATCTCCAGTCGTGTCAACCCACGGATTCGCATGCACACTTGCGGGACAGTTTTAAGAATATATATGTGTGCTAGGCTCACCTGGATATTTTAAAAATTGCCTAGATGTGATTTTCCCCTTAGTCGCCTTCTACGACAAGCGCTATGTATTTGTGGGGGGCGCTGCAGTGACATTCTTAACCCGTCTCTGCACGGGGAAATATTATATGATTTGATATGATTAGATATGGGGGGCGATCCGCGGTTGAGGGGTTCACGAAAACGGAAGTCCGTCAACCACGGATCGCCCCCATTTACACCTTAATAAATAGTGTACCTATTGATATAATGAATGTAAATAAATTTCAATGATAATATATAAATAAGCACTAGCTACCAGGGCTTTCGGCTTGTTTTCGATTAATGGCTAGGAATATTATATTATTTAGTTCGTTAAATAGCTGGTAAACATCGTTAATATTTTTTTCTGGTGAGTTTTTCGGCAATTCTGATAAAGGTGTATTAGCGATTATGCGTTTTGATATTTTTTTAATCTGGTCTTCAGTCTTTAATAATCTTAGTTTGTTCTAATCGTCTACTTGGTATCTCCACAGGGTATGGTGGCTGTTCATATCATCGGCATACATACATATGTATATTAAATTTGTTCTCTTCCAGTACCCCACGCAAGTGTTCACATTTTGCTAATGCTACGGACAGATGGTCCTATATCTCTACGGAGTTGGTGCTGAGAACTGCCTGTCGACGTACACATACGTTTGAATACTGAATTTAGGTTTTTTATCTGGAATCGTTGTGATTGTTTTTAATTTGCTTGTTAAAAATTACCGGTAGTTGTTCAGCGGTTTGAATGTTCGGCGTCCAGATGTGAGTGATAGTCCCAGGGTGCAGAGCTAGGAATTTGTCTATTATTCGCACCCTGCCTACTACGAAAATCTACAACGTTAATAATTTAGGTTCTCTACAAAAGGTGCATTTGTTGACAAATCAACAAGTACTTGCAAAAATCTTTAGCGTTTGTTGTACCTAATCGCGAGTCCTTAAGTCCATTAGAGACTTCCTGCACTCAATAAATGTAGTTATGTGACATTCAACTTATTTTAATCGTTCATAGGATCCGAAGGAGTCAATGCTTTCATCTGATATAAAAAATATCAGACCTTAATCTGTTTATATTTCATTTGCATTGTATAAATCTTCGCAATGCATCAATATGTACAATATATCTTAACTGAAAAAAAATCAATGTAAAGAAATGTATATTTTCTATAATTTTAGGGAGTGCTGCAGATATCAATTGACTAATGAGCATTTTTTATAATTACACATCACCTGTGCGAGAATAGCTTTTGTAAGTATATTTTGCATTATGTAATCATTATTCCAGCTTAATACATAATACATAAGGTTAACTGGTAATTTTTTTTTTTTTTTAGATAGTCTATCACGCCAGGCGAAAAATATGTTGTGGGGGGATAGACATTATGTCAGAAGATCCACAAAACTACAAAATTAGATATTGTAATTTTGTTACTATATACTCTGATAGAAACTATCGAAGTCGTAAATATTCTCCTTTATATCCTCTCTCCTTCAAATATTTGATATTTGAAATCAAAAGCGAGAGGTATAGATTCCCTAAAATCAAAATAAAGTACCAATGACTGTGTAACATAGTATACTCTTCACTTTTTAAAATTTTGAATTTCGAAGCCAATATCGAAAAGTGAGATAATTAGAAGTATATAGTTCCTAAAAAATAAACTAACTAGTTTTTTATTCAACTAAAAACATTGCAACAATAATATGTCCGATGGAGAAGCAGCACAGAAAACGCAAAAATCTGTTGAAAATGCTGCGGAACAAACTGATGAGGAACAGTCGCCATTGAATGCAATTTTTCAATTTCAATCTCGTCAACATACGCACCAGCACAATAGGCAACGACAAACTAATCACCATCTGCAACATCGTTCGCACGCACCACCATTGGTAAGACCATCATCAATAGGATCATTCTTGGAGGAACATACGACTGAGTTCTACAATGCCACTAATATGATTTCACTAGATCAAAATGAATCAGCAGACTTGGAACGTGTTCGTGAAAATATATATCAAACTCCAAAACAAAATCGTCAGCAAGGGGAAGATCAAGATGAGAAAGCTTTCACCTCAGATGAAAATTCCTTGGTGTCTAACTTGGCACTTAGGGATGGCGTTTATGTTACTTTTGCGGGTAAGTTATCTTGATTTGAAAAAATTTAAATAAAGGTCATGACTGGGTCGCACGTACTTGCTCCATATGTGTTTTCCGTTTGTAAATTGTTCAGATCAAAAATGCGTTAAAAAGTTAATTTTTTTTTTACCATATGTCAAAAATTTGAATGTCATGTCCAAAATGGCTTAGATATTAATTACAATAGTCTAGCCATATCCGATTTTTTTTCTCGTGGGTAGATTAAAGGTGGCAGGTTATTCTATGAACTTGGTCGATTGTGGAATGCTTGATTCTGAAATCGAATTAATGATTATGAATTGGACGTCTTTCTTCGATGGCCGCTTGTAGACGCTTCAATAGCAGTTTTACAAATACCTTTGATATGGGTCTGTACGATTTTTGTCGTTTGGAGAGAAATATCAATTTTTCTCAAATCCGCTAATAAGAAAAACTGCGTATGCAATCGAATTGTAAACGTACATATTGATTCAGATATTTATGTATTATTATCGAAATCGTTAGTCGTTTTGCAGAAAATTTCTCTTTTCCAAAATGTTTTGTAGTAAAGTACCGTTAATTTTGGTGCTAGAATTTCTATTCCGCCTATTAACCATAGGCATACCGACCTCATATCATGTTTGAAGAAAATCCTTCCAGCCGTTTAGGCTGTACAGATAGATGAACACTTTTTCGAGTTACCAATATTGAACAAAATCTCGAGATCACAAATTTTCACGAAAACAATACTTGCCCTACCGGAGAAAGTAAAATATAAATTGCATTACTGGGTCGCAAGTCTTGGCCATATTAATATGGTCACTGTCTGATTTTAACAAATTCTAGGTTTATATTATTCATACGTCGGCAAACCCCACAGGCGGACCAGTAGGCATGCAGTAAAGTGGGAGGGTTGCGATCCTTCTACTCCGGATCATTACATCGCCGTAAGGAAAATAAGAGCACGTACTACCAAACTCAAACAAATAAACATCACCCAGTTTGGTTTTAGCTTTTGATTGGTTGTCATGAAGTGGGAAATAAAATCATATTGCTGTCATAACGTTGCATAAGTACAGAAAAAATACTAACCAATCAAAATGTTTGCGTAGCTATAAATCGATTTGTTGAATCGTCTCACTTAGAAGACATACCAATAAGTGGTCGTCCGTACGAACGAGGTTGCAAAAGCTGAGCGCAAGCGAATTCGAAGAAATCCCATTCGAAAACAGAAAGGGAGCTGGATATATCTACCAGATGCATGTCATGGCTCATTCGGGATGATCTCAACATGGACGCCTTTCGTCGGTCAACTGGAAATCTATTGATGCCTAATTTAAAGCAAATTAGGCTTAAAAGATGCAAGCGACTCTTGCACTGGCTCGCGGACAACGGTCATCAAAATATCCTTTTTACGGACGAAAAGATTTTCACCGTCGAGGAAGTTTTTAATAAACAAAGCGATAAAATTTATGCAAGGACATCTAAAGAATCAAAAAATACAGTTTCTAGGTTTAAGCGCGGCCATGATCCTGCTTCGATAATGATTTGGTGGGGGGTATCCCATCAATGAGTTACTGCTCTCCATTTTTGTGAAAAGGGAGTCAAAACTGGGCAAAGGTGTACCAAGAAGAACGAATACATATATTTAAAGAAAAAAACAACATCAATATTTCAACACTTTTGAAGAAAATAGACTTCAATATATATTTACCTCGTTCAACGGATAAAAGTCAGCACAAGAGATAAAATAATGCGAACGGGTTTGTAATTTTCTTTATAAAATATTCAAAATGCGTCAATATAACGCTTTCCGTAAACCTAGTGTTAATGGAGCAAGATGGGTTTTCCAACAGCACTCTGCTCCAGCACATAAAGCCAAAACAACTCAGTGGCTTAGAATCAATCTTCCTGTTTTCATTGCATCCGAGGATTGACTTTGAGGAAGCCCCGGTTTGAATCATTTGGATTTTTGTTTGTGGTCAGTGTTAGAGAGTATGACCTGGAAGAAACCACATTGAAATGTGGAGAGTCTCAAAAAGTCTTTCATCACCCCTGGAAACCGTGCGTGCGTTTGAGCAAATAAATTTTAAAATACTAATCCAAAATGTTTTGTTGTTTAATTAGTATAACGTTTTGTATTTGTAACAGCAGTTTTATTTATTTATTGTATGGAATGTAATTAAAGGTTTCTTTGCTGCAGATTTCGCGACACAGTTGGCTACCTCATTTTTTTTATACCAGTATGTCCTGGTATCCAGAATAGTTTTACGAGTAGTCTGTTTTTTTCTATGAGCTTGTCCCTGATGTCTTCGATTATTGGAGTCTTATTATTGATATTCTAGACAGTATTTATGGTTGAAAGGCCATCAGTGCATATAAGATCTTGTTTATCAGTGTTTAATTTGGTGGCACTGAGGATAGTAAAGAGCTTCAGCAGACAGTACAGATGAAAGTTGTGGCAGAATTCCTTTAGTTATCGTTTTCTCATACTTGTCAACCACTGCGAATGCTACTCCATTTTAATTTTTTGTACTATCTGTAAAGTATAAATGTTTATAAATATTGTTGCTTGTATAGTTTTTTGCCAGTGCGCTAAGATCTGTGATGATTGAATTGCGCGTAAGCAACCACGGTGGATAGGCTAAGTCGTTATTGGTTTGCAAAAAAAAGAGGTATCTCAAACTGTTTGCCAAATGGTAGAGCTCTGTGGATTATTGATGGGCACCTGGGTCGTCTCTTGCGCCTCAGGATTTGTTTGGTAACATTTATTATAGATGATTTATGCGAAGAAGAAAGCTTAGTTATGACTAGGGAGGTGAGATGGTCGAATCTATACGAGTATTCAATTGAAGGTAGGCTAGATTCAGTGAACAAGTTCTTTGTTGGTGTTGTACTGAAAGCTCTTAAGGCGAGCCTTATTGCTGCATGATATTCAGACTTAATAAGTTGAATATAACATTTTGTCGTATATTACTACTGTCTGTAGTCGATCTTCGATAATATAGTAGATTTAATAATTCGGGTACTGTGTTGACATGAAAACAACTAGATTTAGATGTTAAGTATTTAATAATGTTTATCCTGGTAAATAAATGATCTTTAAAATATGCACATTTGAATATCGTCTAAATGGCTGAGGTTGCGGCGTGAATCGTGATGTTAAATTAATTTTAAAGAGTGATCAGAATGTGCGCCTGTGTCTGAATCTGATATAAATTGAACCTTACAACTATAGCCTCAGCAGACTCATATTGTATTGCGGAAGACGCAGATGCATTGACTGCGACTCACACTCAGACGCAAATACAGATTCTGATCAACCCTTAGGGCTGTTCAGAATTTGCGCGTTTCACTGCTACTGAGCCTCAGGCACAAATGCAGGAGCTAAAAGATCTGATCAGAATATGCATCTGCGTCTGAGTCGCAATGTTGCCGCGCGGTTTGCTGTCCTATGGCATAAAATTAGCTGTCAATTTTGAAGCCGTCAAATATTTCAACAAGGATCGAAAGGAAATAAATTGTTTTTATAATGAATTTTTAGTGCTCCGTACCAGAATTTTATAAACGGAACACTAATGGTGAATTTATGTTAATCAAGCTTTTTTGATTATTTTATTTAGTGAATAAAACAGCGATTCAGTTTGTTAATTTTATTTTTAGAGCAAAAACGTTATAGCTCTAACCTCTTCGGAGTATAAGTATATAAGAGAAGGAAATGTGTTTTTACAAGTGACAGATGAAATTGATACTTGTCATTTTTATTCAAATCGATAAATCGATAATTTAGCGTATACATCCATATTGAAAATAATTTAGTATTTATTATTATAAAACTTAATTAACAAATAATAAAAAATACTAAACTTACAGCGCTAGCTACCAGGGCTTTTGGCTATTTGGTCTAGAAGTATTATAATTTATTGCTTAATTCTAAAGAAGTGAGAAGGAAGGAAGAGAAAGAAGTTGAGGTAGATTGGAATTGGGAAATAAATTACGTAGTTTGGCTTGTACGATGGTACATTCGGAGGTTAGGTGCTGTATGGTAAGTGTTTGGTTTGAGTTGCAGAAGTGGCATAATGAGTTCTTACTGAAGAAATATCCATGGGTTAGAAGAGTGTGGCATAACCGGATTCGAACAAAGGCCTTAATCATATTTTTTTTAAACGTTCTGCGGTAAGAGGGACAGATGGAAGAATAGCAACCATTATATTTTACAGGGAATTTTCTACTTGTCAAAAAGGCCTTTACATAGTTGAACATTTTGAGACCGATGTTCCATTTGACTAATTTCAGAAAACAATATACGCTCCAATCCTGTCAAACGCTTTTTTCAAAGTCAATGGAAAGGATTGAGGCATGATTTTTACTAAACAAGGCCGTGGATATATAGTGGTCGATGTGTAATAACGTATTTGAAGTGCTTCGACTAGGACGGAAAGCTGCTTAATTGTTGTCCATAATATTATTATATTCCAGAAACCAGCTAAGCCACTTTGCTACTATTTTCTCTAATAGTTTGCTTGCGCAAGAAGGAAGGGAAATAGGGCGGTACCCACTTACGACTAAGGGGCTCTTGTTGCCTTGGCTCAAGATTTCGTTATATAATGAGAGCAGACGTGTTTTACAAATTGCTGGGCTTTTTTGAGCATGCTGTATTAGGCAATTCTTTAATATCCTGGAGTTGTTCCCTTCGAAGCTGATAGTGAGTGGTCAAATTCTCAATATGGTAAAATTGAAAATAAATACTTCATAATTTCATTTAGGTCCAAAAATACATATTTTTATAAAGGAATAGGAAATAGTTTTAGTTTTTCAGAGTTTATAATTCGGCGAATGAGCTGCTTAGCATGGACAGGCCAAAACTGCTCGCACATTATTGAAAGCAATCCTTAAACTCCGACATGATGATATCTTTCATGTCTGTCTTTTATTAAAGCTATAGTGAATACGTGATTATTTGGAAGAAGTGCTGGATATTCGTATCCGATATTTGCATTACGTATGCGCCCATAAACTCTCAGTATTCCTTTTGTCATCAAGAAATGGACTCAAAGAGCAAATATGTAATTTCGAAGAAATTGACCTTTTCTGTTCCCAAACTACAATCTCATGCACGTATTTAGATTTTTGAATCATTTCTATTTGGCAGAATGGAGCGCAAATAAGTTCAAGTTCCATATGCGTTCTCCGAACTCTCACAAAACCTTTTGTACATCAACCCACATTACCCTTCATCTACCCGAAGGACTTCATTCCAATCAAAATCGTCTTTCCAAAGGTCCTGGATGAATATTTTTACTAAGACAATAACAGGGTTTATAAGGCCGTTTGGATTGTAAAGGCGCGCAATATCTCCTAACACGGTTCGCTTAGTAATCTTCATATTTACTCCAGTATTGACCTTGTAAAAGAATGCATCGACCGACACCGAGTGTTTTAACAACATCATTACTCTTTCAGTTGAAGAAATGGTGTTTGATGGCACTAGCATCGAACACCACTCTCAATTTGGTAGTTGAACTTCCCGGTTTTGATATGCAGTGATGGGGAATAATATAATGTGGCTTGTCGAAATCGTACCTTTGAACTTCTTCCATGTGTACAAGTTGTTTATATTCTTTCATAAAGGCAATATATTGTGCTGAAAGATCGTGATTCTTTTTTAATCTTCTTTCTAGTTCATAGAATCTACGAAGTGCTGTTTCGTATAAGTGGCCGATAGATAGTAGACCAAAAAAGTGTCCAGCTCCTATTGGACGATCAACTCGACTTGGTCTTCCAAATAGTGGATTAGCAAGGTTGATATTCGAAGGTATGAACTAATCACGGGTGTTAATGAGAGTATCTGGTAGAAATTCCGATATCCTAGTCACGATAAATGCGTTAATATTTTCAGCTTAATTGCTAAGACGCTATTTTATGGTGAGGTTAGTCCGATGTTTACAAACCAATGTGTTTTTTCCTATATCATGTATTGACATCATTAGATTAGATTGATGAACGAGACGGGAACCAGCTCCTTATCACTGCGGCCACAGGTGGGCCTATTGTGATTTCCTCATAGTTAAAGCTCATCCATGATCCCGGATTTTATGATGAATCGGGCTATGTCTTTGGGTGCACTAGAAAACGATGACGTGTTCTAATAAGACAGTCACAGGGGCAAAGTATGTGTTCTGCTGACTCTTCGTCTTCGTTGCACATTCTGCATACGTCGTCTTGTGCTATTCCCATGGCCATAAGATGTTTTTTATTTCTTCAATATTACCTGTGACCAAACGAATCTGACTCTTATTTAGTTGTAAGAGTTGTTTCGTTCTTAGGTGGGAATCATTTGGCAAGAATTTGTTGGCCCGTCTGTTACCTTTAGTTTTCATCCAGTAATGATGCGCATTTTCTTTAAGCCATTTGAAGCGCTTAGATGAAGGTCTTAAGTGACATTTTCAAACATTTGAGTAATCAATCAGCGTTTAAAGTTTTTTACTTACAACTTTTTTTGGTAAAAATTATAAAAAGTATATATGACCAATTTGAAGTAAATAAAACTCAAGTGTTTTTAATGTTAGCAATCTTTTTTATTGAAAAAAAAGGAATTGCGAAATATTTACAGTTTTGTGTACTTAACACCTTCATCCACGAACTTTGTTGTATTTATTTACTCATTTTTTATATAAAGGGCTTAAGTGACATTTAGAGCTCTTATAACTATTTATTTTTTGTTTGTGTTTTTTTTTTCCTCAGGACCTGCGTGGCCCACCTCTGGTCTATTATTTTAAAGTATCCCTGGAGTATCAACGCTTGGTAGAGGCAGGTCATGTTAAAATGTTTATTTTGTCCAGCACATGAATCTGACCAAATAATAAGATGGCTCCTATCTTTAATGTCGCTATTATGTTGAACAAAAGTTCAAATAGAGCTGGCTACTTCCGTGCTTTCACTATCACCTACATCTTCTGTCCACGTTAGCATATACGGTTTTTCTCCATTTGAAGTTATGGAATGGACTCCTAAATTATAAAATCACATCTGCGTTAAATAAATTGCCTTTGGTGAGCCTCGGGAAGGGCATTGTTTGCTGTAAGTCAACAGTTAAATAGACAACATTTGAGTCGAAACGCGCCTTTTCTCTGTCTTTTTTTTTGATTTTCAAATGCTGATTTGTAGCTTAACCGATGTTTAGCAGTGTTGTTTCCAGCTTCACATGTGCTGCATGTGTCACTACGTGGATGGCGAAAGGAAAGATTAAATTTTGTGACAAAAACGTTTCTGTAAAATGCTTCTTTTCCATAATAGCAGTCTTCTTTGTTTTCGAGGTCGCATTTTTCAATATAGAGTTTGTGCATTTTAGAAACGCTTAAGAGAGGTGAAAGATATTTTTTGAAAGGGTTTTTATTCCTTGAGTAGTGTGATTCTTCAGCACGTAACTGCTCAATATGTTCCCCTACATACGCCGTCTCTTCGTCCTTAATTTTAGTTGGACGAACAAAATGTTTTCCTCTTTTATCCAGTGACAGAACTGACTGGCCAGATTCAAGCTTTTGCTGTATAATTCTTATTTTTCTTATACCGATTTGGAACAGAGAACAGAGTGCAAACTTGTAAACTCTAATCGGTTATCCATTGAGATTAACGTTATACTCGTAGGTAACCTTTCTCTTGCTTATGGCAGTCTTTCGCATTGGGGATTTCTTTTGAATACCACTAAATAGTAGTGCATTTTTCGCATTAATATCTAACGTATAGAAAGCAAACAGCATCTCTTTTCTTGCGCTAAATCAATATTTTTAAGTTTCCAGTATTGACAACTTTTTCTTTCAACACGATACGTTTTTGAGATATATGTATACTTCTTACCTTGAGCTTTTAGTAAACCAGCCGCTTCCACTGAGTATGTAGTTTTTTGGTTTTTTCTTCGCTTTTTTTTTGGTGAACTCCACCAATTCAGACCCTTCATAGGAAACACATAGTCCCGTTTTGAATTCACAAACCACATAAGAAAATATAGACCTGTGTGAAAAAATATCTTTTTTAAATTCTGCATAAAACAGCCCGTCGCGTCGACCTCCCATTTAAATAAAACGCTGCTAGAAGAGACAGAAAGAGAAAAATTCAAAACGGAGAAAAATAAACCATACATACAACACTTGCTACGACACATGTGTCGGTGTGTTCAAATGTCCACTAAATTTATTGAAAAAGTGGTTGCATATAACACCTTCATCTTTTGCTAAATAATAATCTAGAGGCGATAGAGGAGGCCAGAAAATGCAGAAATTTAAGTTTCCATATAGCACATTCATCTGCAAGAAAAAAGGCAAATTTAAAAAAATGTCGCTTAGGCCCTTCTAAGCGCTTCATTTGTTAATACTGCTTTTTGCAGTGCTATACCCAATTCCGCATAATGGTCTTGGCATCATGAAGTTTGATGCGGATCCTTTTCTAGCTAGTTCACCATTTCTTTTATTACCTTCATAACCGCTGCGGCCAGGTACCCAAATGAGATAAACTCTGTTTGTGTTGGTTAATGTTATGAGGAGTTGAAGACAGTCCCATACTAGTTTTGAGGTAATTTCATATGCCTTAATTGCAAGCAGCACGGCTTTGTTGTCTGAGAGAATATAGATGTTCTTATTCGTTGTAGATCTGTTTAAGTTCTCCCGGATATACAGCTCTATTGCATGAATTTCGGCTTGAAATACTGAGCTACTTTTATCAATACTTGCGTATAGGAGAGTATTCGTGCTCAGTCCTTATACTCCGGCCCCAACTGCTTCATCTGTTTTGGATCTATCTGTGTACCATATATGAGAATATCTTCCCAGTTACTTCTATCCAATGATGAATACATACTTTCGCCCCTATATGATATTGACGTCATTGTATTTCCCCGTTTTGTGCCTATCAAGTTCGCAAATCGCTCAGTTAACAAATTGACATGAGAAGCAGAACTCGGCAAGGAACTGGAGAACTGCTTATTTAGGACGAAGGCTATTGCGGTGTAAAGAATTGCATGCGTGGACGGGCTTTGTGTATTAGATGGAGCTGAAGAGAGGCATTCATGAAGATGGTATCTTTCGGGGTATTGTGGCTGCATTGGTGAATGTTGGCTATTGGCGGAGCATGTGATGTTATTCGTAGTCGGAAGCTTGCTATTGGAACTGCATGCGATATTGTAAGAAGAGAAATTGTTGCACTTACAACCTTTTGATGCTTGGCAATTATTTGGATCATGATTGGGCTTAAGGCAGTTAAAGCATAAGTGGTCGTTGTTAATGAACATTTGTTTTTGAGATAAAAGCAGATTCAGAAATTGATAACACTTGTAAATATGATGGCTAGGTTTTTTGCAAAATAAGAAATTAATCGGCTATTGTTGTTATTATTTGACCGTAGAATTAAAAATGTTTTCAGGCGAGAAGTTTGAATGTTTTAGCATGAATTGATGTACGAATCATAAATCGAAATCATATTTTTTGGAAGGGTTAAAAAAGTTGGAATATCGTTGGGAAAAGTGTATCGCGCTGAAATGAGACTACATTGAAAAATAAATTTAATTTTGAGAAAAAAAAAACAAGTATTTCATTTCATTTCTAGTCATTGACTTATCGAACAGGCCTCTTACTTGTCTGTGAATTGTCATCATTGATAATTTGGTTGCGTTTTGTGAGTAATTTTAAGAGGTCATCGTAATTATTAAAAGAGTGCCATGAATCACGTCGGTGTCACCGTTAATTTATGTTAACCAAGCTTTGTCGATTATTTAATTTAGTTAAACAAACAGCGATTTAGTTTGTTATTTTTATTTTTAGAGTAAAACTGTTTTAGCTCTAACCTCTTCAGAGTGCAAGTATTTAAGAGAAGAAAAATGTTTTTAGAAATTGCAGATGAAATTGATACTTGTAATTTTTAGATAAATCGATAATTTAGTGGATACACAGTTTATTCAAACAGTTAAATTCAAAAATACATATTTAGTTTTATATAATATATTGTAGGAATAGGAAATAGTTTTATTTTTTCAGTTTAATTAATTTATTAGATCGGGGGCTTTTTGGGGCATAATGTACCCCAAAGAAAAAAAAAATGTACACTCCATCATGCGACATATCGAATTAATTTCCAAGGAGTCGAAAAATATAAAATAAATTTTTTTTTTTATAATTTATAACAAATCTTCTGACAGTTCTTGAAAAATATTGGAATATGTGGGGTTAATATTCAAAATTTACCTCCCCATATCCTACCACTACTTTATTCGACCTGTAACAACATCTTAAACATTGATCACATCATCGGACTAATCCAATGCCCGGTATCCAAGGAATTTAATAAAATCCTGCAACCAAATCAATCAGCGTACGACATACTCAGGATAGCAAACCATTCTAACATATCTAAAGTCAATGATTTTATCAGCCGCACACGTCTCACCATATAGAGCCACTTGAATTTATTTCACATCTATACTTTGATTTATTTCACTTTAAGTAGTTTATATTTATTTTTGTTTAGAGCTGAAAGCCCAGCAGCTTGTTGCTCTCTCTTTATAAAATTAACTTGTAATTTGTAATTACCTGTTTAATAAATAATAATAATAATAATAATAAAATAACTTCAACTGGCACTACTAACATGTCGGTCTTAGGCTACAAGGCAATTTTCATTAAAATCTGTTCAGAAGAAGAAGCTGTAAGCCGCTTCAACACAATATATGAGGCTGCGGCATGAATGGTGAAGTTCAATTTATGTCAACTTAAGGAGTTGAGGTAAATTGGAATAGAATTGGTCTCCGTTACGTATCTCTGCTAAATTGTCGTTTTTTCATTACCGCCTTAAATTAAAGTATTTTGCCAAACTTCCCCACTTTACAAAAAAAAAAAATTAATAATTTGCACGTCCTGTCCAAGAGAAGATTCCGTACCAAACTACTTTTCGAAGTGCATCGACCGGTCTCCGCTATCACAATTAATTTATTGTTGATGTAGGTCAGTAACACAATCGATTGTCTTTGTCGATGTTTCCTTTGTCTTCATTCGTTTTGTCCCTACTTTATCTATGCCTCATTCGTCTTTTTTTTTTGTTTTTTCCTTGTACAGTATTTTTCTTCTCCCTGTCTTATTTGGTTTCCTTGTCTAACTTGTTTTCTCTCTCTTTTCATGCTTTTTCTTTGTCAGAACATTGGAAGAAGGGATTTTCATCATCCAAATGTCCCATGTCGTAGGTCACAATTAGTCCAATTACATTTAAAGGTATTATCCTTAGTACTAAAATTCTTAACTTATTTAAATCCGTAAACCATACTTAAACATACTTTCATGTGCATACAACTAACTCTCAAAAATAAATACCATAAACTAACTAACTAACCATACCTAACAAATACATATATAGTCCGGTTCACTTCACTAGACGCATCTAAATTTTGGCAGTAAATCTCTTCTAATTTTTTGAATATGTATTAAAGAGAAACAAATTAACACACAGCAGAGAGAGGAGTCAATACTGAATGAAACACATATGAATGCATACTTGGAGAGAGGATAATAATGGTACCCTTTTACTCTTTTTTGTAAATGACCTTAAAACAACCATATTTTTTCGGTTCATTTGATTAGACGCAGTAAAACTTAATTAGTTTACAAAAGGTATCCGGGCAAGTTCTTTCGGAATTTAATAAGTAGTAAAAAGTACAGTATTTTTTTTTTTTGCCTAAAAATGGGAAAGAAAAGCATTTTAACAACGGAGGAAAAAACGAAAATTTATGTTTACTACGCGGAGGGCTGTACAAAGAGCGATATAGTCCTTAAAATTGACCGAAGTGATCATTGTGTTCGAAATTACTTAAAAGATCGCAAATCTTATGGCAACAACTACCGGGGAAGATCTGTGACAGCCTTAACACCTAAAGATAAACGGAAGATTCTAAGATTACGAGTAGCTTCAAATTCAGCTCTTTCTGTAAACAAAATCATTGCGTCAGCTGTGGGGTAAATGCCAGTAAATCGACAGTGCGTCGTGCGATTTTGAGTGGTCCACATCTAGAATTTAAGAAGCTTAAAAAAAGGCGTCACTAAATTCTACACGAAAGCAGCAGCGACTGAAATTCGCAAGGGACCACATGCTCTGAGATGTGCAAACTGGAAGGGCTGCCAATGACTGGAGAAAAGTTGTTTTTTCGGAAGAAAACAAAATTCAATTTGAATGGGCCAGATGGCTACAATTATTATTTTCATGATATCCGAAAAGAAGACCGATTTTTGACCCGTCATCAATTTAATTTTATACACACTTTGGAATAGGTTTTCATGTCCAACAAATTGACAGGAAATTCATACAAGACCTTGCGCCAATCAGCTTTTCCTAAAATTCGTGAACTTTTTGGTCCTCTTCAGTGGTTCTTTCAACAAGATAATGCTCCGATACATAATGCTCATGTCGCAAAAGACTGGATCGTGAGTGAAAACATACAGTTATTGTCATTTTCCTAAAATTCGTGAACTTTTTGGTCCTCTTCAGTGGTTCTTTCAACAAGATAATGCTCCGATACATAATGCTCATGTCGTAAAAGACTGGATCGTGAGTGAAAACATACAGTTATTGTCATGGCCATCATAGTTACTGGATCTAAATATTATTAAAAACGTTTGGGGCTGGCTAACACGCACATATAAAATAGTTCAAAATAAATTTAAAAAGTTAAAAAAAAAAAAATCACTTGTATCGTGTATTTTCTTTCGTCTAATCAAATGAACCGAAAAAATGTGGTTGTTTTAAGGTCATTTACAAAAAAAGAGTAGAAAAGTATCGTTAGGATCCTCTCCAAGCACGCATTCATATGTGTTTCATTGAATATTGACTCCTCTCTGCAGTGTGTTAATTTTTTTTCTCTTTAATACAAATGTAAAAAATAGAAGAGATTTGAAGACAAAATTTGGGTACGTCTAATCAAGTGAACCGGACTGTACTTAACGACAAATATAGCGAATATGTTTCTACATTAAAAAAGAAAAAAATATATATTTGCGAAACATTTTGTATTTCTTACTCTATTGTGACCTGGGCAGAATATGCCAAAGATCGCAATGTCCAAGGTTACAGTAGGATACACATAGGACACATCCTCGTGTCCTTGTCAATAATGTTTATTGACAATTCCAGTAATTTTCAATTCACCAGATCCCGATTTGTCCTGAAAGGAATTATGTATGTATATACCAATATTCATAGAAAATTCGTTAATTAATAAAATTACATCTAACAGCGCAGAACGGCTGTGGATTGATGATTTTTTATCAGAGCCAACTGGTCGACTTGGATAACCGACCACATTGGATGTGCGGGAGGAACCAGAAACAGGTAAATTGGTGTACTAGTTTCGTGGTTTTAGATTGCCGTGTTGTTCTTGGTGCAGCTAGAATTAGGTACAGACCCGTGTAACATAATGAAATGATTTCACTCAATTTCAGAGGTATTGTGAAACGTAGTTTCAACTACAATCCAACCAAAAACTGTTGGAATCATGCTAGGGAAGTCTTAAGTAGTTCCCGTCGTTAGTCCTCAAATTATATTGAATACCTAAGTCACTGACTAGTTTTTGTGCTGCACTGATCATTTTCAATCGGCTGCTTTCTCTGGTGTGCTTATTAACTTACATTTATCCCAAATAACAGTTTTGTTTTTCATTTATCTGCATTTTTCTTACTCTTTCAAGTCCACCGGTCTTTCCTTTCCCTGAGCCAAATATGACTGAAGTCTACAAATTCACCAAATTCTCCGATGGAAAACAACGGGCAACAGACTTAATGCTTTTCACCTTTAATTTTTTTCAACTGCCGGACACAGTGGAATTTGGATGGTAAATCCCAAACTCCATGCGGTGCCGTCCTGACAATTACTTTGGCTTACCAAAAAAAAGTGTAAATAACCCATATGTGCCACACATGCAATCTTCAACATCATCCTAACTCAGGATGCATTAGAACCATGTGTGCCAATTGCCTTACCTACATCCGTACACATTCAAAGATAGCTCAAAGTTCATCCAAGTGAAAGGAATTTTAAAAATAAAAAAAACGAAAGAAAGTGTCGTATTGCTGAAGGAAGATGTATTTACAAGGATCTAAACCCATCACAAATTGACTCAAATCATGATCTCTTTGCAGAAATGGTAAAACTAGCTGCAGCTATAACAAATGACTCGAAAAACCCTAAGATTCTCTCCATAAAGAAAGTAGGAAAGCCAACACAAGCAAATAACATACAATTAAACTCTTCTTCTCCTTCTTCACCAATACCACCAACAACTTCATCTGCTCCAAAACTAACTGCAAAATCCACTATTACGATTAACAACAACACTAAGGAAAAACAATCACCTGTAGTCCTCAAAGAAAATCCAAAAATAATTTCTCATTTCGCACTCACGTCAGCACCATCATCCACGTTATCAACTTCCTTAAAGATAACCCCCGAAGAAAATGAAATTGACAGCTCTTCACTCTCGCTAAATAATTCTCCATGCAAACACAACCAACACATCAGACAAAAACACCACCACATAATGAAACAAATAGCTTTATACTCTAACAACAACACAAATGTAACATTCAACTCTCCCCTCCACATTACATCAAACACCTTAATTAGAAACAACAGCTACTACATATACGCGTCAGACAATAAGTGTATATGTAGTGGTAAAATCATCCCCGTCACGCTGCAGGTTCACGGTTCGAATCCTGATGTCAAGAATCATCTATTTATTTCGCATGAAATAAATAAAAAAGTCGATCAATTGCCAAAGCTTATGTGTACTCTACTGCGAAGGCATAACACTGGTAGTAGGGTGGTCATATAGCTAAAATGCAACTTGATCGTGATGATGACGTCAGGATGACAGAAAAAAATACTGTGAGTCATAAGTAACGACAATAACAGCAAAACAAAAATTCTCCCCAGTTATCTGGACGCCACCCTTGGAGTTCACTGAAACTCAATACCACCTGAGTTTCAAACCAACTATACTAATCTGTCTCTGTTTCTCTCTGTCCCTTTCCCTTTCCACAAAACGCCCGTGTCCTAAAAATTAGTATAAGCGTATTCATATCCCCTTTAACACGTGCAAATTATACAAAAAAAAAAAAAACTACATAGGCAACCCAAACACTTCCGCCAACTTGGTGTCTTCATCGCCGTTGATGGAGACACCGACATATGTAATTACAATTCATTCTCTTTACACAATGTATCATATTAATTTATATTCTCTTAAGTTCAAATAGAGACAGAACTTATAATTATATCCCTATATATCTCTCCCCATCAAAAATACTCCTCAAAAGATATTCAAGATATCTGTAATTCATTTCACACACCTATAGTCTTAACGGCGATTTCAATAAGTAGAACCCCAAATTCCTATCCCAATTCCCGTGTCAAAATCGTGGAAGATTTCCTAAATAACTCCAAAGTAATCATATTAAACGATGGTACGACGATGGTAGGACTACACATTTCACACACAAATCGTTCACTTATGTGGATACGCCTCTCGTGTCCCTGTAACTACTCGTAAAAACTACATGGACAATTCTGCCGAATTTACACGGCAGTGATCACTCTCCCATTATTATAACTATGAAATCTGGTAGAATTCATCAAAATATAAAACTTGAACCAAAATTTCAAACCGACACATTCGTTCGTTTTCATATCATGTATGTTACTTTTTAAAAGCAGCCATAATTTAGCGTTCTATACGATATGCTGCGAACTTGGTAATTCCACAAACAAAAAACTCTAAAAAAAAAATTGAATAATGGTCCCATGGAGGAACAGCGATATATCCTCCAATCTCTCTCTGGGAAACTATACTCACCACTTATTCAATATAATTAAAATTCCATCGCAAGTAACTTCAAACCCCTTTGAAATAGCCGAACACTAAGCTCAGACCTGGTATGACTACTCACCCGTCACCAGTTTCACCACCGAATTCCTTCGCTCAAAAAGAAAGTCTTTGGCAAACAGACCTTGTTCTCAATTCTGCAACATAGACCCATTGAGCTCTTAATCAACGAAATCGAATTTGAACGTAGTTTTTGTCTGTCTAAAGGGAAAACGCCTGGGTATGACAAAACATAACAAAATTCCCCAAAAACCTTGAAAAACCGTAAACTAACATATATCCAAGGGATAATTCCACAAACTTGGAAAACAGCCAGCATAATACCAATTCTAAAGCCCAATAGAAAGGCCTCCGAACAAATTATTTCGAAAAGACTTCTGATTTTTGGACAATACAAAGCTAATAAATTATAACCAGGTAGCCTTTAGGCACGGACGTTGTACTATAGACGCTTTTTTACACGTCGACCAGTATGTGACTTCTGCCTTGTCTAATAAAAATCGCCTTTCAATTATATCAATTGATTTTGAAAAGGCTTTTGACAAAATTGGAATACATATTATACAAACAAAGCTTACTAATTGGAAAAGTGGACCCAAAATGTTCAACTACATAAAATTCATTTTAATCAACAGAAGATTTCAAATTAAACAAAACGGGACGTACTCTTCAGTCCAAAGCCTTTTTAATGGAATACCGCCATCGTCCCCCTTTCGGAAATTCTTTTCTTGATAGTATTCAATGATTTCGGTAAAATTCTGGACAAACAACATAAATTTGGGCATTCACTGTACGCCGACGACGATGTTATTCACGAAATGTAAAGATACGAGTATATTATAATTCAAATCTCTATATAATTCTCAAATATACTCACAATCCACCTCGAAAGCTGATATCCACTAAAAGAAGATTATGCTGTCAATTTGGTGGGATTGGAAAGGTGTGGTGCATTTTGAGCTGCTTCCAAGGAATCAAACGATCAGTTCGGATGTGTACTGTCAACAACTGGACAGATTAAATACAGCGATCAACGAAAAACGGCCAGAGTTGGTCCATCGAAAAGGTGTCATTTTTCACCAAGACAACGCTAGACCACATACATCTTTGGTCACTCGCCAAAAATTATTGGAACTTGGTTGGGAATTGATGTTACATCCACCATATAGCCCTGACCTTGCTCCATCAGATTACCATTTATTTCGATCTTTGCAAAGCTCTTTGCTGGACAGCGGGGTCGCAATCTTCCCACCTCCAACTTATCACACTCCGACTTTTCACAGCATAACCCAGTTTATAATGTTCAAAAGTCTGGCTTTTCTAACAATACTGTACTTTAAGTTCTTCAGTGGAATCTTAATGGTTAATTCAACAACCTGCACGAACTTCAGCTTCTTATACTCGTATATGAAATTACGCCCTCAGTCATCTCACTCCAAGAAACCCATCTTCCATACACTACCACCTCGCTACCTCTTAAGCGCTACGAATCTTACTTCCATAACCTAGACCCAAATCACTCGGCAAAACAGGGTACTGGCATAAATCTATTCCACATAAGCTCATTACTGTCACTTCCTATCAATAGTAGCCGTAGAAATTTTGTTCAAAATTAAAATGATAATACATTCCCCCGGACCAAAACTTCACTTCTAACGATCTATATGACATGTCAACTCATTTGAAACACTCATCTTTTTGACAGGTGACTTTAATTCCTGGAGTCCGCTGTGGGGCTCGCCATGTACTAATAAACGGGGAAAGATAACAGAAAACTTTTTACTCAACTCTAATTTAATCATTTTAAATGGTGGGAACCCAAAACTGTCACACACGTTGACTTAACTCTGTTATCGCCCCAGCTTGGGGCCAATATAACGTGGGCAGTATTTCCGGATTTGCATGGCAGTGACCATTTTCTAATTATGACCATAGTTTCTCGACACTTTCCATCAGACCACTAAATTGCTATCCATGTACCGAACTGATAAAGCGGACTGGATCTCCTTTCAAACCAACATCACCAAATCTCTAATACAAAGAAAATGCACAGAAAACATCAACAAAGAAGCAGCAACTATCCATAAAGCCATTCAAATCGAAATCAAAATTCTCCGAAAAAAACGAACTGTACCCTGGTGGAAGAAAGAGTTACATACCATGCGATATAATAAACAAAAGTGTTGGAAAAACATAAAAAATACCCCAACGATATAAATTTGATAGCATATCGCAAAGCTAATGCTCTTTTCCGAAATGCGGCGAAAGTAGCTAAAAAATAAACTTTTGAGAAGTTCACTTTAAACATTAACCCTTAATCTACGAGTACATCAAAAAAACTGTGGGCAGATGTTAAGTCACTCACTGGTAGTTTCACACCACCCCCGATAACTATCATCCAAATTGTTGAGCACTTCGCCACGACTTGGTCTGATTATTCAGCCGGCAGCAACTTTGCCCCTGAGTTTCTACGTTTAAAATCTTTAATAGGAACAATTCCCTCTCCCACACACACTCTCCGACTCCACTCTACATTCGTTGACCGTCCAATCACCAGAACAGAATTAGAACACCAGCTCAAGATTTCCAAGGGCTAAACACAGGGTTACGACAAAATCTCTTACAGTATGCTTAAAAATAGCCCTGACATTTTGAAAACCCGTTTGTTGGCATTATACAACCAGGCCTTTAACCACGGGATTACGCCACAAAGCTGGAAAACGTCCACTATCCTTTCTATATCCAAGCCTATTAAGAGCCCTTCCAATGTTACCGGGCACCGCCCTGTCTCACTGCTGCCGTGTGCAAGTGAAGTATTTGAGAAAATTGTAACAAAAAGACTTATCTGGATCCTAGAGCACAATAACCTTATACATAGATAAAAGGCAAGTGGCCTTCCTACCTGGACGCTTTATTGCACATTGACAATTACATTTCAACAGCACTATCCAACAAAAACCACATTTCAATGCTATCAGTAGATTTTGAAAAAGCTTTTGATAGGATCGGGACCCACGTTATATTAAATAAACTAGCTAAATGGAACATCGGCCCAAAAATGTTCAACATTATTAAATATTTTCTTACTAATAGAAAATGTCGGGTAATATTTAATGGTTCCCTCTCGTCCGTTCATGCTTTACACAACGGTAATCCCCAAGGGTCTCCGCTCTCGGTAATTCTTTTTACCATCGCTTTTGATGACATTAGCACAATGCTCTCAAAATACCAAAGTATTAATCATACCTTTTATGCGGATGACCTTATTTTATTCACGAAATGCAAAGACATTGGGGAAGTTTCAACAATGTTTTCTCAGATCCTAACGGATCTTAATACCTGGGGTAAGTCCTCAGGCGCTAAGATCTCGATAGTAAAATCTAAAATATTACATTATGTGCGGGAAAACTAGCTGCTCTATGCATATATAGGTAGTAGTTCATTTTGATCAGCTTAGTCTAAGCAATGTACAAAATTTAAGTATACTTGGTGTTATTTTTGATAAAAGCTTCACTTTTAAGGATCATTGTATTAGCCTAAAAAGAGAACTATCTACAAGGGGAAACATTATTAAGTACTTAAGTTTTAAAAATAGTTTTTGTCACATAAATATTTCAATCAGCATCACCCGTGCAATAGTCCTATCTAAAATCGACTATAGTTTATGTATTTATGGAAAGTGTTCATCATCATTCTTAAAACTCATCGAACCAGTATACCATGCAGCTATACGAACCAGCCTAAAAGCCTTCAGATCATCCCCCGCCAAAAACATGCTTATTGAATCTGGTCTTCCTTCAATCAAACAAAGAGTAAATATTCTGAACTCGATAGTGGTGTTAAAGTTAAATCCATAACAACACAGATTAATTAATTACGATGGCAAACTAATTTTTCTACACAACAGGCCTCCTAAACTAAGTTCGACCAAATACAATACCCTAATATTGGCGAAAAATATTGGGATACCATTACGTTCCCAAGCAATGCCACAGGAACCTCTTCACCATGGGAACTAAACGACGATGCTGTTAATCTCTCTTTAAATGCTCTCAGCATTTAAATACACTGTCCAAAGGGTTGTTACCTCATTTTTCCTCTGTGTTTTCAGCTGAAGCTATTGTTATTCTAAGGACAGGGCTACGGTGTTTGAAGAAAAATGTAAAATCATCATTTGCACAGATAGTCTCACCACCCTAACGGCAATCTCAAATGTTAACAACAACACACCGGTTATCCAAGCCATTCGGGACAAAAATAAATAAATAAGGTAATAAATAAATAGATACCAGGGCATTGAGAAATAAAAAGGAACATAGACGCGGATGCTGCAGCTATGACCGCAGTCCACGAACCGCTGACCGTTTTATATTCAATAAAAAGGACATCAAAAATCTTATCCAATGCTTTTGGCATGAACAATTAAAAGAATAATGGAATGCCTACTACCACCATTATAAAACAATAAACCCCGATGCCAAAACAGCTATTTATCCGCAGAACTACTCCATGAATATGATCAAGGTTTTTACTCGACTCCGGCTAGGACACACCAACCTTATACACGGCCACCTCATCACCAAAAGCCGTCCTCCTCACTGTCATCTCTGCAACTCCAGTTAGACACTTTCATCCCACCATCTAATCTACGAATGTAGCACCAACCAATTTAAATTATGTAGTCTGTCCCGACTTACTCTCATTTCCATCTGAATCGAACGTTAAAACAGTATATAGTCTTCTGTCCTCTATAGGTTTAGAAAACAAACTATAATTATAAGCCACGTAGTCCAAAATATAGCCGAAAGCCCTGGTAGCTAGTGCTATAATTTTTTTTTACTATTGATATAATTTATTATATATTAATAAAGTTTAATGATTTTTTTTTTTTATTTTTTTTTTTTTATAATTCGCGCGCGCCAAAAGGAATATGAATACCTTTATACTGTTTTGTTTTAAGGTTGTAGTGATGGGAAAATACAGAGCTTGGTAGATCATTCCACATTCGTGTCGTTCGGCTTATAAACGAATCCCTATATTTAACAGTACGGCCGAAGTTAGGCTTTAGGGAAAACTGATGTGCATGTCGCGTATTGCGGGTGAAATTTTGAAGGGGAGGAATGCAACTGGCTATTTCGCTGGAGCATCTTTTGTGGAAAAAACGATAAAACCGGGAGAGACAGGCGACATTTCTCCGATGTTCTAATGAATGAATGGAATTCACAATGATAATAATAATAATCGTTTTTTGATCGTGAAGTGAAAAGTGGGCAATGAACAGGATGCAGTTAACAAAATTTGAAAAGGAGGAAGGTGAATCGATGAGAGAAATTTCTCGTCGACCCTAAGATTTAACAAAAAAAAAAAAAAAAAATAAGAAAGTGGTGTTTTAGAGCGAAAAAATGTTAGCGATTGTAAAAGATTCACTGCTCTTAGAATCGACAAAAAAAAAAAAAAAAAAACTTACGCCTAGGATAAAGAAAGTCTAGAATGGGAACGTGGAAGGCAGAATTGGACCCGAGATGGCGAAGTTCATATTCTCAGATGAGTTCAAATTCAACCTAAAATTTTCAGACGGTTGTCATGTCGTGGTTTGGGGAATCATAACTGCCGGTTGAGTTGGCACTCTTGATAGTGGATGGATCCATAAATGCTGTGAAATGCAAAGAGGTCGTAGAAAATGGAGTGGTTCCCACTATAGAGGAAGTGAGCCAGTCCTGCACGGGTCTTGTTTCAGAACGATTCCGTGATTACCTTGCCATCAAGACCGTAAGTGAATCATTAACTTTCCACTGTTTTAAAAATTGTATCAAACAAAGAAGGGTATAAATTCATTGCATTGGCCCGGGAACAGTCCGGACATAAATCTCATTGAGCACATTTGTCATCGAATGGTACACCCATTCGATGAATTAAGGAACAAAAAGCCAAGAAATTTGTAGTAATTAAAACCACACCTGCTACATCACCAGCATTTACGATTCCATGTCAAAAAGGGTTGAAGACCCTAGACCAAAGGCGGTCCTTGCCATATTAAAAAGGATTTTTTTTTCTGTAATTTTTACAAAACCAACAAATTAATGTTAAATCTACATGTTTTGTAAGTAGGTCAAAGTCGAAATTTTCTGTTTTATGCGGCTTTTTTTTTGCATGTTAGTGTACATAGATAACATAAATATATTTAAAAGGAAGCTTATTGAATATGTTCAGACTATGTACTAGTTTATAGGATATAAATTTATTTTGTAAAACATTGTAAACTAAATGGCTTTTATAAAGCTAAATAAAGTACATTCATTCATTCACATAGATGAAAGTTAAAGAAGCCTAAATGTTTAAAAAAATTTAAAGTTTGTTGAACTTTTTTTACAGGTTGCTGTATGTTCCATCCAGTGATAAGTACCACCCGAAAGCCAAAAAATGTGTTCAGCCATAATTTGCAGGCAGTTTTTTTCCTTACTCCTATCCTCTGCACCCACTGTGAGGATTACATATGGGGAATTGGAATTCAAGGAGTTTCTTGCGAAGGTAAGTGCTTAGAAATATTTTAACTCAGTTTCTTAAATGTTTGTATTCGGTAGATGTTGTTGCGATTGTAAAATTTAATTAAGTTACCTAATGAACAGAAATATGCATGGTTATAAAAAAAAAGTGCATCGTGCACCCTACTCGTAAGTGGATGTGTTTTGTTATTTTTATCCATCTGTGTACTTAAGTCTGCCTTAAGTACGCCCACCAACTTGAATATACTCACGTGTGACTTAAATTACGCTGGAATGGTGTTTCCGAAACTCATTTACAGCTGTACGTTGTAGATTCGCCTAACCACTTTTTTATAATCTTTTCGCGGGACAGGCGAAAATTTAACGTAATAAAGTGCACGACTGGGTCGCGCGAAATACTTATTTGCTTGGAAATAAAATGTGTTACAAAGTATTGCAATATCCTTATTAAAAAAAAAGTTAACAAGCAATATGGATTATTGGTCAAACAATCCATATTGCTTGAAATATCGAGTAATCAAATTCTGGCTTCCTTTGACAATCAAATATGATAAGTTGATCAGCTAAAATGAAACGGCGACCGTGTTACTATTCTTTTATACCTATATATATATATATATATATATATATATATATCTATTTTAACCCTAAAACGTAAATAGAATAGACGAGAAATAAAATTAAATAAAAATTCTTAAAACAAATTTAAAAAGTGTTAAAATTTATTTGGCGCCGTCGGTAGTATCAGGTACAACTATCCTGATCCAAAACGCGAAAATTCAGTACACAGAAAGGAAATCCTAAACCGTTAAACCGCGAAGTTCACGACAGTTCCGTAAATATCCGGGCAGACTGTGACGTATCGAAAAAAAAAATCGTCAAGTGACTTGTATTCACACTATTTAAAAAAGTAAAGTGATGGTACAGGATTACGTAGAGGTGCCAGCTATATTGGCCAGAATTCCACCGGCAAACATCGGCGGCCATGTATTGAGAGAAATTCAATACTTACCCGAATTCGAAGAAGACAGTAAAACTCTGACACACTTCTTAACCATGGTTGAAAACTATCTCGCGAATTCAGGAGGGGATCACCAAGCAACAGGTCCACAATATTATTATAAATAAGTTAAGAGATATCACTGTAGGTAATTTAGCTGGAGAATTAAGAGACAAATATGATATGAATATGTTACGACCATGGAAATTTAAAAAACATAGAAAATAAGTGTTCATCTAATCAATATCAAAGTAGACAGCAGAACAGAGTTCACAATGAACAAAGAATTGGGGGACATTATAGGAATTCGGGGAACTTTAGGAATAATGGTGATCAAAGTGGCAGACCTTCAGGGAACGTTGGAAATAATAATTATTAGACCGCCAGAAAATGTCAGGCAAAATCAGTTTCCACGACCACAGCCCATTGATACAAACAAATTTTCTGTAAAATAAAACCACATATTTTGCCTTTTCAAAGAGGATGAAGGAAGAGTATCATACGATCCGTTCGAAACGGATTATAATATTCCTGTAAATTTGAAAATTTGTCAAAACTTAGTAAGCCATGACGTTGCATACGTCAAATGTTCTTAAGTATTAATTTAGAACAGAATCTACTATCTAGCAAGTAAAATAAAATAATTCGTAATTTTTGCCGAAAACCTGGTACTCCATTTGATAGTACAGGGTGTTCAAACTACTTTGATAGGCTGCCATTTTGGTATAAGTTAGTTTTGACTGTTTTTATTTGCCATCCATGACGTGTAGACGTGGCAGTCGAAATATGATATATTGGATAAATCAGCGTTTTGTCAAAATCAGTCGCCGATTACGGCAACCATCCGAAAATTGAGGCATATTTTTGGTCGAAATAATGCGAATTTGGAGAAAGAGGTACTCTTTATTTCTCTCTCTCTCACTTTCTACAAACGCCCGTGCCCTTTGGCGCGCGGAATTTATAAAAAAAAAACTATTCCAGTTAATCCGAAGCCTAGCCCACAACTCTGCTTCTGTACGAGACAGCGTGTCTGAAACTACCTCAACATCAATTGGACACCGTTCGCAGGAATTGGAAACTTGGAATTAGTCCAAATGCTTTGTTGCGAATCTATATATATAATATCTATCATATATATATATATATAATACACATGGCAAAATGCGTATGTGTCCCTCTACCGCCCGTAATTTTCAACCAATTTAGTTGTTTTTTTTTAAATGTAGATAATTACGATACAAAGGTGTTAGGCAAAAAAAAATTACAAAAACATTCAAAAACATTGAAAACAAAACTTCGACATTTTTGTGTGCGATACCGTTGTGGTACATACAGCTGAGTACAACAAATTTTTTTTTATAATGCCTGGCGAAGCGGGCTAGTTCTTCATAAAGATTTGCATTTGTGCCGGTACAAGATTTAGGTGACAGAGTAGCTTCTTCCACAAGACCATTCACGCCTCCGCATATATGGCAATGATATGTTGTAGTATGTTTGTGATAACCCTGATTTTTATGAAAAAGTCATGCTGAAGCGCATTTTAATTTATGCGTTTGTGTTAAGCGGCCCCAAATCATCAATATTATTGTGCAATATTTGATATTGCATAATATTATTGATAGTCTATAGATCATATTGCAAGGATGTACAATATATTGCCTAAAATCAAAATAGGTTTAATATTTATTGCGCAATGCAGAAAATTTGCGTCGTCTGTCGCACAATATTAGTTCAGTTATTTTTCAAACGTTATGCAGTTAACATCTCCGCGAGTAAAGAAAATAATTAAAGTGAATAAATGTTTCTGAGAAAAGTGGTACAGGGGCAGACGACGTAGTAAAGCCAACGTGATGGTACTTTGAAGAGATGAAGTTTCTCATAAGCAAAAAGGAACATTGTACGTCGCAAAACAGTATGCTGTAGAGGAAGGAGGAAATCAAGAAGCTGACGGATTGAATAATTCAATGAATACCTATATAACCAGTGTAAGTAGTTATTTTATTTATTCATATTTTATTATGCAAATTTATGTTCCCATGAAACCTAACCCTCATTAAAGAAATGACAGTAACTATATTTGATAGTTAGCATTACAACTGAATTTCGGCAGTGAATAGTCTGTAGTGATGTTGACCACTCGTTCTTCATTCTACCGCGCCCCTACTTTTTTTTTTTTTTTTTTTTTTTTTTTATAATAATCTGCGAGCGCCGAAGGCATACGAATACCCTTAAACTGTTTCAGGGGACTGGCGTTAGGAAAAGGGGAAAGAGGAACAGAGGAGGAGCCTGTGCACGTTGGCTTTGAATGAATGTTTGCAGGTTGTAGTGGTGGGGAAATACAGAGCCTGATAGATTTTTTTTTTTTTTTTTAATAATCTGCGCGCGCCGAAGGGGATACGAATACCCTTAAACTGTTTCAGGGGACTGGCGTTAGGAAAAGGGGAAAGAGGAACAGAGGAGGAGCCTGTGCACGTTGGCTTTGAATGAATGTTTGGAGGTTGTAGTGATGGGGAAATACTGAGCCTGATAGATTATTCCACATTCGTGTCGTTCGGCTTATAAACGAATCCCTGTATTTGACAGTACGACCGAAATTGGGCTTAAGGGTGAACTGATGTGCAACTCGAAGCATGACGCGTATTGCGGGTGAAATTTTGAAGGGGTGGCCGTGGTTAGTGGTAACATCATCGCTTGTCACGCTGTTGATTCACGGTTCGAATCCTGATGACAAGAATCATCTATTTATTTCTCATGAAATAAATAAAAAAGTCGATCACTTGCGAAAGCTAAGTCAACTCTACTGTGAAGGCATAACACTGGCAGTAGAGTCGTCATATGGCTAAAATGCAACTTGATCGTGATGATGACATCAGGTGGATGGAAAAAAATACTGTGAATCATAAGCAACGACAATAATAGCGAAAACAAACAAAATACTCCCCAGTTATCTGGACAGCCACCCTTGGAGTTTACAGAAACTTAATACCACCTGAGTTTCAAACTACACCACTCTGTCTTTCTCTCTGTCTCTTCCCCTTTCCACAAAAACGCACGTGTTCTAAAAATTAGTATAAGGGTATAAACACGTGCAAATTATAAAAAAAAAAAAAAAAAAGGGGAGGAATGCAACTAGCGATTTCGCTGGAGCATTTTTTATATATTAAAAAAAAAAAAGATAAAACAGGGAGAGACATGAGACATTTCTCCGATGTTCAAGTGAATGTATGGAATTCACAATGTCTCTTTTAACGCGCGATTCTATACCCTGTCTAGAATGTGCAGAATGGTCTTGGGTGCACCAGACCAGATATGGTCATTATATTCCAGCTTAGGGCGGATGAATGCCTTATAAATTGAGGCCAGATCAGACGGGGTAAAATATTTCTTGCACCGTTTAAGGAATCCTAGACATTTTGCAGCATTTTTGGCGACCTCGAATATGTGATTGTTCCATCGAAGTTGGTTATTAATACACATACCGAGAATGGTTTCTTCTTAAATAATTGCGCAAATAGGAACATGCTACAACGATTGTTTGAGCTTTCTGTGGAGACAGCTGAATAGGTCGCTGAAATACACCGAATCTTAAAATCAGGATCCCAACACGACGTGCACGGCTTAGTCGATAATTACAAATTGGTTTTGTAAAATTGCGTCATTTGTCGGTAATATTGCACATGATCTCGGAGCTCAGATATTGGCTGCAAATCAATTTTTTTTTTTTTAAATACTTTCAAATGAGAATTTCGTGTATTTGTATTATACACAATTCACCCTAGCAGCATTTAAAATGGACAATAATGGAACAAAATTGCAGTGATGACCGTTTCTTTCCTCGCTATACCCGCGCGGATGGTCCCAGCAGAAAGCTGCCATATGTTGGCTTGTGTGGTCGCCAACTCAAGCGTAACAATGAAAGTTATATTGTTGTTATACATTTTATGAATAACTTAAAACGTTTATTAGGTCTCCGAGTATTCAAAATTCGGTTTATCGACACGTAGAAATTAAAAAAAACTTTTTTTAATTTATAAAAAAAATATTTTTTTCTTTTAGAGGAGAAGCCTCTTCTTTATTGAAATTCAAAAATACAACTGACTCACAAAACTAATATAAAGAAACTTATCACCTATGTTCACTTAAATAATACGTGCTGGAATGTGGGAATTTTGCAATGGGATTGGGATAGGGTATCGTCTTGCGTTAGCTCCAGACGCTGGCTCAGCAGCATGAATGTGGAGCGTGGTTGTTATCGACTGTTGCTATTGCTGCAGGTGTTTTTGTGTCAAGCACGAGGCGAATATTGGGTTACACATGGCGAATGTGTTTTGTAACATTTGTTGTGTTAACTCCTCCCTGCTTAGAATCAAACGTCCTCGTTTGACCTTAATTCAAAAAAGAGGTATTTGGCTTATTCGTGTAGGCTTTGCTGTTAAGACTTTCTCTTGGGTCTTGCTGGTTTCTTGGCAAGGAGTTGCCATATGCGTGTTTTCCTTCATCTCAATTTGGTTTTCTGGATCAGGTCTATTGTTGACGTTGATATGAATTGCGCGTTTTTTCCATACAGTTTTTGCTATAAAGGCTAGAGCAATCGTGGCTATGGCTATTGCTAATATGATATTTGTTGCTTTGATGGTATTGTGTTTTGATTCCAGTGTTTTTATGTCTTCAGTGTTGCTGGAATGGAGTTCTTTTACCATTTCCAATGATAGCATTTCTTCTGTGTCCTCCGCTGTAGAAAATTGAGCGATTGCAGGTAATGGTTTTAATGTGGATATCACGGTATCAGATGTGTAGGTTTTATTTTCTATGGTAACTGTTGAGTTTTGAAACTTAACTATGAATGTGCCCGTTAGTGGTAATACATTTTGGTGGTCTTGTTGCATTGTGCCGTTAAACCGATTGAGAAAAATGAGTCCTGGGAAGATTTTCTCTACTGTGGGAATATGTTGGTTGTTTATGCGGGTGCAATTGGCTTTTATATTCAGGAGTAGGTTAGGGATACAGGATGTGCTACTAATATCTAATATGTTACGATTAGGACATATTTCTAATTTATTATAGGACTTACAATCTAACTTTAAACCATACATTTTTTCTTGGCATTTTAAAATTTGTTCATATTCTAATTTGTTTACAAAATTTGTCTTCTTTACAGGTTTTAATAAAAGTTTACTGCAAGTGTTTAACTCTAAGCTTGGTATACTTATAATATAAATTATCGAACTTGTGTTCGTGGCAACTTTTACTTCGGCAAAATTTAGTGCCTCATCAATATTACCGTAAGGGATATTTTCCCTCTTAATTATTTTTTCAGCTATGTTAATTTCTTTAATTGATAAAATATATGAATTTATAATTCCTTTATTCGCCCAAAGTATGGCGTATTCTATGTTGACAAGTTCTTCCTTAGTTAGCTTAATTTTTTGTTGAGTAACAGATATAATGGTATTCATGAATGGGTCATGATTTTTCATTTTCGTTAGTATTTCATTAGTTTTCTTTGTTATTTCATTAATATTATTAATAACATCTCTGTTAATAAGGACCTGTCTATTGTTGTTTCTTAATACATTATTTATTTTGTTTCTTATTATTCGGAAATCGTCATGGTCAGGGCTTCCAGCTATCCACTTCCATGCGCTTCCTAAGAAGTTTAGTGACCTTTTGTTTTTGTTTTTAGGTTTGAGCCTATTGAGTATATGTTCTATTTCCGAAAGTTCGTGAGAAAGGAAAGGATAGGAAGGGTGACTCTTATTTATGCCGTGTTCTATTGTATTTTTGATGTTGTTAATTATGCTTTCGCATGGTTCCAAGTCTATGGTATGAATCATTTTAAAGCTGCCATTTTGGATCATTGCCGTCCCGGTTTCTATCGCAACTAATTCACTGGATGAATAGTCCAAGACCTGGATATCGGCCAAGCAGCCTACGGCGTACAGCCTAGAAGGGAAAAACAGTGGAAATAGTTTAAGCTGGGTTAGTTTATAGAAGGTTGCCTGATCCTAGTTTCGTATGTGACTCTTGTGGATTATCTTTCCTGACCGTGTTTTGACTGTGGTTGTAGAGTTTTCCTCGACTATTTCTTTCGCATATCGCTTTGTCAGTTTAGAACCTAGCCTTTTATTTTGTTTTACATAGATTATGTCTCCTGGGGTATACGTTTTGATCTCGGTTCTTTTCTTATTGTGGTATTTTAGATCTTTTTGCTGCTTCTGGACCAATTTCTCGATATTGCTCAACCGCGTTTTCTCATAATCTTCTGGTCCAAAATTGACTGTTCTTCCAAAAAAGAGATCAACTGGTATCTTTTGAGTAGTGGTGTGGAAAGAATGGTTGTATTCACAAACTGCTCTTTCGAGTAGTTCTTCAAAATTTCTATTAATGACGTCCTTTTTCAGACATCTCATTATTTCTGCTAGAGTGGAATGGAACCGTTCCACTTGACCATTCACTTCACTCTTGTACGGGGGTGTCGTGTAGACAGTGATTTTGAGTTCGTCTTTTAACATGAAGAGGATCGACACTGAGTTGAACGACTTCTCATTGTCGAATATTATACATTGGGGAACTCCGAATTGAAAAATGATCTCTCGAAGGGGTCGTCTGACATCTTCAATCGCTTTTGATTTAATTAATTTGGCAATGGCAAATTTGGTGAACTTATCTATTGCGGTGAGGATTAAGTGTTTCTCAGTGGAGAAAATATCTAAGTGTACAGTATGACCGGGATAGTTCGGTATGGGGGTTTCGCCAAGCATGGGGTTGTTAGGGTGACGGTCATACTTATTCTTTTTGCAGGTTGAGCAGAGTGTGGTGAATTGTTTGATTTTCTTAGCCATGCTAGGGAAATAATACCTTTCCATAATTTGGTTCTTGTTCTCATCTGGACCACGATGAGCTCTGTTATGAGTTTCGATAATTATCTCTTCTTGTCTATCCGTGGAGGAAATGTCCTCAACAAAAGATTGGGTATACCTTACCTTGTAGTTCGAGAAATACAAAGGGTAAATTTCTTGAACGATGCCCATAACTCTCTCTGGGGCTAGCAGTCCATTTAGTACTCTTGGGTCTAAGAATCGTTTAAAGATGGATATGAGTTTTTCTTTAGTATATTCAGGTTCCTCAATAACATGTCTTCGGAAGTTTTTAAATGGGATTTGCATCTGATGTTGAGTCACATCACTTAATTTGAGGATTACCTGATTCCGGAAAACGTTTATCGGAGCTTCAACAGAGGGAATTAGATTCTCCGACGAGCTTTCGCTGCTATGCTGAGTTGGCGTTAGGGAATTAATCTGAGACTCCTGTGGTGGTCGTGACAGAGCATCCGCAACTACGTTGCATTTACCAGGTTTGTACTGGAGAGTATAATCATACTCCTCTAGGATCGCCTTCCACCTTTTCATCTTACTATTGTTGTTCTTATTGCTAAGAGCAAATGTAAGGGGTTGGTGGTCCGTGTAGATGTTGACATGAGCAGAACCATATAGGTAGTTCCTTAGCGAATTGAGGGCCCAAATTATCGCCAACATTTCTCTTTCGTTTGTGGCGTAATGCTCCTCCGCCTTGCTCAAAGTCCTAGATATGAATGTTATTGGTCGTCCGTCTTGGGACAAGACTGCGCCAATAGCGAAATTGGATGCGTCCGTAGTGAGCTCGAACTCCTTGTCGAAGTTAGGATACGCGAGCATAGTATCCTGCGATGCAAGCGAACTTTTAATTTTGTTAAAGGCTTCGACAGCCTCAGAATTCAAGTAAATTGGCTTTTTGCTGGAAAGATTTTTGGAAATTCGACCTTCTTCTCCTCGGAGGAGGGATGATAGAGGCTTTGCAATTTTTGCATAGTCCCTAACGAATCGACGATAATAGCCTGAAAGGCCAAGGAAAGAACGAAGATCCTTCAACGTCTTGGGTTGTGGGAAATCGACTATTGCTCTTACCTTCTCTGGGTTAGACTTAATACCACTTTGGGATATGATGAATCCTAAGAATTCCACTTCACGTTGGTAGAAACCACATTTGTCCAGCTGGACTTTCATATTAGCCTCACTGAGGGTGTAAAAGATTTGCCTCAAATGCTCAGCATGCTCCGATTCGCTTTTACTGAATATAATAATGTCATCGATGTATACGTAGCATATCTTTCCGATATGCTCGTGAAGAATATCATCGAGAGCTCGTTGAAATATAGACGGTGCGTTCTTAAGACCGAACGGTAGTCGAGTAAACTCAAACTTTCCGTTATTTATGGAGAAAGCCGTCTTCTCGATATCGGAGTCTTTTAAGGGGATTTGATGAAATCCGCTCTTGAGGTCAAGCACAGTGAAGTATGCGTTTTTACCCAGTTGAGATAGGACCTCGTTTATCTCGGGGATCGGGTATCGATCCGCGATCGTGATTGAATTGAGCTTCCTATAATCGATCACTAGCCGATATTGTTTGTTTCCCGCGGAGTCGGGTTTCTTGGATACTATCCAAATAGGGGAGTTATAAGGTGATCGGGATGGTCTGATTATGCCATCCTCAAGAAGCTTGGTAATTTGTTTCTCGACTTCGTCTTTGAGCGACATGGGGTAAGGGTAAAATTTCGAAAAAATAGGAGAATCCGTATTTGTTCGGATTTCGGCTACCACCTTTGTGGTGAAAGTTAGCTTTTCATCAGGTTCGGAGAATAGCTTGGGGAAATTCCCAACAAGCGATTCGACGATTATTTGTTGGGTGTCGGATATAGAATTGATTTTGGAACTTAGTGAGTTGATTGACTGCATTTTCATTTGTTTGATTCTGATTTTAGGTCCGCCAAGAATGGACATGTAGCTTTCTTTAGCATAAATGACTGCTGACAACTCTTTCAAGCTATCATTGCCTAAAATCGCATGGAAAGATTTTAAGGTGGGTAGGAGGAAGAATTTGATCTTTGGATCTTTAAGGCCGAAGAGACTTGTTTCGGTATGGTGTGTGATTCTGGTACTTCCACCTATTGAATTCGCGTTAAAGGATTCATTATTTGGGATGGGATTCTCGACAAGCGACGGTTGGATGTAATTCCGATTCGAGCCTGTATCTATTAGGATTTTCATTATTTTGCCACTCTTCGTCTTCCCTTCAATGTAGGGTAACGAAGAGTCCGTTAGCCTAAAAAATGCACGGTGGTGAAGTCCTCGATCAGGCTAGCCTCGGTGTGGTTGGTATCATCTGCTTGCTCTAGGGGCTGAATGTATTCTTCTAGAGTCTGTTCATACTGGTTCGTCTCGTCTTCTGTGGCCTGGTTATAATCACGATAGATATCTGTATCTATGTGGAAATTTGTTTGCCAATTATTCTGGTGAATTTGGTTTGGCCTTGATGTACCTTGCTGGGGTACGGGTGTCGGTCCCCTTGGTGTGAATCGACTGACCTGCTGTGACCTTGGTGCGTAGTGTTGGGGTACGTACTGATGGGGTACTGGCATTTGTCGTCTTGGTGGGAATCGATTTGGCTGATGCCTGATTTGGTGACTCTGACTTTGACCCATTGGTTCCGATTTAGTGATCGGATTCGCTGGGAGCGCGAGTGGCTGCCTTGGACAAAAGATGGTCGGTAGTCTTGATTCCCAAATTGTGGTGTAAAGGATTGGCCACGAAATGCAAAAGCAGGCTGGTTGTGGTATAAGTTACGCGGTGGCGCAGCACGGGGCGGTTGCGCTTGTGATTTTCTTGGAGCTGCCTGATTATTGTAAGCATGGGTTGTCCTATAACTCTGGTTCTCCAACTTAAGGCATAAATTTAGCGCGTGAGGTAAATCTAGTGGCTCTCTTATGGCAAGAAGGCGCGGCAAATCCCCTCTTAGCCCACGTATGAATGTATCTAGTGCCTTGTCCCTATACGTCTGGGTCAAGAGGCGCATGGCGTCGGGGCTCGTGTCCATGCAAGATACTCTATTAAGAATCAGGGAGAGATGCGTGTACACCAATTGGTAGAACTCTTGCACGGTTTTATTTCCTTGTATGAGAGATGCCATTTGGTACTCCAATGTGGTTACGTCTCTCTTATCGGCGTAGTGCATAGCTAAACACCTTGATATCGACTTCCAATCGAGCGGAGTATTATATGACTCCAGGGCTATATCCGCATTTTCGGTGATTTTATTGCGTATCACGCTTAAAATCCCGTAGTATTTGGGAGTGCCCTTTAGGGGTTCATAAACTTCAAGGATGCGCTCAACGCTCTTCCTCCAGGAGCTAAACTCTCCTGGGTCTCCGGAAAATGTCCTAAGACATCGGACCACGTCCGGAATTCTATCCATGTCATTCAATTGATTTATGTGTTCATGAGCGATTGCCTGGTCTGTGCCAGCGAAATAATCAGCATTGGGGTTTAAACAATTTTGGACGAGGGGTGGAACCTTGGTCTCTAGGACCCGATTTACTATTGACAGAATAAGGGTGTCTAAGGCGGAAGTCGACCCAACTTCTCGGTTTGCATCCGTATGGGATGTTGTAGATTGGAAAGAGTTATTTTGATTCTGACCGCCCAGAGAAATTCTCGGGGGGTTGTCCGTTGGTGGGACATTTCTACTGGGGGGATTTGGTGGATTTGGTTCAAAGAAATGTTCGTTGCTGGGGTTTGTGGATACTCCTGAACGGAGGTCGGGCATTTTGGTATATTCAGAGTTAAGAAAAAATTAAGAGGAACTGAACTTGACACGTCTAGCTTTAGATGTGGTTAATATTAATATGTTTCACTTAATTAGTACTAGTAATGGGTGATATGTCTCACTTGATTATTCCTATATTCTACTTTACTGTATTTCTACTTAAATGTTGATTATTCTTATATTCTACTTCACTGGATTCCTTACTTAAATATTGATTATTCTTATATTCTACTTCACTGGATTTCTTACTTAAATATTGATTATTCTTATATTCTACTTCTCTGGATTTCTTACTTAAATATTGATTATTCTTATATTCTACTTCACTGGATTTCTTACTTAAATAATCTTAACAATTATCCTTACAGAACTAAAGCGGCGAACATCCCACGTCGGTTGATTGATAAACTCCTTTTTGCCTTGCTTGGCTACTGCGGTATCGCCTTCAACACACTTACGTGGTTCCTTTGATCTAAAGATTTCCGGTGATGTCGCTGACGGACCCGGCACTGGGAGCACTAATGTTCTTTTCCAAGTTCACTTCTTTGGTCACTCACGGCGAGCTATTTTAGGTCGGCTTACGCTTGTAACTACTTCGCAACGATTTTAACGCATTAATGTTCTTTTCCAAGTTCGCTTCTTTGGTCACTCACGGCGAGCTATTTTAGGTCGGCTTACGCTTGTAACTACTTCGCAACGATTTTAACGCATTAATGTTCTTTTCCAAGTTAACTTCTTTGGTCACTCACGGCGAGCTATTTTAGGTCGGCTTACGCGCGTAACTACTTCGCAACTATTTGAACTAGTGACTACTCCCGTACCGGGTCCCTGCTCGGGCGCTAATTAAAAAAAACTTTTTTTAATTTATAAAAAAAATATTTTTTCTTTTAGAGGAGAAGCCTCTTTATTGAAATTCAAAAATACAACTGACTCACAAAACTAACATAAAGAAACTTATCACCTATGTTCACTTAAATAATACGTGCTGGAATGTGGGAATTTTGCAATGGGATTGGGATAGGGTATCGTCTTGCGTTAGCTCCAGACGCTGGCTCAGCAGCATGAATGTGGAGCGTGGTTGTTATCGACTGTTGCTATTGCTGCAGGTGTTTTTGTGTCAAGCACGAGGCGAATATTGGGTTACACATGGCGAATGTGTTTTGTAACATTTGTTGTGTTAACTTAGATATTCTTTCGAACCGTCCCCATTATTATTGGAACCGTTGCTATTATCACTTGTACGATATTGTAGCTGCTTATATTATGTACAGATGCAGCATAACTCGGATATTACGACCAGAAACACTGCTTCGGGTTGTCTCTCCCCCTTTCCACAAAACGCACGTGTTCTAAAAATTAGTATAAGGGTATTCATATCCCCTTTAACATGTGCAAATTATAAAAAAAAAATAAAAAAATAAAAAGCTGTTTAAAACAAACTCTGTCATAACGAGCTGCTTTCTCGATTATAAATAACAAGATGCTCGATTTCTTTCAACGGTGATTCACTAACTAACTACAGGGACGGTGCAAAATCTTTTTGCATACTGCTAGGAGAATACAATCGGGTAATTTTTGCTCTATACTGGTTAAATAAAGTTGAGTTTGTCAATTAGCATATATTTTTCATGAGTCTTTTATTGGTATAAACAAGAGTTTAGAACGGGTAAAATGTAACTTATATATAAATTAATTTATATGCCATAAAAGAAAAGAAGAGCGATAATTAAGGATCTTGCACGATAAATTCATATTTGTGTCATTTTTATTTCTGCTACGATTAATATAAAATTGTGTGTTGAATTTGTATCTATGCCCATTTTAAAATGTGTTGTTGAGTTTAATGCCGAATTGTGCAATATTAATAAAATACGATGTAATAATGAATAAAAACGTCCAATTAATTAAATGTCTTAAAGTTTTTTTTATCATATTTGCGATAAAATAATAAAAATGGACGTTCATGGATTTCAGACTTTTTTTCGGTAATTTTGTAAGAGAGCGTTAATTTTTTGTATGTCCTTTCCCATATTGTATATTTGTTATTTTTAATACGCAGTTTGTTACATGGAGAAATAATAACGATAGACTCCCAAAAGTGCACAATATTTGTGATCAGCTTCGAAAGCTACACATTTCAATCCGTCCATCCGTCCGTCTGTCCGTTCCTATGTCTCCAACTTTTGGACTTTAAATATTGAGTTAGAAAGATGAAATTGCAAATATAGGCCTTGCAGAATCCGAAGCAATACAAGTAGGGAAGGGTCGATATTTTCATAGCAGTATTTTTTTTTTCAAAAAATATCCAAAATTACCGAAAACTATTTTTATCTTCCACATTACAAAAATGGCGACAAACCCGTAACAGTTTTTTTTTTATTTTCTTATTTGGTATCTCAAACAGGTCCCGCATCATTTCCAAAAGGTCCTATTTTATTATCCGAAATGTCCAGTTTTGATCGAAATTCGAGCTTATTAGACTTCCTTTTTATCACTCAAGAAAATATTTTAATCACACCTAAAATACACGATAATAATCAAAAAATATCACACCTTGTTTCCAAATTCAAATGTCACCACGATGTTAATTTTTGGTTAAAGAAAATAAATGAAGCCAACTTCAACAAAGGTTTCTTTACTTAACTTAACGTTAACAACCAATGTCGTAGATCGTTTTTCAGCCAATCAACAGGAATGAAAAATAACTAAGCCTGTCTCAGTATTTCTAGCAACCTATAATTTCTCAAAATTTAAAACTAACATTTTAACACGGGCTACATGGCGATGCACATAGTAATAAGCCATATACAGCAGACACAGACTATAGGTATATCAGCAAAATTCTTCAGTTAAAATTAGCAGCAAATTCTGAGCAAGTTAACTTCATGTACAAATATTTTGCGCTAAAGTATCTATCTATCCTTTGTTCAGATGATGTGTAATATCTCACCAGGCCTAACCTCATCAGTAGCAGGGAAGTTATTCCTATCACCCGTAGGTGCAGCAAAATGTCTAATTTTACATCGCAACATCTCAAATCCGATGTCATGCATGATAAACCAAAATCAATTTTTGATTATCCCACTTGTCAATTGGAATAATGCAGTGATTACTCTTTAATTGATTGTTGTTTGTATTGTTCGGCAGATTGTCAGGCGTGTTTTCACATACCATGTTCGCAGTACAGCGGTGCGTATTCATGCAATGAGATTCTCAGGTCTTCATCGGCCTTGCCAAGAACCAACAAACAGGATTCGGTAAGTTTTCTTTTATTATTATTGCTTTTATACCTTAAGTTTCGGCAAACGCACATAACTCAAATAAGAAATTCGATCAAATTTGGGATATTGCGACGGAGTGAATTGGAAATAAAGTGCACGCACTTGTTCCTATATGCTACTCATTTAAAAATCACTCAGTTTTGAAATTTAAGCAATCCAGTTAAAAGATTAAAAAAAGGAAAAAAACGGTAACAATTTTTCAAGATAACATTTACATTACATTGCAAACGTCTAATATTGTCTATGAATGATTTTGAAAGACTAATAGCCGACAAATATGTAGTTATTTTTTAAAAAAAATAGCATAGACGGACAGATAGAGCGACATAAGCCAAAGACACACTTTTTTGAGTTTCTCTATTGTAGTAATGTCAAGTTTGATCAAAGTCTCGAGAACTAAAATTTTCAAGAAACCAATATTTGCCCTATACATAGGTAGGGGTAAGTAAAACTCACTGTAAACTAAAAAAACATACAGGAAAGTTAGAATCCGCCTAGAGCGGATCGTATGTTACTCCCAACTTCTAACTCAATTTTGAGATAGATGCAATGATATCTTTCTATACAGAGAATATTTCCGCGATTTTAAAGAAATGTTATCACAAAACAGTTGTTAAAACTTTTTCTTAGCAGGAAGGGGGCGTGGTTCCCAAAATTTGTAACCGAAGTTCACGGATTTTTTTTTTTTTTTTTTTTAAGAAAACGAAATGTGGAGAAAGTCAACCTAGACAATATTGAGAAAAACAAAATTGTTTGTACACTTGCACTGCTTTAGATTCTTGAACGCTTATATACCAAATTCCATGTTCATAACTCATAATTTAAGGTACAAAAGTGGTGGCATGCGGACGGACGGACATGGTTAGATAGACATAACTGTTGATGCTGATCACAAGTATATATATGTATATATATGTATATATATGTATATATATGTATATATATGTATATATATGTATATATATGTATATATATGTATATATATGTATATATATGTATATATATGTATATATATGTATATATATGTATATATATATATATAGTACTTTTGGTTGTCTATCGTTATTATTGTTCTATGTTACAAAGTATGTATCAAAATTAATATACCATGGACAGGGTATAAATGGGTGCAGGACTGGGTCGCACGTACTTGTACCTGGGCATAGAACTTTAAAATGAAATGAAACACATAGTGTTTAGATATGATTACGGGCATATGGGCGCAGCGGCTCGCTCGAATAAAGCGCAATCTGGAAGTCCAATTTTCGACCACTTTTTAGTTTAGTTTACTTTATTCCATCTACCGAGCTTAACTCTAACAGATATCAGATAAATTAATAAATAAATTCAAGTAGGAGCAATCAAATGCAATAATAGTAATTTAAAATTGAACCTATCATAGCATAAATCAATTTCTGTATACACTGAGTTAAATAATTTTATACATTTTGTTATTGGCTCATTGAGACCATAGTTGTAAACATGCCTAGGATTTAATACAAAATTTCTCGTTCGAAGTATTCTTTCCGATGCATAGAATTCAAAGTTTCTAAGTATATCAGGACATATTACACAGTAAGAAAAGACACCAAGAATAAACAATATACAATGAACATTTCGCTTTTTTTCCAAAGTATCCAAACCGATCAAAGCACATCTAGTAGAGTACGAGGGCATATCATCAAGATTCCATTTCAACTGTTTTACAATAAATCTTGTAAAAGACTTTTGGACCCTTTCCAATCGCATTATAGAATTTACAGTAATTTGGACACCAAACTATAGAGCAATATTCAAGGAAATAGCGTACTAAAGACTTATAAACAGACTTAAGAGAATGCGGGTTAGAAAACTCAGCACAAGAACGTTTAAGAAAGCCAAGCATAGAGTTTGCTTTGGCAACTACATAATCGATGTGAAACGAGAATGTAAGCTTTGTGTCAAAGAGCACACCAAGATCTTCAACCACAGTTTTATGAATCAGGGCGGTCCAAGAAATTGTGTAGTCGTAAATTATAGGTATTAATGTACGATGAACGGAAAAATAGAATTCTATTCAATAAATAACTCCAAATTCATTTAAGAAAACTGGAATGAATCCCAAAAGACTTCATTTTGTTAATAAGAATGATATGGCATACTGAGTCAAATGCCTTCACAAAATCGGTAAAAATGACATTAACTTGGTAACCTGATTCCACAGATTCAAATAGATATTTCGTGAATAGAGTCAAGTTTGTTAAAGTGGATCTACCGGATATAAATCCGTGTTGTTTCAGAGATATCTGTTCTTTGATACTAAAATATTATACATTTTTTTAGTAACTATTGACTCAAAAAGTTTAGGAATAGCTGAAAGTTTAGATATTCCTCTGTAATTTTTAATTTGTTGCCTGGGCCCAGCTTTGTAAATGGGAGTTAGAAATGACAATTTCCGTTCATCTAAGAATGTGCCTGAAGATAATGACAAATTGAATACGATATTCAATGGCAAGGACAGAGATGAACTGCATTTTTTTAGCACATGAAAAGGAATACGATCAGGGCCAGCACTTTGACAGGAGTTCATAGATTGTATGCCCTAGAAAACATCATCCATCGAAAGATGTAAGGATCCTATGGACGTGTTGAAACTAGTAACATTATCCTTGAGGGCTATATTAAGATTAGAGTAGTCGACAACTAGGACCGTATATCGATAATATTGCGGCGATTGTTGGCTTCCAAGTCGTCTATCGTCTCTGGTTTATCGGCGTAGACTAGCGACTTGACATATCCATACAGAAAATAATCCAAATGTGTTCAATCACACGATCGTGGACGCCAATTCACAGGTCCATTATGCGAAATTATGCGCTCATCGAATGTTTCCTGTAATAAATGGATTGTAGCGCACACTGTGTGGCATGTATCGTCGTCATGTTGAAATCACATCTCTTCCACGCCAATCAATTGGGGAACGAAAAAGTCAGTAATAATGGATCTGTAGCGCTCTACATTAACTGTAATGTTCTTACCGGCATCACTTTTGAAGAAATATGGACCAATGATCCCACCAGCCCATAAAGCACACCACAGTGAATTTTTGTGGATGTAACGGCGTCTCAATAATGGCTCGTGGATATTCTTCACTCCAAATGCGGCATTTAGTTTGTTGACGTAGCCATTCAACCAAAAATGAGCCTTATCGCTGAACAAAATTTTGTAGTGAAAATGAGGATCAAGAACAATCTCGTTTTCGGCCCATTCCCCGAACATACGACGCATACGATGGTCAAGTAAGCTCGTAAACCAAGATCTTTCCGAAAAATCTTCTATAAAGTGGATGGACACAGCTTATTCGGGTCCTCCTCAATACTATGCTCTACAGTAGCAACAGCTTCTTCGGTTCGCACTGTACGACAACTCTTCGGATACGTATTATCAATAAGAGTATGCGTGGTGCGAAAACGGTCCATGGTTTTTCGAATTACTTGCTCTGATGGACGATTATGTCGACCGTAAAATGGACGTAGCGCACGGTAAATTTCGCGAACCGAACCACGATTTCCGAAATAAATTTGCACAATTTGCAAGCGTTGTTCTGGCGTAAGTGTATTCATGGTGAAATGGGAAACCACACTGAGCACAAATCAGCTGTCAGCTGTTAAATTGACTGTGGCTGGAAAAAGTATTGCCAATTCGAAAAACAAACTTCTAAAAAACATCCATTATTTACAGCACGGGAGTGTTTTTGATTCGTTTTTTGAGTTAAAGTAATCCTTTACTTGATGCGAAGTAGCATAGTTGTAAGTTTTTTTTTTAGCAATAATAATAGCAAACCTCTGCAATTTCCATATTGCGAGATACTAAGACTGTTGTGAAAGTTTCCTTGCATTTTTTACTTGCACCTATAAGAGCCAGTATTGGTTTCCTGGAAATGTTCGACCTCGAGATTTTGATTAAACTTGACATTATCATAGTAGAGAAACTCAAAAAAGTGTGTATCTCTCTTCTGTCTGTATGCATGGCCGACTGCAGTCTAATCGCCTGGGCCGACTTTCTTTTAATTTCATATCTGGGAACATTTTGTTCACAATTCGAGGCGAAATCGGAATTTTCATTCTGAACTGAAATGAATGGACGATATTGGAAACAAAAAATTATTTGCTCGACGACGACGGCGCTAAGGATTTCGATCAAATTTCGCATTTAAGTTGGAGTAGACATATGCTATCATATGATGTAATACGTTTTTAGCAAAAAATACGTATAACTGTACTTTACATCTTAATTAGTTTTTACAAATTGGCTATTTCTCGGCAATGACTGAATCGATTTTGCTCAAAATCAATATCTAAACAATATTGTACAAATACAATCTCATGGTATACCACATTTTGAAAACTTGTCGAAATAATTATTCCCAATTTTTAACAGATTAAAAAAAAAAAAAAAAAACAGACAGAAAAGTTACAACCCGTCTCGAATGGATCATATGATACCCTATCCCACATCTTCTAAAATCCCTAATAAATTAGACGTCTCGTTGTGAACTTTTTAATTCAAATACAATCATCTCTCTACTCAGGTTATATTTGTTGCTAACACGTTTCCTAAAAATAAGTCGGCGCGGCTGTCGTCATTTAGAACCAAAGGCCACGGATTCAGGCGAAATATTCACTACTTAACCATCACGGCAAATAGCTTTGAGAAAGCAAAATTCGGTTTTTTGAAGAAAACGCCGCAAAATGTAAAAACGGAATTTTTTTAAAAGTGCGCGTATACCTTATATGTAAAATTTCATGTTTCTAGCTCAAAAATTAAGGCCCATAAACAGGTCACTTCTGGACAGACAGACGGTCGAACGGACAGTGAGGTGGACATGGCTGCATCGACATAATCTAAAGGGTGGTTAAATCGTCGATGTTGAATGTGAACGACACCTAAACGTCAAGTTTTTTTCTGCATTTCATTTGACATTTCTCAATTATTAGATACACAATCGAGCAACGCGTTAAAGTTATTCAGGCTTATTATGAAAATGGGCGTTCAAATCAAAATGCATATCGTGCATTTCGTGATTCTTTCGGTCAATTTAATCGTCCAAATGTGCGTACAATCGGAAAAATCGTGCAAAAATTTGTGCAAACTGGGTCTGTAGGAGATGTGAAAACACCAGTGCATGCTCGTACAGCTCGTACTGCAGAAAATATTGCTGCTGTTCGCGATATTGTGGCTGAAGAGCCGTCCACCTCAACTCGTCGTCGTGCCCAACAATTGCACCTCTCACGCTCGTCGTTGATGAACATTATGCATAAAGACTTGCATTTACGCGCTTACAAGGTGCAATTGACTCAAGAACTAAAGCCTCTTGTTCTTCTCCCACTTATTTTTGTTTTTTCCACAAAAACCAGATGAATGGCATGACTTGGTCGCGCGTATTTGCTCTACATGTGCTGCTCGTTTGCATATTGTTTAAACTTAAGATTCGTTCAAAGTCGAAAAAGGCGACCAAATTTGCCTCTTCGAAAAATATGTTAAAAGTCTGCATGTCTGTATACTTTCTCCTCAAGTAAAAATAAAAATGGAGTGCAGGACTGGATCGAACGTACATATTTGCATGTAACGTATTAAGTATATCTGCAAAAACTCAGATCTGAAATTTAAACAAAATCAGTGTAAAGAATCAATCGATCCTGCGATAAATATGGTTTTAGCCATCAACTGGATGTTTTCTTCTCTGATGAATTCTGTCTAATGTGTCTCTTGCTGTATGGGTTGTAGCTGAATAAGAACAATAATTCATAGTTGTTTCATACGCACGTGCGTTCAATGTCATTTCATTATGATTATTTTACTTATTAAGTGCTAGCTAGTGCTAGAATGACTATAATGGTATAGCTTTTGACCATGCTATCTGAGTTGGCTAACGCTTGTGTTGACTATTCAAACCTTCGACTATTCATACCGTCGGCAGCGATGATTTTTTTAAATTATGGAAAAAGAATGCCTTGTATAGCTGATTTGTTGATATGATTATTAATAATAAAAAAATATCAAAATATTTTAATATAGTCTCGCTCCATGACAAAACTGTTGCCAGCTCAAATCGACACCTGCTTTTTTGTATTCAGATACTGATATCACCAGCAAGAGTGTTAACAATCGGTAGAACAGATTTGTGCAACACATATCAGCAGAGGATTTCAATTCTTGGTTGTTGATTCTGATTGGAAATTTCTCATCTGGACTTGGTGAAACAATTTGTATAGCTTTTCTAACAGCATCTTACTTTCTACGCATACTTTGAAATATTACCAGTCAGTGCCATAGTTATAGTCATCATTTTGATTACTGTGAAGTATCATTTTAACCAAGTTTGCTTGCCACAAGTCATCAAATCCTTTAATAATAACTAGACGCCTAGTGAAATTTCTTCGTGTGGGTTTAGAAAGGGTATGTTTTAAACAAATATTTGTATTATTTCGATTTCAGCTGAATATGGTGTTAACGACTTTTCTCAGCTTCTTGTCAAAAGAGTGTATTGCAGTTATAATCCACAAAATTTTCAACTTTTGCACTCACTTTTTCGTTAGAATTAAACAAAAAATTTTTAACATAGAACTATTAATATTATAATTGTTATTATTATATTTTTCTTTTGCTGATATACATAAGTTGAAAAAGAAAGTTCTGAAATTTTACAAATTAAAAGCTATTTTTCGAAAAACGCCTTAACAATCAGCGCGCTAAGAACCTGCTTAGAATTCTCTCCACAAAAATAATCCGCCACCAAAATTGACTGCCCTTCTTCCGAAATGTTCGCGCTTCGCATTATCATGAAGATGTGATTCGCGAGAACTTGGAATTTCAATAGTTCCCAAAAGCTTGAAGCGGTTTATTCATCTGATATATTTAGGAGAAGCGAATACGAAACGTGTTCATGTGATCCATGCGCGACAGACAAAGGTAACATATTCACGTGATGAACTAACACTCAAAGTTAGTTTGTACTACGATCTTAATCTTTTTATCACGATATACACCCAAAATAACAACTTCAAACCCGCCAAACGGAAGCGCTCTTCATCCTGAACCAGAAAACACTAAAGTTCAACAGAATTTCATCACTGGAAGTGTATTTTTGTCAGGTGAGAAGTCCCCCAAGTATATTCAACTTAACAAAGTTCCTTGTTCTCTTTCGCTTCAAATCCACTCACTAATTGGACTTTGACCCGAAAGAAAACAGAATAAATCATTAATAAATCATTAACTACAAAAGCTGTGCTTATTGTGGCTTGCGCCTTAACTAAGCACGGCAACTAATGCCATTTTGGTAAAGCTCAGCTTGCTGCCCAAATGTGTGCAACATTCCTTTCAAAATTAAATTAAAAAGAAAACAAAGAATTAATTAATAAAATGAGTGTTCGCTGATCGCCCCAATGGCGAGCGATTACGCACTACCTGTCAACAAAAACATGTACAACAACATCGACAAATTAGATCACCACGCTTGACACAGCAAACGGATCTGCAACAGTATCCTCCAATTATGGAAGAGTGATAACTTAAGTGATAAGTCGCGATCCTCTAATCGCGTATCCAGAAACCCAAAGCAAACCCCAAGTTCTAACCAACGCTACTCCAGTAGGAAATGCATATCACAATATTACACGCCAAAAGAGAAATAGAACATCACCAAGTAAAAACACAGACAATAAAAATATGACTAAAAAGTTCAGATCGAAGAATCAATCTACCCTCAAATATTGGCTAAGTAAGACATGATTTCCTCCAACCTATTTGACCTTCTCTCAACAGACGATGAAACCGACGACAACATAAAAGAAACCATCTCCAAAGAGAACAATGAACACCAAAGTACAAATCAACTACTTAAAACTAATAAAACACCTCCAATTTATGTACAAGGTGTTGAGTGCATCAAAACATTAAACAATGCGCTCGATGAAGTGGCTAAACAAAATTACGAACTAAAAGTTCTTACAAGCAATGAAATCAGAATCCAACCTAAAGATTCTATTAACTTTACCGCAATTACTAAAATGCTACGTCAAAAAGGTACTAAATACTATACATATAAGCCAAAAGAAGATAGAGGGTTTAAAGTAATGCTACGTAATATGCATCCCTCTGCTGACAAAGAAGAAATCAAAAATGAACTAGAGGAAATGGGCCATGTAGTCACTAACATATTCAACATGCAACAAAGAAACACTAAAAAGCCACTCCCGCTCTTCGCTCTAGAGCTTAAAAGCGATGAAAACAATAAAAATATCTATAACATACATTATATTCTCCGATGCAAATTGTCCTTCGAACCACCACACCACAAAAGAACAATATCACAATACACAAACTGCCAAACATATGGCCACACCAAAAACTACTGCATTAAGGATTCGGTGTGCGGCAAATGTGCGGGCAAAACACAAGACCATAGATTGTCCAATGCCACCAGGAAAAGGAAAAGTGAAGCGTGCACTATGCGAAAGAAAGCACACTGCGAACTATAAGGGCTGCAAAATCGACCAATCTCTCAAAATCCAACATTTTCCCTCCCTACACAAAAAAGAGTATCCAAACAACAATAAAGAAGACCAAAAACACACACATAATTCTAATATTCAAACAGACATAAGTTATGCTCAAGCCACCTTACTAAATACGGTCCCAGTAACACAAATTCAACATCACGAATAAAAACGATAAAACAGAATCAGGAATTCTAAACTTTAACCAACCCAATAACGCAACACAAATCATCATTTCAAATACAAACGATATAAGCGAACTAAAGGAAATGATGAAACAGCTCATACAACAAATGACAAACATCATGAATATCACTACCATACTTGTAACAAAATTGAATGGACAACATGAACAACAATTTCAAAATAATCATATGGAATGCAAATGGCCTAAGCCAAAATGCTGTGGAGCTAAAACAATTCTTAAGGACAATCAGATTGATATACTAATGATTTCAGAAACTCACTTCACAAATAAGAGCTGGTTAAAAATCCCTGAATACGACATTTATAACACCAATCATACCAACAGTACAACGCATGGAGGCTCAGCCATCATAATCAAAAACAAAATAAAACGCATCGAACAGCCAAAATACCATACTGACCACATCCAATCCACTACAATCGAAATAACGGACAGACTCGGCCCAATATCGATATAAGCCCTCTATTGTCCCCCTAAACACCAAATAACGACAACGCAATTTGACCACTACTTTAAGTCATTAGGAACACGATTCATAGCAGGAGGCGGCTTCAATGCAAAGCACACTGACTGGGGTTCACGAATAACAAGCAGCAAGGAAAGAAACTACTAGACGCGATACGGATCAACAATTGCATTCATCTAAGCACTGGGGAACAACCCACATACTGGCCAACAGATACTAAAAAAAAACTCCCCACCTAATCGACTTTTGCATTACAAGAAACGTTAATCTCAAGGAACTCAAAATCAAATCTCTCCTTGAACTATCTTCTGATCATTCTCCAATCCAACTACTCGTAGACTACTCATCGGAAATAACTCTCACCCCTGAATCAACTCCACTACATAACAAGAAGACGGACTGGGATGCCTACTGCGACTTTGTAAACTCGGAATTACATATTAACATACCTCTCAAATCTAATCGTCATAAGCTAAGCAGCAATTAAATCAACACCAGCAAATAAACCTAAGACAATCGACTACTCAACTCCTATCATAAGCAATCAAATCAAGGAGGAGAAAAGAAAACTAAGGAAAAAATGGCAATCTACAAGATTACCCGGCGACAAAAGGAAACTAAACAAAGCAATTAAGGACCTTCACAACAACAAGAGCAATGTTAATATTCTACCACCATTCTCGAATACGACAACTGACAGTACTAGAATCAAAAAATTAACAATAAACAAAATAGATTTCTGCATTACAGAGAGGACCAATCATAAGAAGGCCCCAGGATATGATCGACTGACTGGTACTCTACTTAAAGAACTGCCCAAAAAAGCATTACAATATCTAAGAAATACATTCAACTCAATGATAAGACTTAAGTAATTTCCTAAAGTATGGAAAGTAGCAGAAATTATAGCTATAGCTAAACCAAAGGCAAAGGTCTGACGAAAGCATCTTCCTACAGACCAATAAGCTCACTTCCTCTTATCGAACATTTTTGAAAAACTACTGCTGGATCAACTAGAACCTATCCTAACAAATAACAATCTCATTCCTGCCGACCAATTTGGCTTTCGTAAACTGCATTCTACAGTACAGCAAATCCATAGTACATACAAAATCTCAACAGACCTAGAGAGGAAAAGATATTGTGTAGGGATATTCCTTGACGTGGCTAAAGCCTTTGACAGAGTCTGGCACAAAGGACTTCTATCCAAACTACAAAACTTACTTCCACCACTCAATAATCAAGAGCTACATAACTGACCGCTGCTTCTATGTAAAGTACAACGTTTCAACGATTTTTCAGACGAGAGCAGGAGTTCCCCAAGGAAGCGTTTTAGGTCCATTGCTTTATGTTTTATATACTTCAGACATACCATTCTCTCAACATAACTCCAATATGATTGCAACCTTCAAACATTTAAAGCCAACGTGCATAGGCTTCTCCTCTGTTCCTCTTCTCCCTTTCCTTAAAAGACCGTGCCCTGTAACAGTATAAAGGTATTCATATTCCTTTTAGCGCGCGCGAATTATATAAAAAAAAAAAAAAACCTTTGCGGACGATACAATTTTACTAAACTCTCACCTCACAAGGAATTACGAACAGCAACCGCACAACTACAACTCATGCTTAAAAGGACAAAAAAGTGGTTTGACGATTGGCGTATACAAATTAACGAGGACAAAACATCGCAAGTGATATTCACAACGAGATCGAACTACACTCCGGTACCAATTAAAATCAATAACAAATCAATTCCCATTGACAAAGTTGCAAAATATCTTGGAATGCATATCGACAGCAAACTCACATGGAGATAACCTAAAATATAGACAACTATACACTTAGTGTCTCTAAGTGGTTCTGGAATACTTCTAATTAATGTGTTATGGCTTCTGTGTTTTTCTGCATTATATTTGTTGTTGATTCTGCTATTGATATTTGATTTTTGATAAGGCAATTAAGTGGTTTTCATTCATGTTGACTTTTTCAATTTGTTGTTCATATTTTATAGCAACTTCTTCGTCTAGTACTCCAAATAGTTTGTTTGCTATTGTTCCAACCAAGTTTAGTGGGGATCGTTTGATTCTAGCCTTTGGTTCCCTTCCGACTCCTTGTCTCAGCAGTAGTTCATTGTTACTTCGCATGATGTCGAGTTGGTGCCAGAATTGATTGACTATATCGATGCATCGTATATTCGAGATTTTCTTTTCGCAAAAGTCGTTCATTCTTGTAACAAGCTCCTTGAATCCTATGAACTCACGCCAGTAATTGGTCATGTCGTAATATACAATAATTTTCCAATTATTTGTTACGAGGTTGACATTACCACCTGGATGGTAGTTGAATGGTGTGCTGGTAACTTGGGCGTGGCTTGGTAGTGGCCATATACTTGATGCCAGTGCAATTGAGACAACCAGGGATGGTATAGTCGATCGTTCCCTTTTTACCTTACTGGCTTGTTCTGTGGCTTCATTTGTCCGTTTCCTATTTTGCTGTCGCTCTATTAATTCTTCGATAGGTGGTCTCTCAGGTATGCTAGTGGGCCGGCATTTTTGTTTATTGTGTTTAGGTTGTGGTTTTGCTGCCGTTAATTGAAGGTGCAGACATTTATTTTGTTGATTGTGATCTTTTTCTACCACCTTCTCATCCTGAAGTCGTAAACTATTGTGGGTAACATTTGTTTGCTCGTTGGTTGCATCGACTTTAGTGTTCTGTTTAGTTCCATTTTCTACAGGGTGCATTTCTTGAAATGCTATTTGTTCATCGTTATCGGTGATCGGTAGTACACATATTTTGGTTATAGGTCTTTTATACGTTTTGTTGTTTACTTTTATTGTTGCTACTCTTATTAAGCCGTCTTTACCAGCGTGTGTCTCTACCACTTTTCCCAGAGCCCATTTTGTTGGAGGAAGTAGTTCATCTTTGGTAAGAACGATGTTGCCAACTCTCAAGTTTTCGTTCTTTTTCGTCCACTTAGGCCGCTGCTGAAGTGTTGTGCGAGGTAACTTGTGCTCCACTTTTTCCAAAAATATTGTTGCATTCTTTCCAACAATTGCCATCGAGTTAGTAATCCCTCTTTGTTGTCGAGCCTGCATTCTTCTGGTGGTGCTAGCAGGGCCGTACCGATCAAAAAGTGTCCTGGTGTTAAAACATCTGTCTCCTCGGGATAATTCGAAATGGTCAGGGGGGTCTGGAGTTTAGACATGCCTCTATTTGCGTTAACAATGTTGAAAGCTCTTCGTACGTTAATTTGTGTTCACCTATTGTTCGCTTGAGATAGTGTTTTATAGATTTTACACTAGCCTCCTAAAGGCCACCAAAATGTGGAGACCCCGGAGGTATGAAATGCCAAATTTCTGTATTATACTTTGTATTTTTATACTTTGCTACTTCTTTTACATTTGACTGTAAGATCTTGTTTGCAGCCACAAAATTCGTACCATTGTCACTATAGAGATGCCCGACATAACCTCTTCTGGCACATAATTTTTTGAAGGCTGCTATGAATGCATTTGCTGTCAGATCGCTCACTACTTCGATATGAATGGCTTTCGTGGCCAGGCATATGAATATTGCCACATACCCTTTGTACGACTTGTTACCTCTTCCTTTGGCAATTCTGATATCTATTGGGCCAGCGTAGTCGACTCCTGGTATGCGAAAATTGTCTGTTTTTCCTCACCCTTGGTTGTGGAAGGTTTCCTATCAGTTACATTCTAGTTTTTGCTTTGTGTCTAAAACAAGTAGTACACCTGTAGATTGTTAGCTTGACTGTACTAAGGCCGTTAATAAACCAATATCGCTGTCGGATGTATGAATGTGTCAAGCCATAACCTCCGTGCAAGGTTGATTTATGAGCGTCTTCAATTAACATTGTAGTAAGAGGACCAGAATGCGGAATTATTAATGGATGTATTTGTGACGGTGAGATATCTGCTTCTGCTAACCGTCCTCCTACTCGAAACATTTCGTCTTCGTCAATAAATGCATTAAGACACCAAAGCTTGCTCTTCTTTTCGATTTCTTTCCCAATTTTAAGATGCCTGATTTCTTCGTTAAACTTTGCATGTTGTACTTTTTTTTATAACATTTTTTGTTACAGCCCATATTTTGTCCCATGTTAATGGTCCTAAACGTTTATTTTCCTCAGATGTTCCTGCGTTGTGAATAAATCGCTTACAATATGCAAGCACTCTTGTTAGTCGTCTCAATGTGCTGTATTGTGTTAACATCCTTTCAATATGATCAGGCATTTGTTCTTTTAATGTTGCTAATGCATACATCTTTACTTTACGTTCTTCCAAGTCCGTAGTATGTTGTTTGATACCAGTGTAGGTGATTTCTGGTTGTGCTAACCATTTTGGGCCCGTCCATCAAATATCGTACCCCTTGAGCTGTGAAAGGCATATCCCTCTGGAGGCACAATCTGCTGGGTTGTCCTTCCCTCTAACGTGATGCCATTTATCAGAACTTAGTAAGCCGATTGCTTCCGTGACTCTGTTTGCTACGTAGTTTTTCCACCTGCTCGGATTTCCAGCTAGCCAGGTGAGTGTTATCATGGAATCAGTCCAGGCATATGAATCCACCCCATTCAATTCCAGTGCTTCCTTTGTCTTTTTCATTAGTCTGGCGAGAAGCACAGCTACGCAAAGCTCAAGTCTTGGTAGTGATATCTTTTTTATAGGTGCCACTTTCGATTTAGCACATAACAATGTTGTAAATGCTGTCCCTGTTTTAGTTATGATTCTTGTGTAGATTGCCGCTGCGAAAGCTTTCTCTGATGGACCACAGAATCCGTGTAACTCCATGCGGTACTTAGCTTCGTACTTATTCCAACGTGGTATCTTTAGTTGTTCTATGGGTCTGGCAATTTTTCGTTCCATGAAATTTTGCATTCCCATAGCTCTTGTTGAATCAGTTTCGCCTCTATTACAATTGGCGCTAGTCATCCCAATGGGTCAAACAGTCTTGCCGTTTCTGACACTATTTTTCTCTTTGGCAGATTTTCTTTTGTTGGGTCTAAGGAGATTTTAAATTCAAATGTATCTGATTCAGGTTGCCAATAAATCCCTAACGTTTTGATTGGATCATAGTCATTTAATTTAAATCGTTCTTGCTCCCGATCTTCAGGGTCTATACTTCTGAGTAGCTGCTTAGAATTTGAGGACCATTTTCGTAGTTTAAATCCCCCGCTTTTCATTAACTGTGCTCTTCTTGCTGCATATAGTGTATCTTCCCCAGAAAGGAGATCGTCCACATAAATGTCTTGCTTTGTTATTTTTGATGCTATCTGATACTTTTCTTCTTCATTGGATGCAAGCTGTTACAGTGTTTTAATGGCCAAGTATGGTGCTGAGGATGTACCATACGTTACTGTTGTTAGCCGATATTCCCTTATATTTTCTTCTGGATGTTCCCTCCAAAGAATCCTCTGAAAATGTCTGTCTTCTTCAGCAACCAATATCTGGCGATACATCTTTTCTATATCCGCTCTATAAACGTATTTATGTTTTCTCCAGCGCGTCATTATGGTGAACAAATCTTGCTGAATAACTGGACCGGTTAGCATGGTATCGTTTAGGCTTATTCCTGAGCTCATTTTTGCTGATGCGTCAAAGACTACTCTAATTTTGGTAGTTGAACTATCTGGACTGATGACTGCTTGGTGTGGTAGATAGTACGTCTCTTTTGTTTCCCGTCTTCCTGATGTTGGTTTAACTGGTTCCATGTGGCCGAGTTCCAAGCATTCTCATATGAACTGCTTGTAGTCTTCGTATAATGCTTTATTTTTGATGAATTTTTTCTCGGTTTGCAGAAAACTCTAATGCTCTATCTTTTGACTTGCCTAGTTTTTCCGCATCTTTTTTAAATGGAAGTCGCACAATATATCTTCCTGTTTTATCCCTCCTGTGAGTCTTCTTGCATATCTCTTCGCAATGTGATTCTTCTTTAGAAAGACTTCTTTTATCTTGGACCTCTTCCGTCTCCCAAAATAGCTTCAATTGTTCATTCAACTCCACGTTGGATATGCAGCATATTGTTGATTCACTTGCCGTTTTATTGTGATGGAAAATTCCGGATAGTATCCATCCCAGCTTCGTGTTTTGTGCTGTTGGAGTGCCACGGTTACCCTTTATCACTCCTTCCAGTATTATATCTTGGAAAATATCTGTTCCAATGAGCATGTCCACGTTTGCTTGTTTGTTGTATGATGGGTCGGCTAAAGGTAGATTTTCTAGATGATCTCATTCTTTTACCATGAAAGATTCGTCCGGTAAAACTTTTGTTAATTTATCCAGTACGAGGAATGTTCCCCATGTTCGAAATTCGGATGTATAGATTGAAGCAATATTTAGCTTAACCTTGCTTCTTGACGTTCCTGCTTTTGTCGTTCCAAGCCCAGTTATCGTTGCATAGGCTCTCTTCTTTTGTAGTTATAGCCTTTGTTGCATAGGCTCTCTTCTTTTGTAGTTATAGCCTTTGTACTGCTCTTCCGTAATGAAGGAGGATTGAGATCCTTGGTCAACTAGTGCTCGTAGATAATAATCGCATCCTTTCCAGTTTGTTTTTACCATTGCTGTCGCTAGCAGTATTTTGTTATGCTGTGTGTTGGATGAGAAATTTGTTTGTGCTTGCACCAAACTCCGATTCGTGTCATTAACGTGCAGTAGGGTATGATGTCGTTTTTTTACACATTTGACATGCTTTGTAGGAAGGACATCTTGATGTTTCGTGAGTTTCCTTGAAACAATTTTTACAAAGCATATCCCTCTGAATCAATTCGTTCCATTGTGTTACTGGCATTTGACTGAACCTCTGGCAGTTGTGTAACCAGTGTGACCCATTGCATAGCTTACAACATGGACTAACTGTTGCGTGATAGTTTTTATAGAAGCCTTTCCTGGTGTTTACCAGTTTTTGCTCTCTCGTATTCGTGTTATTTCGTTTTCCTTCTAAATTATCTAGAGCATGGAACTTGTTCTCTAGAAATTTAAGGAAGTCATCAAGATGCTGCAGGTCTTTTGGATTTTTCAATGACTGCTCATACGCCTTTCCTGTCTCGTTGTCTAGTTTCTGGGAAACAATATAGAGTATCATTGGAACCCAGCTTGCTGTCTCCATGTTTAGACCTTTTAAAGAGTTCACGCATTCCGTTGTTGTATCATGAAGCCTTCTCAGATGTGCTGCAGACTCGAACTGGAAGTCTTTTTGGTTCATCAATGCCTGTATCTGCGCATTTACTAGTAACCGTGAATTCTCATATCTGTTTATCAATGCCTCTTTTGCCGTCTCATAATTGCTGTCCATTATTTGCAAGTGTTGTATTATTTTTGCAGCGTCTCCTGTCACGTGTGTTTTCAGGTAGTGCATTTTTTGAGCATTCTCCAATTTTTTATTTTTGTGTATGGCTTGGTCAGGTCAAATAGATCAATGAAAGATTTCCATTGTCTATAGTCGACACCGAATGTTGGAAGCTTGAGTACTGGCAATTTCAACTCCTGCTGTGTATATCCACTCGTTCCATCTTGTTGAATTGCGAATTCTTCTAGTTTTTTCTGCAATTTCACCATCACTTCTTCATATATTTCTTCCAGTTGTTCATGCTTAGTGAGGTAGTTATTGACCATGCTCGTTTCGGAATGTTCAACTATATCGTTATGCGTTGCAGTTATTACTGTCCATTGGTTGTGCATAAGCTGCTGCTTGTGAACGTAATACGCTTTTGATGTGGACCTAGCGTGATCCATTCTATCCAGTGATCTAAAGAATGACTGCTTCTGTTCTTCTTGGCGCTTTAGTCTTCGTTTCTGCTCTTCTTCGATGTCGTCATCCTCGTCCTTGTTGTTGGACTGCAGTGGATTCTTGTTTTGCTTCTGTTCTTCTTTGGAGTTGTCTGATGAGCTTCTTGGTTTTGGGGCCATTTCTTCAGCCTTCTTCTTTTCGTCTTCACGGATTTCGTTCAATCTCGCCTCTAATTTCTTCCGTATCGCTACTACGATTGTTTCCACTTGCTCGTCATATTTCGACTTTATATATGAGTGGTTTTTATCGTAGTCCTCCTGTCCACGTATTTCCTCATCTCCCTTTTTGAACTCTTCCCAGTGCAAAGTAAGTTCACTCAACCGTTCCTGTACAAACTCTTTGGTTCTCCGTATCTTGGGCTCCCTAGTGAATTTGTCTGATACCTTCTTTGTCCACTCCGCCTTTTCCCTTTGTTGCTCGATCAAATCGTGTGTATTCGTCATCTCGTTGTACCACTCTTCTCTCTCGTCTGCTGAGAAGTTTTCGTTTACCTCTTGTAGTAATCTCCGATTGCTTCCGTTTCGTATCTGCTTCCTATCGTAGCTCGTCTTGGTCTTATATGTATTTGCTGTACCGTTTTCCTCTCGTAGCTCGTAGTTTTACAGTTTTCAAAAGGACCATATATATGTGGGTTCCTATTGCTCGAAGGACCAAATGTAGGATACTGTTCCTACGATTGCAAACGTGAATAGCCACCTTACCTCTGGTGGGGGGATAGCTATTCAATGAGACCAACTTCTGTCGTATTTGAAACTAATCTGTTTTATTATTGAAATGATTTCTTATTTATACATTATTTTTGCTTACTTAGTACATTCGTGAACTATGTTGGATATGGGTGATACAATATGATATTATATGGTATGATAAGAATACAAAAGGTGCTTATGCTGAACTACCTGTGGGAAACATAGAATTGTTTCTTCTTCTTACGGCGAAGTTATGATCCTAGAATTATTTGGTCAGCAAAAATAATAATTTCTGGAGTTGAAATGCAGTAATTATGTGCAATGCTTGTGCATTTGCACAGTGACTCTGTATATTAATTGTACAATACTGGCTGCTTCGAAAGGACTCAAAACTATCGACACCCAAAAAAAATTCTTCTATACAATTCAATCATAAATCCGATTTCGTTATACGGCATCCAACTTTGGGGATCATCAAAAAAAATCCAACATAGCCATTATTCAAAGGCAGCAATCAAAAATCCTACGCGCAATAATCAATGCAAGCAGAAGACATCACATAAAAATATCAACTCATACCAATAGCCAAATCAATACACTACCAGCTCAAGAGATCTCTGGAAGAAGACGACTTAAAAGGGTCCGACCTACTGATTTGATTAATTAAAAAAGACTAATCGATGTAAATCAAAAAACAAAAAAAAAAATTTTTAATGTAATTACTTCCAAACAACAAAGAACGTATGACATTGGTCACTACGTCGAATTAAAAAGAAGACAATTTTCAAACACAATATTTCATTCGTTTGATTATCGATATACTTTTTTTAGTTGTTACGTCATCGACGTCAACGGGTTCTTTAATGTTATTTTTTAAAGTTTTCAAGAGTAGATTAGCATTACTATCAACGTACTGCGAAAAAAATAAGTATGGAATAATCTTTTAAGTCAATATTATCATCTCTCTATTCATTGTTTGCAGCTTGATGTGCCGTTGCAAGTTGTCAAACATTGCTTAAGCATTTCCCTTCAATATGGAAATCACCATTGAGTGCCAACTGTTGGCCTTTAAAATCGGTTAGAGCTTCTTCCGAGCTTATCGACACTCATTTTGTATACCATATGTACGAGTATATACGTACTTGCTGAAAACTGGGCTTAATGTATTATATTTTCTTCAAGCAGCTTTTCTATAAACATTTTGATAATTTTATCCTCTGCACATATGATATTGAGTTCTTTCGATCTGCGGTAACTCTTACTTTTATATTTAGAGACTTCAAATCTGTGAATGAAAGTTTACTCAGTTTTGTTTAAGAGTTGTTTGCCTAGGGATGATTGCAAATATACATACATATGCACATCAAATGTTGATGATAAGCTCAATTGTGTGGAATCATTTATAATTGATAAGCATGTAGCTCAAGACAGTTCGTATATGCAACAGAAAATGCTCATGTACCTCCGACGTACAGGCAAAGACACCAATAAAACATCGTCGTAAGTAATATATAAAGTGGAGGAGCGATACAAATCCTGAGAATTGGAGAACCTACTGCATCTAAACTAAATGGAGGGCTATCTTCGAAAAATTTGGATTGCGTGCTTGATCCTAATGTATAGGTACTTAATGAAAATTCCGTAGCCAGTATGTTAAGTCATTGAAACTTTGTACGAGTACCATGCGGTCACTGTTTCTGAGGTTTCCAGGATAGCTGCCGGGCGCCTTATGGTCGCCTATCGTGCCGCATGCCATGCATGATGTTGCACATAGTAGCTGGGAAAAGGTAGGCTCGGTTGGGAAAAGGTAGTGATACAGAGAAGACGGAGGACGGCGGCGGTGCAGGCAGAAGAAAACTTCTGTGGAGTGTGATCAGGAAGGTCATCAGATGTTAATGGTGAAGTGCTACGCAGTATGACCCGAACAAATTCTACATTAACTTCCATAGATGCGACGTTCAACTTGAAGTTCATCAGACAACTGCGTTGGGTCACATCAAAAGGCTTGGTTTTGTGATACCATTTTCTGTTTGGGTACCACACGAATTAAGCGAGAAAAATTTAATGGACAGAATTTCCATATGCGCCTCAAACCTTGCATGTTAGAATAGAGAGTCATTTTGGGACTGTCTGGTTACTGGAGATGAAAAGTGGGTAGTTTATAAAAATGTTGTAAGAAAAGACCCTATGTGTACAGCGGTGAAACTCTGCCATCAACATCAAAAGCATCAGAAGGTTATGTTGTGTTGTTGGTGGGACCGCAAGGGTCCGGTGTACTATGAGCTGCTGGAACAAAATGAAACGGTAAATGCTGAAAGAAATTCGGTGCAAACGTCCATCTTTGCCCAACACCGTCCAAAAAATTACTGAGTTGGGTTGGACAATTTTACCCCAGCCACTTATTCCGATCTCTACCAAACTTTCTTGATGGAAATGAGTATTTGAATTTTGAGGGTGTGGAAATAGCAGAGCAACAGTTTTTCGCCGCCAAAAGCGAGACCTTCATTTCCAGTGAATTGGATAAGCTTCCAGAACGCTGGCAAACAATCCAGGAAATGAAGGGCAAACTTTAAGTACACTTTTGGTGCAATTATTGCTCAATATAAAAACTCGTTTTTTCTCAACATGCTAACTTCACGTTTATTAGTATCACAAGTTCTTCTTTGGGAGAAATTGGAATCGTATATGTAGCAATTGGTTTTTTGGTGATGGTGGTACACTGGATATACGTAATCCGGGCGCGGCCTAAAAGCTGCGGAAAACCAGTACATATTATGAAATTGTATGTGACGGAGAAGAATAATTTTCTTTATACAGCCACCGACCAACTTCCGGACCGGTAACATCGATTTATGGTAATTTTATATCTCATTCCGTCGCCACGTTATCCCGCTATTTTCACATAAGAGGAATCATCTAACACATCTTTTCTATTTCTAACCCCTTAGTGAGTGAAAAAAAAAAAAAAAAAAATACTAAATGGCCAGTAGCTCACGTGTGCCTTCGGGCAACCGGTTTAGCAGTCTAGAAGTAAGGAATATCGGCCGATATCTATCTTAACCTCATCCATCCATATGTATGCTGACGACGTCCAACTATATCAAAGTTGCTCTCTTGGTATAATAGAAGACTGCGCAAGCTCGATCAATATAGACCAAGAGCCCGCTGCAATTTTTTGGTGTGAGATATAACCAACATATTTGCAGACGAATGTAAAGCTTTAAAATATGTAAAATCAAATATGATTGTCTGGCAGCATTTTGTTGGTGCTGATAATGTTATGTAATGTTAAGTTCAAAATGTTTTTTTTTTTCCAAAATCTGGATCTTTGATATAACCACTTGAATTTAGTATCAAACAAAAGAACATAACGGTTTGAATACAAATGTGTAGGTTCCAGATGATTCACATGGTGCTATCCCTTTGCCGGACGCACTAAAAGTACGTCAAATATCAGATTTTAAAATAATTAGTATAACCACATACTGATTACTCTAAAACAATGATACGAGTATGAACATCCTGATCTCTCTTTGCCAGAGACACTTCTTCTTTTCCTTACGGCTAAGTTATGATCCGGAGTAGAAGGATCACAACCCTCTCACTTTACTGGATCCCTACGGGTCCGCCTGTGGGGTTTGCCGGTTTGACCTCATGAAGTACCGGCAGGCTTCCCGGTTTCGAATCACTTCGTCACTGAGGTTGTTTTTTGGTCTGCCTCTTTTGCGCGATTGTGTAGGAACGTTGATTGGTATTGCCTTTTTGACGGTGTTCGAAGTATCTCTCCTTTGAACATGACAATATCAACTGAGCAGGTCGTGCTCTATCTTGCTTGTGATGGGTTCTTTTACATGAAGGCTTCCTCGAATCTTTGAACTTTTTATTCTATTAAACTTTGTTACTCCTGCTGTCATGCGAAGCATCTTCATCTCAGCTGCCGTTAATTTGCCCTCATACTTTTTGTACATTGTCCAGCATTGTGAGCCGGACGGACAACTGCAGTGTAGAGTCTTCCTTTCAGCTTAGGGGCATTTTTCGATCACAGAAGATAGCAGAGTTTTCCCGCCACTTCATCCACCCTACGCTTACGCGATGATTGATGTCATAATAACAAGTTGCTTAGCTATTGATCATAGATCCCAGATATTTGAACTTTTCACACTTGGGAAGCACTTTTGCATTCAAGTAAATGTATGGAATAGGCCGGAGTGAATCAGAGAACGGTTAGCACAGATAGTCTGTCTTTGTTGAACTAATGCGGTACCCATTGCCCTCCAAAACATCCACCCATACATCAAGTGCTCGTTGCAGGGACGTTTGATCTTCACTTATGATAACTCCATCGTTAGCAAAGAATAACTGATGTACTTTGGGGTCCGTCACTTTTCCTTCAAGCAGATAATCAAGGACTGTAATAAATAGCAAAGGACTGAGGACGCTTCCCTGGTGTACACCGACTTTGATTGTGAACTCTTCGGTAACTCCTGTGGGACATCTTACTCTTGTCCTTGCTTCCTCATACATGTCTATGATCATGCGCACGTAGGTTTCTGGAACTCCTCGTTGTGTTAGCGCCACCCGTAAGAGATCTCTTGGTTGCCTATCAAAGGCTTTTTCAAAATCAACCAACACTATATGCAAGTCCTTTAAGGAATCACGATGTTTTTCCATTATGATCCTTATACTTTGGATTGCATTTGTTGTTGATTTACCCGAGACAAACCCGCACTGGTCATCAGATAGCCGTATTATTTTCCGCAGTCGGCCATCTAATACCCGCTCAACGATCTTCATGGTGTATGACATCAACTTGACAGAACGGTAGTTATCGCAGTTTGCCAGACGCACTAATAGTAAGCAGATATAAAATAAATAATTATTGTAAATAACACAATCTGAAAGAACCTAATCGCGGATTTTAAATTAAATGCTTTAAGCCTATCGCTTAGCAACATCTCCTGGTAGTCATTCATAGCTGCATCCAAAATCAACAAATGCTTTTCAATATTTCTCAAAACAATTCCCTTGTATGTAGTTTCGAGCTTCCTTTTTAATCAATCTTTTGAATAAGTAATTGTTTGATGTACTACATTGTTCCCTAGAAGTTTAGCTTTACACACTATGTGTTCTAAGGTGGATCGTCGGCCACTTGTAAGCTTCTCTTTACTACTTCTCTTTGCATGTTTAGTAACATAATTACAAAAAAAACATTTTGCGATTGAATTTTCTGTTCGAAGTGGTGGGTGTATTTTCAAGACTTGTAGGAATATTTGCAATTGACTGACCATTATTGGTGCTTTCAGGCACTATTATTTATCAATATTATTTATATATTTAGGCTATTAGTTAATAATTGAACATTACTTACTTTGTCCAAGGCTAGTATCTTACACTTACACTATCCACCTCCGTCGGAAGGTTTATATTGGAAAACTTAAATTTGTTTATTTTTCGCAATTTCAAAATAAGACCGCATCTCTCTAGTGTTTTCTCAGTAAACAAAATAATTCGTCCGCATTGCATTGGACATTGAAATTAAGAACACACTTAACACTTCTTTCATTACACATTTTCACTTCGCGGTCAACAAAATTACACTAACTAAGCTGCTGACTTAAAAACAAGCTAGCTTGTCTTGCAATTACACATATTTTGCAGCAAATCTAACTGTACTCAACAGTCGCTTAATTTGCATGATCAAAACATCCGAACGTTTAACTACAATGCAAAATTATCCGAGTATTTATGATAAGTAATTTATAGTGTACCTACATGTAATGTCATATATGACAAAATTTGTACTTACAGAAAAATTTTTGGTGCGCCTGGCAAAGAGATTGCACAATATGAATCGTCTGGGACCTATATATTCGTGATCAGGATGTTCATATCATTGTTTCTAACTGTACTCAACAGTCGCTTAATTTGCATGATCAAAACATCCGAACGTTTAACTACAATGCAAAATTATCCGAGTATTTATGATAAGTAATTTATAGTGTACTTACATGTAATGTCATATATGACAAAATTTGTACTTACAGAAAAGTTTTCGGTGCGTCTGGCAAAGAGATTGCACAATATGAATCGTCTGGGACCTATATATTCGTGATCAGGATGTTCATACTCGTATCATTGTTTTAGAGTAATCAGTATGTGGTTATATCAATTATTTTAAAATATGATTTTTCACGTACTATTAGTGCGTCTGGCAATACGAATCTTCTGGGACCTATATATTCGTGATCAGGATGTTCATATCATTGTTTTAGAGTAATCAGTATGTGGTTATACCAATTATTTTAAAATCAGATTTTTGACGTACTATTAGTGCGTCCGGCAAAGTGATAGCACCATGTGAATCGTCTGGGACCTACACATTTGTATTCAAACCGTTACGTTCTTTTGTTTGATACTAAATTCAAGTGGTTATATCAAAGATCCAGATTTTGGAAAAAAAAAACATTTTGAACATAGCATTACTAACTTCAGCACCAACAAAATGCTACCAGACGGTCATATTTGATTTTACATATTTCAAAGCTTTATATTCATGTGCAAATCTTTTGGTTATATCTCACACCAAAAAATTGCAGCGGGCTCTTAGACTAATATGGATCTAGAGAGGACATCCACCTGGTCAGAGGAAAATGGGCTCTTTCTAAACCCTTTAAAAGCCAAATGTGTCGTTATTAGCAAAAATATATTGAATTTCTCCTACTTTCCAGATATTTTGCTTAATGTCGACACTGCCAGACATTGACATGGGAAACCTACATTACTGCGACCGTTGGAAAAGGCTATGGGATGTTACGTCAGCTGTAAAACGTTTGTTGTTAGGAAAAACACTTATTACTCCCATCCTTATTTATGTTCGCAAATTTTTCATAACTGTGATGCCAATAGCAGAAGAAAACTTAATGTCGCATTTAACAATACTGCGCGCTATGTTTACAATCTGAAACGCTTGGATAGAATCTTCAGCTACTCGAAATCACTTTATAGCATGTCACATGTCTTATTTTGCTATCTAATGTGATTCAAACCAATCACCCTAGTTATCTTTTTAACAAGCTGTGTTTCGGTGCTTCAAAGAGATCCCTTCAACTCATAATCCCTCGGTTTTCTTGTCTTAATCTTGTAATTTTTTGACGCGGTATGTTCGAAGGTCAGGCAGCACTCAGAGTTTTCGAACCGAGCTTAAGTCATTTTTCCTTAACAATTCCAACTAATTTTTATTTATAATATTGTAACATCGTCTAAAAGTATGCAACAATAATGTAGAATAATAACTACGCTCCTACAGCCCATTCCAAACTGTACTTTCATTCGAGGTTCGCAATAGCTGACAAAGCCACGGATAAAGAGAGAATTATAACTGGAAGAAATGATTGTCATCTTGGAATTATTTCCAGTGGTCGAAGAATTTGCTAGAAGTTTCTGGCTATCTGAAACTTCTGCTATATAAGGACAGATGGCGATCAATAGAAAAGACAGTGATTTTTAAACTGTGGCGAAGAGATTAGAAAAGTGATAATAGGCGAAGTTGTAATTTTGTGATAAATTGAAAGTTGAGAGTTAACAAGAAGGAGTAATTAGTTTGGATTTGTGAATTAAGTAATTGAAAGGAGATAAAGTGATTTGAGAGGAAAGAGACCTTGTAAGAAAAGAATTTGCGAAGAATAGTATAGTGTGAACTTGAATTGTTCTATAGACTAGAAAATAAAGAAATAAATTTCACAGAATATCGTTTTATCTACTCGAGCCGTAGCCAGCATATTACATTGGTGTCAGAAGCGGGATAAAACTTATTCTGTGAATAACTATTTCCGTGGTGTGAAATTGCACAAAAAAAAAAAAAAAAAACGATTTCTGTGTTGAGTTAATTAGTTGCGCAAAATGGGTCGCAAATTGGGAAAACTAACTATAACTCAACTAAAGGCAGAACTCAGTAAGCGGAACCTCGACACAACTGGGGGAAAAGATGCCCTGCTGATTCGTCTGGAAGAAGCAGTAACGCAGGAAGGTGAAAATCCGCACGACGTAGAGTTTGACGTGGAAGAGGAACCAGCAAGTACAGCAGCCGACCCGGGTATAACAAGTCTGCTCCTGCAACTTAAGTTAGTCATGGACGAACAAAAGAAAGCAATAGAAGACCAAAGGAATTCTATAGAACTTAAGCTGGACGAACAAAAGAAAGCAATGGACGACCAAAAGAAAGCAATGGACGACCAAAAGAAAGCAATGGACAACCAAAAGAACTCTCTAGAACTTAAGATGGACGAACAAAAGAAAGCAATGGACGACCAGAGGAATTCTCTAGAACTTAAGCTGGACGAACAAAAGAAAGCAATGGACGAACAAAAGAAAGCTATAGACGAACAAAAGAATTCTCTAGATGCTCTGGAAAGTAAACTTGATGAGCAAAACAAGAACTTGGAATCCAAATTCGAAGTGATCGAAGAGAAAATCGAGAAGGTCGAGACGCAACTCGAAAAAGTCGAAACTAGATTCGATGAAAATTTTGAGAAACATGAAACTCAGTTCGGGAAGATAGAGACTCAGTTTGAAAAAGTAGAAAAGCAAGTCGAAAATCTTGCTAAGGAGCTCAGCAACGTGAAGAGACAGAAAGCACGGGAATATTCCACTGACGGTCTGAGAAGAAAGGAGATGCAGCCTCCTATCTTCGATGGTCAAACATCATGGCCAATTTATAAGAGGCAATTCGAAGCGGCCGCAATGACCAATAGCTGGGACGATGAAGAGAAGTCTATTGCACTCACGCTTGCACTGAGGGGTCCAGCTGCGGAGCTCTTGCAGACCATCCCGGAAGATAAACAGCAGAACTACGACTCTCTGGTTCAGGCTATCGAGATGCGGTTTGGGGATGAACACATGCAGCAGGTGTACAGGGTTCAGCTGCGTAGTCGAGTCCAGAAAAGGGGGGAAACGCTCCAACAGTTGCAAGCGGATATAGAGCGACTAGCCCATCTTTCATACCCTAAAGCCGGTGAGGAGCTTATCAACGAAATGGCGGTGGAAGCTTTTATTCAGGCCATAGAGGACAGACAACTGCAAATGGCTGTAAGGATGGCTGAAAAGCGAACACTCCCCGAGGCATTGGCATTCGCTTTGTCAATGAAGGCTGCGGACCAAGCATACCAGGGAATACACCGTGTCAGGGAAATGTCCGTCGTGGAATGCTCATGCCAGAGAACAGCCGTCATGGATGAAGACAGAGCTCGCGGAAGTCAAATCCGTTGCTGGAATTGCAACCAAACCGGACACCTACAACGGCAGTGCAGGAGTGCACCTAGACGAGGAAATTGTTCACATTGCGGAAGTAGGAGAAGCAGAGAGGAAGCATCCTGTCGGTCAGACTTCCCAAAACCAGCAGTCGGGGGATGCGTAAGGACCAACTTCGCGGGGCAGAAGTTGGTTACTGGAATCGAGGCCCCCAGGACCACCATTCAAGTTTCGCAAACCAAACGGGGTAACAAGAGCCTGACAGTGGAGGCACTAATCAACGAGAAGAAGTGCGTAGCCACCATCGACACAGGTGCCACTGCCTCCATTGTAAGAAGAGATATCGTCAAAAGCTCCTGGCTGCACAACACCAACAGCTACTGCCTGAAGACTGCAACAGGGGAAATGGCGAAGGTATTTGGAGAAGTTCGTCTTACGATTACTCTGGCAGGACTGACGTTCTCCCATGCGTTTCTGGTGGCAGATATATGCGACGAGTGCATCATCGGAGTAGACTTCATGAAAGCAAATGAAGTAATCTTGGACATCGGGATGCAAGTACTGAGGTATCGAAATGTGGAGATTCCGATGGTGTACGGAAATGAGAATGCCGTAACTCTCAGGACAGTCATCAGCAAAGACGAAGTTTTGCCGCCGTCTTCAGAGACAATCATTTGGACGAAGCTGGAAGGTGATCTTGGGAGCCACCGATTCTACATAGTAGAACCAGACCCAGAGAAGAATTCTCAAGACTACATCGTGGGAAAGACGTTAGTCGAACCAAAGAACACCATGGTTCCAGTGAGGGTTTTGAACGCAAGACCACACACTGTCAAACTAAGGCGTGGGGAGGTGACTGGAAAATGCACGCCGATTACCGCCGTCGCAACAATATCTGAACGTGATGCTCCAAAACTTCTCCCATCACCTTGGACAGCGGAAGTGAGAGAGACGATTCTCCAGTCCAGTGAGCTGAATCAGGAGCAGCGAACTATGGCAGAGAATCTTATCAATGAGTACGCTGATGTATTTGCCTCACAGGACGGAGAATACGGCCGAACACACCTGGTACAACATCGAATAGACACTGGTGATACTAGACCAATTCGTCAGCCTGCTAGGCGCCTTCCATTGGCAAAGCAGACAGAAGTTGCAGAGATGGTGTCGGCAATGGAGAAAGAAGGTCTGATTGAAAGTTCCAAAAGTCCGTGGGCATCACCGGTTGTACTGGTTAAGAAGAAAGATGGCAGCACGCGGTTCTGCGTGGACTATCGGCAGCTCAATTACGTCACCAAGAAAGACAGCTACCCTCTGCCACGGATTGACGACACGCTAGACACACTATCAGGAGCCCGATGGTTTTCCACTCTCGACTTGAAGAGTGGCTACTGGCAGGTACAGATCCATCCAGAAGACCGGGAGAAAACCGCCTTCACCGCAGGAAATGGGCTATGGCAATTCACGGTAATGCCATTCGGGCTGTGCAATGCTCCGGCGACTTTCGAGCGATTGATGGAATGTGTCCTGCAAGGGTTAACATGGAAAACCTGTTTGGTATACTTGGATGATGTCATCGTCGTAGGAAAATCGTTTGCGCAACACCGAGACAATCTAAGGGATGTGTTTCAAAGGCTTCGAAGTGCCCACCTGAAGCTCAACCCCAAGAAGTGCGCCCTGTTTAGAGCGGAAGTCAAGTACTTGGGGCACATAATTTCAGGAGTGAGAACCGATCCAGAGAAGGTCGAAGCGGTGAAAAACTGGCCAGTCCCCAAGGATAAACACCAACTAAGGAGCTTCCTGGGCCTAGCCACCTACTACAGACGGTTCGTGAAGGATTTTGCCGGGATCGCAAAGAACCTGCACCAGTTGACGGAAAAGGGAAAACAATTCAAATGGACAATTGAGTGCGAGAAGAGCTTCAAGGCACTTAAACAACGGCTATGCGATGCCCCGATACTGGCTTACCCCACTCCCGGGGAAACGTTCATTGTGGATGCAGATGCTAGTAATGTTGGGGTAGGAGCCGTACTCTCCCAGGTGCATGACGGCCAAGAGAAGGTGGTTGCGTACTTCAGCAAGGTGCTCTCTAAGCCAGAAAGGAACTACTGCGTGACAAGGAGAGAACTTCTAGCTTTGATCTTGGCTACGAAGCATTTTCACAAATACCTCTACGGGAGGAAGTTCGTTCTTCGCACAGACCATGCAGCCTTAAAATGGCTATTACAGTTCAAGAGTCCTGAGGGTCAGGTCGCAAGATGGATCGAAAGGCTGCAAATCTACGACTACGAAATACAGCATCGTAAAGGAAAACTCCACTCTAATGCGGATGCACTGTCCCGGAGACCATGCAGAACGGATTGTAAACATTGTGCGCGTCAGGAAGAACGGGAGCTGGTTTCCATCCAAAGAATGAGAGCCGAACCTATCGCCGGCTGGAGCGTAGATGAGATCCGGAACGCTCAGAAGGAAGACCCGGATATCGAGCCGATTCTGGCCTGGAAGGAGAACATGGAGAAACCGGATCATCAGGACATCTCTCACAGAAGCCCGACCTTAAAGGCATATTTTGCGCAGTGGGACTCCCTCCATGTCCAAGAAGGTGTTCTGAGAAGAAAATGGGAATCCTCCGACGGAAAGTCGTTTGTAATGCAGCTTGTAGTACCGCGGACGAGGGTCAAGGAGGTGTTACAGGAAATGCATGGCGGGGCGTCCGGAGGCCACTTGGGAGTGAATAAGACGCTAGAAAAGGTACGAGAACGTTTTTATTGGTTAAAAGCGAAGGAAGATATCGAAGACTGGTGCAGAGAATGCGACGTGTGTGCAGCTAGTAAGGGTCCGAGAACCAAAACTCGAGGTAAGATGCACCAATACAACGTGGGAGCACCTTTCGAACGAATCGCCATTGACATCGCAGGGCCCTTTCCGGAAACCGACAATGGTAATCGGTATATACTCGTAGTGATGGACTACTTCAGTAAGTGGCCGGAAGCGTTTCCGATCCCTAACCAGGAAGCCAGAACCGTGGCGGAGCAGATCGTCTACAATTGGGTTAGCAGATTCGGTGTGCCCTTGGAATTGCATTCTGACCAAGGGAGGAACTTCGAGTCAAGAATCTTCCAAGAGATGTGTCAACTACTCGGAATCAAAAAGACAAGGACAACCCCGCTTCATCCACAGTCGGACGGTATGGTGGAGCGTTTCAATAGGACTTTGGACGAACATCTCTCGAAGGTCGTAGGTGACTACCAACGGGATTGGGACCGGCAGATTCCCTTGTTTTTGATGGCCTATAGAAGTGCCGTGCATAGCACTACTCGACATACGCCGTTCGAAATCTTATTTGGTGGAATAGCTCGTTTACCCAGTGAGGTGAAATTTGGATCTCCTACCAATGAGCCCAGAAATGAAGAAGAGTACGTGGCGGACCTTAGGGAAAGGCTTAGGGACATACACCAAAGGACCAGAAGCCAGATTAAGATAACGAGCGACCGCATGAAGACCAGGTATGATGCCAAGGCAACAACGTCAGGATTCCAGGAAGGAGATCTAGTGTGGCTGTATAATCCCCATCGCCAAAAGGGGAAATCACCTAAATTGCAGCGGAACTGGGAGGGTCCATACATAATAGTAACCCGCATCAACGATGTTGTCTACCGCATCCAGCGAGGACCAAGGGCCAAAATGAAAGTGGTTCATGTGGACCGACTGAGTCGATACAATGGTCGAAGTGAGGTCGCACTTGTTCGGGACGAACAAGTCTAAGAGGGGGGCAGTGTAACATCGTCTAAAAGTATGCAACAATAATGTAGAATAATAACTACGCTCCTACAGCCCATTCCAAACTGTACTTTCATTCGAGGTTCGCAATAGCTGACAAAGCCACGGATAAAGAGAGAATTATAACTGGAAGAAATGATTGTCATCTTGGAATTATTTCCAGTGGTCGAAGAATTTGCTAGAAGTTTCTGGCTATCTGAAACTTCTGCTATATAAGGACAGATGGCGATCAATAGAAAAGACAGTGATTTTTAAACTGTGGCGAAGAGATTAGAAAAGTGATAATAGGCGAAGTTGTAATTTTGTGATAAATTGAAAGTTGAGAGTTAACAAGAAGGAGTAATTAGTTTGGATTTGTGAATTAAGTAATTGAAAGGAGATAAAGTGATTTGAGAGGAAAGAGACCTTGTAAGAAAAGAATTTGCGAAGAATAGTATAGTGTGAACTTGAATTGTTCTATAGACTAGAAAATAAAGAAATAAATTTCACAGAATATCGTTTTATCTACTCGAGCCGTAGCCAGCATATTACAATATTCACCGTTTGCTTAAATTTGTCTGGACATATAACGGAGATGTACGATGGTGGGTCAATAAGTCCCTGAAAAATGAAATAAGGAACACTCTTTTTGGTATAAAAACATTTTATTTTTCATCATAGTCTCCTTTTAGCTCTATACACTTCATCCAAAGTTTCTCCAATTTGTTGATGCCCTCCAAATAATACGATTTCTCGAGCCCCTCAAAATACTCGTAAGCGTTTGTTTCAGCGATGACCTCTTCATTCGACCCAAATCTCTTACCTCCGAGCCATTTCTTCATGTTTGAAAACAAGAAATAGTCGCAGGGGGCTAAATCTGGGGAATATGCTGGATGAGGGAGGAGTTCATAGCCTAACTCATGCAATTTTGCCATTGCGACTGCGGACTTGTGCGCCGGTGCGTTGTCCTGGTGAATTTCTTCTTTTTTGCTTCAAATCAGCTTGGAATCGATCCAGCACCTCTGCATAATATGCGCCGGTGATCTTTTTACCCTTTTCAAGGTAATCGTTGTGAATAACACCGCGCGCATCCCAAAAAACTGTCGCCATGACCTTGTTTGCTGACAAACCCGCCTTGGCCGTCTTCGGCTTCAATTCACCAGGAGAAGTCTATTGTTTTGACTGTTCCTTGGTTTCTGGTGTATTGTGGTGAATCCAGGTTTCATCCACGGTTACGAAACGGCGCAAAAACTCAGCCGAATTTTTCTGGAACATCGCCAAACACACCTTTGAAGTTGTCAAACGAATGCGTTTGCTGTCGATTGTGAGCAAACGCGGCACCCATCTTGCGGAAAGTTTTTTCATGTCCAAATATTTATGTAAAATCGAAATCACTGAGCCATGTGATAAGCCTGTGGCCTCTTCAAGCTCGCGCACTTTCGCTCGCCGATCGTCCATTATCAAACCATGGATTTTGTTGACCATTTCTGGTGTGGTGACCTCAATTGGGCGACCAGAACGTTCGGCGTCACTTGTATTTGAACTATCGCATCGAAATTGAGTAAACCAGTGGTGAATGGTTCCAATCGATGGTGAAGAGTCCCCATAATATTTGTCAAGCTTTTGTTTGGTTTGCGTGATAGTTTTTCTCGCAAAAAATAGTGTTTAATGAGCACTCGAAATTCACTTTTTTTCCATTTTAACGAAAATGCTAGTAGGCGCCTATATAAAATGGCTGCCACAACAAAACTATTTGACAGATCTGTCTGAAAATTTGGGTACGTTCTTTTGAAAGATGATTCTTGACAAAAAAATTAATTTAAGGTGACGATATATATATATACATATATATATGTATATATATGTTTATATATGTATATATATGTATATATATGCATATATGAAAAAAAAAAAACAAAAGTTCATGTACTACATTTTTTCTTTTTCCGAAAACATTTTTCTTAGTGATTACAGTTAAATAAGAATTAAATGAAATAAATAAATTATTTAAGTTAGGTTACGTCGAAACACATAGTTGAAGTATTAGGTTTAGTTTAGACCGACCGCATGGGGCCAGTAAGTTAGAGGAACATAGATAAGCTAGTTACGCTAGTTTTAGAAATTTTTTGTCTAGCATGTAAGAAATGAATAATAAAAAGTGAATAATAAAAATTAATGAAAATTAAATACCATTGAAAATCATGTTTTTGGGCAACCCAGTCGAGTGTTTCTTTGAGTTAATAAAGGACCAAGAAGCTTTTACTGTCTATTTTAATCGTATCCTCAATTTTTTTTTGTAACTTCTGTGTAAAATTTTTCTTAATACTATGAAATCCTTACTCAACCTTTGAAATGTACTACCATTGGCTGAATTACTAGACAATTTTTACATTCTTCCTAACTGAACATGGAACGAACATATTAAAACCTTTATGTAGAGTTTCCAAAAGGATACTTATACATTGGTTCTAAGGTAAGAACTTTGATTTCATTTATCGAACGATTTTAATAAGGAAAGTTTATTTTTGAAAAGTTATAACTTTTTATTTTTAAAGATTACTAAAGTATACCTAATAGATTGCGTACAACCCTTAACTATAATTTGAAATAAACAATTTATGTTTTATATTTTGATTTAGCCTTTTATACAGTGGACCAATACCAATGTTCTTGAATGGATGATTGCTGTCAATTTATATCCTTTAATTGAGATATTCAAGGCCAACAACATCATGGGGTGTGATTTACCAAATCTTGACGATGAAAAACTGACTGTAAGTACTTTCATTGATTGCGCGTAAGGCTTCTTAAAATTTATCTTGGCGCTCTCCTAGAATATGGGTATCAAAAATGGAAACCATCGTTTGGCTATCCTTCAGAGCATTAGGGAACTGACTAGTGGTACTCTGACATCGGAACAACCGTCAGCAACGTTATCGGACGATGCAGAGGAAGCGAAGGAAGCAGTTCCTCCACATCGTCAGCATATTTTCGTCGAATCGAGCTTTCATACTCCAGAAATGTGTGATAAGTGCAATCGTTATCTTCGCGGCGTAATTCATCAAGGACTCCAGTGCGAACTGTGTAATTTTATTATTCATCGCACTTGCTTGGCAAACGGCTTAGCCATTAATTGCCCAGCGGTTCGATCAATTACATCCGCGAACACTATCAGTGGATATTACAGTCTCCTAACATCTGGCGATTGTACAGAATTGTCACTGTCTATCGCAGCTTTAAAATCATCAGTCGAAGACAAAGGAAACCAATTTTGTTCTCATACCAGCTATACACTTCAAAATATACCGATATTTGGTATTGGTCTGTGCCATCAATTTGATGCGAACAAAACTATGGCTCCCGCTGTCATGATTTCGGCCACAGTTGCCCTAGAATCAAAGGTCAATAATTTACACATCGATTTGTATAAGCTTTACAAATCAACATCGATACCGGATGACTACAACACCGAGCTTATTAATTTACTTACTACAATAGAATTTGATTACAAGTGCTACGACAACGTAGAACCACAACAACTAGTTGGCTTTATCAAAAAATATTTGAGAGAACTGAAAGATCCTTTGATACCAATGATTTGGTACGATAAATTTATCGCAGCTGCAAGTAAGTACAATATCAACCAAACACCACTATTAGTTTTTGTTTAATAATAAAATTGTGTAACTTGGTAATGAGTAGTTCATTAATCGTTTTTATTAGATCGTTCATATTTGATTAAGAAAATATTTTTTTAATGCAGAATCTAAAAGGAAGTCTTTGATGATTCAAATTAGAATAAGTAAAAATGTATGAGTCTCTCTTAAGAACTCGTTGAAAGTAATTAAATTTTAAAATTTGGCGCTTTAGCACTCATTTATATTATACACGACGACTACATTATTTTTGTTTGCCAATTCTCTGGCAATACCCTGAAAAACATGGGTAACACGTTTTTAACCGTTTTACTTCATGGCCCTACAAATACAGTCGGCGTCGCTTATAATGTCAAGAGACAGGCTAAATACAATCGCTATAACCGGCGGTCGTTAAATCGAACAGCTTTCGTTGTATGTGCAAATTACAACCAAAACAATGTTTTATGGTATACCTTCGTTCGTAAAACGAAAGCAACAGAATATTGGACGCTGTTTCGTCCGTTATGATGAACTGTGAAAATAAACGACCTCACTCAAGACTTTATTTGCATCGTAGTCGACCCAGTAAAGCCTCACAATCTTCAAAACAACGAGAAAGTTTTTCGAGACGTATCACGATACAAATAAACACAGCTATTGTGGCCAAAACAACGACACGTCGTTGCTGCACTGTTCGAAACTCTGTCCGCTTTCAATCGCTCACAGGAAAGGATTTCACGGAATGATTTCCACTAGTTCACTAGTTTTTCATACTTTCTTCTGAAAGAACTGATAATAGGTTAAAAAGATTTTTGCTAAACAATTCTTCACATATCTTGCTTATTTTTATGCAGTCAGAAGTAAAGTGTTTTATTGTTAGGACATGGGATGATTGACAGAGATGGCACGTGGGGGAATTGCCTTTGTTTAAAAATTGCATGTGCGTTATGTACGTATTATATAATATAGTTGTTGAGTATGTTAGCTTATGAATTGATGGTTCAGTAATGGTGAGTGCATTAGTTCCCTGTTTATATTGTGAGTGCCCAATGTGCGTTTATTTGTTTAGCGAAATCTTTTTTCGATGGGATGTAAGGTGCTGTAAATTATTTTGTTGAAGATGTTTTCTCGAATTTTTTTAAAGATGGTTTATATTCCATATTGCACTTAAAGCGGATAGGCACCGACAGCGATAGATTAGTGTACTTTTCCGTGATAATTCACAATTTATGTAGCGTTCAATTTTCGGTGGAAAATATTGAGAAGTAATTTGGAAGAGTCTCAGCGGATAAAACATTGCCATTTGCGTTAACTACTGCAAGACTAATTCCGTCTTCGCATTAAGATCCATCTGTAAATATAATGTCCCAAGAGTTTTCGTTATAGGTGCTATGCTTTTCATTGAATAGTTGGGAATATGTTGCCCTGGGCGTAGAATTATTTTTTAAGTTTGGAGTGCTCCATGTTTATTGCGTCTGGTGTTAGAAGCCAAGGTGGGTATCTTTTGATGGTTAGCGTTCTTACTACTGGTGGAAGGTCTATGTCTTTTACGAAGAGTAAGGCATTGTATGTACTTGAAGATCATTCTGGATTTTTTTTTTTTTTTTTTTTTCTTCGTTTATAATTTTTTTAGCATCCACTGTTACTGGCAATTTGTTCCTCTAAAAGACTACAAATCGGATACCAGTCAGTAAAATCATTAAGTCTGTAAATTTCACATAAAAGAAAGAATATCATTGTCACCAATATACTCGATAGAACAGCCAGCAGGAGAAGACCCAATCTGTCAACTCTGAATTCCTTATAACCCGTTAGCACCGCATTGACTGTCACTAGTTTTAGTTTTGAGACACGTCTTAGACACACAGATGGCATCAACCGTCGAATTCTCGAATAAATCTCGGAACTCAGCACTTTTGAAATTAATCTCTGTGGCACACCTGAAAACCTTCACGCTGTGACGCGAATACATTCATCCGTGCTTCAGAAATATTAACGCCATCCTCACCACTGGAAAAACTATTATTTAAACTGAGCTCAACCGATACCAAAGGTGTCGTATGCTGCATAATTTTTTCATGATGAAAAAGGTATGCAGCATGTAAAGAAGATCAAATAATAGCGACAATTGAATTTTAATTAAAAGTAGTATATAAAATAAATAAATAATTATACATTAGCTAATAAAAAATTATAATATTTGTAGAAATGATAGATTGAATTAACTCGCTAAATGTTTGCTTCGTCGATACAAACGGGACCAAAAATCACTCAAAGAATTTTTCTTTCAAAACAACCAATGATGTTTTCATGTGCCGTAGAGCAGAACTGGTATGATGAGGGTCTTACATAACGTCACCTTAGTTGTCCGTGAGTGGGCTTTGCTAGTCAATTGCCTTCTTCGTCCAAAGAACAGTGGTTGGCAAGAGTGATTCTTCGCTTGATCTTTGCGCTGGCGTCATTGTTTGAATTTACACTAAACCTAAGTGGGCAAAGTCTATAACTACCTCAAAATTGTAGTTTGTCTATTGCGATTATCTGTCCAAGTCGCTGATGTTGACTGTCTTTTTTTGATGACAACATATATGTTGTTTGTCAATTGTTAACCGTTAAACCCATTCTTCACCATATTCCGAAAGTTTCAATATTCCGCTTCAGTTTCTATATTCCGAAAGCCCGCTGGGTTTTTCCAAATACTCGTATGTCAATATCGTCGTCGTACACGAGTGAACTTTTTCCAAGATCTGCCGCAATGAGAATATTTGATCTGTGATGAACTTTGCTGGCCTAAAATCACACTGATACTGACTAATTAGAAAAGGTTTAAGGCGTTCACATAATATGACGGATAGGATCTTATACGCGATGTTGGGGCCACTAATACCTCTGTAATTGGTGCAGTTCAGAGGGTCTCCTTTCTTGAAAATCAGTCAAGTGATGCTGAGGTTTCATTCATCGGGTATACTTTCATCGGACTATATCGTACATTTGAGTTAATGAATGCTCCGTACACAACCATCTCCAGCTGCTTTAATAGCTCGATAGTTTATACCGTCGGCTCCAGCAGCCTTGTTGCATTTAATGTTAGATATTGCTATTCTTTGGATTTTAAACTTTCTCACAGTACTTTTTTTTGGTGTTGTGGTGTTTGGGATATCCGCATACGTACCTTGGCAGCAACAAGGTAGTCAATGTTAGCTCCTGGGTAGGTGCGAACATCCAAAATACTGGAGGAGTGACTTGCATCACTCGCGACGTGATCAATTTGGTGCGGGGGTCCGTTTCCGGAGGTGTCGTCGTGTAGGTTGTATTTAGCAGTTACTCCGATATACAACCCCAACCTGGAGGGCCAGATCCTTCGTTAAAACTCCTAGGACAAGGGACAGGATATTCTGATGCCAATAACCCACTACGGGAATATGATCGCTCCCGTTGGCCCATTAAGGGTTCATTCACCACTTCTTAGTCTTTGGTAGTAGGGGATGCAATCTGACAAAAACCTCGTCCTTGGTAAAAGACATTTTGAAATCTCGATGGATGTTAATGTTGTTGAGAAACCAAGGGCTCTAGTTATGTTCCTTACGTCTCTTGATTGAATCCGTTGAACTTATCCACGTTTGAGGTAGCGGAGGCACCGTAGAACCAGATCAGGTTCAAGACTGAGGTGTAAAATAAAGTAAAACTTTTCAATCCAGGTCTAGTTGCGACGTTTTACTTTTATATATGTAATTTTTGGAGATTCAATTTTTGTTTGTGCTTTTTTAGTCTCAAGCACAATTTTAGGTAACTCCTTTATCATTCTACCTGTGATACGATCACCTGGTGATTTTTTTTGTATCAAAATTGTCTTTGATGGTCTTCTTCCATCTTAAAACTAATAGGCTCAAGTGAGAGGCCGCTAGATAGCTCTCGAAGTTTTTGTAAGGTTGGGGACGGGTTTGGTGTAAACATCTTTTTAAATGTTTTGAAACAAATCATTGCCCTTACCATAGTCACTCAGCCACCGTTTTCCATATAAATTGACGCTTCAGTGTTTGTTTTGAGGAGAATCTCTTTTGATTCCCCTATAGACTAATATTAAGATTCGTCAAGGCAGTATCACCCTGGCGATTTGTTGATGTTGAAGCGGCACTTGTTACCACTTCAACCTTTAGTTCCTAATTTGCTCCTTACCTCGGGTGGGGGGTAGCAAATAATGGAAACGACTCTCTTTTCGAACGACAAAAACAAAGTCACTTTATTTAGTGCACTTACAAACTATTTATACATGATTTACAGGTGATTTCATCAAATGTTCTCACGGATAATTCTGATGAGTAGGCATCATCATAGTGCGCCTGGACGCAATGTGACACCACCTGAAGTTTAGTGGGAAAATTCTATACTGAGTGTGAGAACATTTGATGTGAACATTTCTAAGGTGAATCGACTATGTGCATTACGATATCTTATGTTCTATATGGGAGCGTGTGGGATGAGGTGAATGGACAGTGTGTATAATGATATCTTACGTTCTATGTGGGAGCGTGTGGGATAAGGTGAATGGACAGTGTGTATAATGATATCTTACGTTAAGATAGGTTAGGGATTAGTGAAACAGCTGCAGGTGTGATCTGATTCCTAACAGTGTTAGTTCTCCTTTCCAGTTTTTTAACAGCTTTCCACAGCGAATAATAAGAAGCCCAAATGAGTGAGGGAGATAGACTTTTTACTTAGTTTTGGAAAGACTTCATTATTGAATTTTAAAATTTTACGTAGTTTGTTTGTACATTCATTAAGTTGTTTTTTGAGATAGGGTGATCTTTACTTCTGTCATTCTCTTCTTAATTTCCTTTTTGACATCAAAAGGGTCTCCATTTATAGACCGAGATTGAGAATACTTACTATTACGGATACAATAAGAAATTGGAGTTGAGCTTTCACCAGCTTGAATTAGTAACTGCGTGAACGTTTCCACCGCTGCATCAATCTTCTTTATAGTTTAATGGGACATTATCTGTAGAATAGTCAATTGGTGTTCCTGGCGATACTGCTGGCATATAAGTCGGTACGATTGTAATCAATGTGAATATTGATTATACAAGATGTGTGGTCCAACGATAACCCAAATGATAGATTGGTTTTAAATTGTTCTCTCTAGAAATTTGTGTATCTTTTTTAAGATCCGTAGGTAGATTGGCCTGTTGAAAAGGCCTATAAACTATTTTTAGTGATAGCTGAATTCAGGATTTTGCTTTTCGATTATATGAAACTGGAGGTCCAGTAGGTATGTTTGGCGTTATGATTTTCTACCGATCTACCTACTGCTTCTTAATTTTTTTTTTTTTTTTGCATTTTTATTAATTATTAATTCATTATAACTTACTTGCTAAACATACATGCTTCTTAACTTTGAATTTTGGTGGACAGAAAACAATAGCTATTGTCCTATTCTTTTATCGACGGTGATAGCGTTTGAATGAAGATGCTCCGGGAATATTCTTCGTTGACGTGGTGTTTAATTCATTTTTTGAATGCACCATACCTCCCGGATGCTTAGTTTCGTAAAATTTGTACCCATTAATTTTAAATTCGTTTGCCTGTGTAAGATGGGTTTCTGAAATTAACGTTATGCCTATTTGATGATTTACGAGAAAAATATTGACTTCGAGTGTTGTGTTGACCTTTTCTTTAATGAGGTTTTTTTCATCATAAATTTGAATTTTTATTTCATCAATGTTACCTTTACGAATGGGAATAAAGTGAAAGCACTTTTCTCCAATTAAAATTTTGGAATACTATACTAGTTAAAAGGAACTACTCTCACATAGATTTTTGTCGGTAAAATTTTCTTCAGCCTCTGTGTTGGTTGCAGGATTGCTTACGATGTATTTCTTAATTTGTATAATTAAGTCTGGGAGCTTCTTTTGCGCCTGTTAACGGGTATACTCATATATCGGTCTAGGCTGAGTTGCCTGGTACGACGATGAACTTGCATAACTTTCTTTATTTTTGGAGCTTGCGATTGCTAGTCCTACTGATTTATTCCTAGGCTGAGGCGACCAATTAATACCCATAATGCGATGTAAAGTCGGTTTGCTATTTACTATTGACTAGCCAAACTCGTGTTTTGTCGTAAACGCAAATTAACAAACCATTTAACAACACAACAGAGTAAACTTCGCATACGCAAAGTGTTGATAAATACAATTGAGGAAGGGGACGAGCAATGAAGGTCGTGAATTTCCAATGATCAAACGCGTCCTAATTCCATAGCGACGGAGCGAATTAACAAGGCGGTCGACTTCCATGGGCTCTGCGACGCTTCGGTTAAAGCTTTTGGAACAGCAGTGTTCGTACGGCAATATTCACGTGCGAATACTAATTTAGAAGACCAGGGTGGCTCCATATAAGAGAACATTAACTTTTCCTCGTCTTAAACTTTGCAGAGCGGTTGTTTGGGTTACACTACTGTGCTATACGATAGAGGTCCTTACCTGGCACCAGCCAAAATTTATGCCTGGACGGACTCGATGTATGAGCTCACGTGGGTACGAGCACCGCCTACAAGATGGGTAACGCTTGTAGCCAACTGCGTTCCGGAGATACAGCTTTTAGTGGATATCAACTTATGGAGACATGTGCGAACGGAGCACAATCCGATTTAATTTCGCGTGACGTTTTTTCTTCAGCTCCGAAATCTCTATATTCATGGTGGAAAGTCGATGGGACTTCCAATTTCCAGACCACCCAACGGATGTTCACACGGAGGAGGAGCAACGTACAATCAAGTAGCGGGGTGATCAAAAAATTCTCCCAGCTCTTAAAAGTAGTAAAAGTCATCGCACTTTGAATTTGGTTTGTCTACAACTGCGGATCTGCAACAGGGTCCACTAGACTCAGAGGCATTACAGGCGGCTAATTTGCTCTCCGTCAAAGCAGCACAGTGCGAGATATTTCCATCGGAGTTGCAGGAGATTAACAAGAACGGTAAGATTCCCAAATCGCTACAAGCACTAAACGCTTTCGTTGACGCAGGCGAGATCTTACGTGTTCCTTATGAGGAGCAGCACACCATCATTTTGAAGAATAGTCACCATTTCACCAAACTTGTAGTACATGGTAGTATCCAACAAATGGTGGCCTATATTAGACGGACGTACTAGATTGGGCAGATCAAGTAAAGCGTGAAGTACCAGCTACACCGATGTTTTTTTTTTTTTCTAAGAAGTCTAATGGTATACCATAACTGATGGCATACTTGCCAGCCGCTATGGTACGAATGGCAAGGGCGCCTAGTCATACTGGCGTTAACTACGGTTGCCTCTCTTTAAGGTGATAAAACATACAAGGGATATTTCGCGTTGTTTATCTGCTGAAGGCTATTGACTTGGAGGTGGTGTCGGACTTAACTACATAGGCGATCGTGGTTGCGTTTCAACGGATCAGTTTATTATTTTTTTTTTTTTATTGTTTATTTTATTTACACCTTTTGGGTGTACAATCTTCATTGATAGCAGTATCCCGGGCTACTGGCACACACACTTCGAAACCCTGAATGATAAATGCCAGTAATACGCCTACGTACTAACCAACACCTTGCGCACTTCTATCACTCTCCCCGCGTAACTGTCGATGACAGTTTGGGATACTTTCGTGTCCGCGTTTGAAGAAATATTTTCTGAAACAGCCATGCGCCGTCAAAAACTGAGTCAGATAAAAGTTCGTTTCGCCGTAATTCCGTTTCATCCATACATCGATCACTGGTATAAAATGATGCGTCTAATTTTCTTTAAGGATTCGTTCCATTGTTGTTGCCAGAATGCGATACTGCGATTCCTTTCGTATTCTCGTTTTTCGTTGTCTACCCGACCATTTCAAACTCGCTCACTTTCTTCAGCGAGTAACTCGATAGATAGCATTGAAGATCGTTCGAAACACTTCGAAACACTCTGGTAACCCTTAGTACGCTAAGATGGTGAACGGATTTAATTCCACGCACGTAAGACCTAACTTTCATTGCACTTGACCATATTTCTGCTGCGCACTTATGTATGGAACTGTCAGCTCCTGCAAGAATAAGTGTTTTATTTTTTTAGTTTTGGGCCTTCGATATTGCTTTTTAGCCTTGAAAATGCACTAATAACTTTCAACGATTTTTGTGTGCATGCTCTAGGTGGTGTTTGAGGCTTAGTCGAGTTTTACAACAGTGATGAGGCTTATGGTTGCATCTTCCTTTTATCCGTGGACTCGTTAGCGCCTGAACAGCTGGACAAAAATTGATCGGTTTACATCTACTTTTTGTATATGTTACGTAATTTGTATGAGGTGATAAAAATTACCGGATATCTGTATGTATGTATCTGTGACTTAACCTCTTTCGTTTTTATAATAAAGAAGTATTTTGACTGAATTTATAGATATCCTAATGTAAAACTTGATACACATCGAAATCATTTATCTGGTAAACTATCCAAAGTTCTGAAATTATTTTTTACTGGGAGAGTGGTATCTCCTCCTATATATAATCTCAAAAAGTACGATGATCCGAATTTGAAAAAAAAAGTATATTTCATAACATTTTTAGTAAATTTAGGTATTTATTTTGTGAATTTAGGTATTTGTTTTGTGATTTTGCTAATTTGGAAAAAGTAGTGTATTTCATACTATTTTGTGAATTTAGGCACTTGTTTTGTGAATTTGATCAGTTTTGACGTTTTTAAAAAACCTAGAAATAATTCTGTAAATCTTTTTCCAAAAAAAAATTTGAATTTTGAAATTTTTTGGTGGGATTTGAGGTACTTTTCGATGTTTCTTTTCTGACCTTAAAAGCACGAAAACGGGAATTTTAGAAAAGTAGTGTATTTCCTAATATTTTTAGTGAATTTAGACATTTATTTTGTGAATTTGACGATTTTACTGAGTTTGAGTTAGAAGCCCCATTTTGCCATACTACTAATAACTCGCCGGTATCAATTAAATGTTACTTTTCTAGTCCCACAGACGATGTCATCAGACCAAAAAATAGAAAAGCCATACATTTGGGCATTGTCCTAAGCATTAAAGTTGTTTGGTATGTGCTGGGTCTTTATAAGAATTTCGGCAGTTCACAAATAAATCAACACTATTGAATTATCAGGAACAAATAGAATGAAAATACAAACCCAAGGTCAAAAATCTCCTCAGAAAATTTATAATTTCAACGTAACTTCTTCCTCCTTCTCCTTTACCGTTCTTACCATACGAAATGGGATTAATCCTATAGTTTTCATTATGTTTGAGTATGGACATTGGGACAGAATTTGATAAGCTCAACAGTAAAAGCGGGTAGAATGGTTAGATTAAGGGGATAAAATTTGTATCGTTTTCAGCTTCTTTTTTTTACTTTACGCGGACAGAGACGACATTATCGATTTGCTGATGAAATTCGAGTTCTTATTTATTCTTATATATCTTGCTATTATCATTATCATTTATTTCATTATTCTCAGAGCTCTACGCAGAAGATCCAGCAGGAAGTATTCTTCAAGTGGTCAACTGTGCCAAACAACTGCCTGTGCATCACGTTCATACACTCACATTCTTTATAGATCATTTGCGACGGATTTCAAAAATTCAGTTTGCAAATGGGCGACGTGAACCACCAACTATCATGCTACAATCATTTTCGCTTATTCTCATTCGTCCACCTTGGAGAAATATAATGTGAGTACACGTATCTGCAGAAAAAACAAAAAATATTTCATCACATGAATTCTTTCTTTACTAGTCAAGTAATAAACAACACAGAACACCATATCCGAATTATTGAAATTCTCTTTCAATCATGGAAAGGCGGAGAAAATGTGCCACCATTCGACGAGGCACCGGCTGTACCCCCTCGCAAGATCTCTCGGGTTAGTGTCACAACATCTAGTGGCAGTATACCGTCAAATATACCTGCTGGAAGTAGTTGGAAAGCATCATTTCCCGTTTCAATTGCTGGCGCAAGTGCTAATAATCCGACATCAACTGCGTACTCATCTCCGTATGCATCCCCGTCATTGGGTTCGGAGTCGAGCATTCGACCAAAACCACCACCACCACAACAGCAATTGGTTGTAAAGCCATCGTCGTTGGGTAAATCTTCCATCCTCCATCAACGTGAAGGGCAAACTAAAGCTATTGATCAACTTAAAGACGCGGAATGGTATTGGGGGAAGATAACCCGCGAAGAAGTAAAAGCGATTCTATTTGGAGAACGAGATGGAAGCTTTCTAGTTCGTGATGCCCTCTCAAAGGAAGGTGAATACACTCTGACCTTGATCAAAGATGGCACTGAGAAACTCATTAAAATCTGTCATGACAATGGAATGTATGGATTTGTCGACTGTAAATTTAATTCGGTCGTTGATTTAATAAATTACTATAGGCAAAATTCATTAATACTCTATAACAAGACTCTTGATATAACTTTGATGAAACCTATTGTTCGTCCAATTGATGAGGAGTTGAATATAGACGTTACCAATCGTGGTACAATTGATCTTCGTATGCTAACCGAGCATTTTTTGCAATTGCATCATGCATTGAATGCTCAAAAGCAGAATTTGCAGAGTAAAAAAGAAATATTTGAGGCAGCAGAAAGTGAGTTAAGTGAAAAGAAATCCGCGCTGGAAGTGTTTGGAATTGCCAGGCAAATGTTGCATGTGCAAACGAAAGTGATGTTAAATTCGATGAAGAATGCGCGATTACAGGATCAAGAAAGGCTAAAGGAGAATAAAACTGTATTACAGGATCATGTAAAGTTCTTAAACGATGAAATAACAAAATTAATCAAATACATAGATGAAAAGAAAGAAGAATATAAACATGTTGAGCGAGAGATTAATGCAGCTAAGCCAGAGATTCAGGCGCTATCATTTGAGAAGGATAAATTACAAGAGTAAGTCTAAAATGATAACTAATCAAGGCAAGTTACTGCTGTTTTCGCAAAAATATAGATAAACAAAACCCGTGATTGATTCCCTAGTATGGCATGGTCGTTGAAACACAATTTTTCTTTACATTTATTTATCAATGCCTTTGAAAGTAAATTTATGTATATACCCTATTACGAGTCCATTGTTGCAAATTAATTTGAATGCAGAGTTTGTAACTTTTTTTGCAGTTTTTTTGATTTTTATCGAAATTTGATGAAGTAAAAATTACGGAAATAAATAGTATAACAATGCGAACTTGGTTAACGCAAGTGTCGATTCGCGCAACTCCGCAACACTAAAACATTTTCGCCTCCTTGACTCTAGAAGTTCAACTTTTCAAAAAAGTTACCTCGATTATTGCAACTTCTCTCTTATACATAGGTATCTTACGATCTGGTTTTTATTTGGGTGTTCTCCGTCTGGTTCGCTATTGGTGCCGTTATTTTACAGTTTGTTTCTTGGACAAACTTATTTGTATGCGCATATCTGCACGTATTTCTTCAGATGAGTTGTGCTATCATTAGTCCGGGAATTTCTTTTAAAATGGGTGCTACAAAAATATTATAAAGTTATCTATTATAAAAAGAAGTGAAATTTTATCCGATCTTACAATGCAACAACAAAATACACTGGCTGTCATTTTGTTACACTTTTACACTTTAGCAATGCTCTAACCCTGTTGTTACGGAGAGTGTAAAAGTATAACATTGAATTGAACAGATGGTTGTTGTCGTTTGGTTCTTTTAATTAATAAAAATTTTTTAAATGGAAAGAATTAGTCGAAATATGGACGAGAAAAATGTGGTGATAATTTATGGCTAGAGCTGAATCTGGACCGAGAAAACGCGTTACACTTAAGGCTTCTGAATATCCACAGATAGAAAAGGCTCATGGATGGTTTCAAAAGCAAAAAGCTAAAAAAAATTTCGCTTTCTAATGAAATTATAAAATCAAAGGCAATCCAATTGCATACAAAATAAGGGAAAAAACATATTTTAACGCTAGTAACGGATGGATTGCGAAATTTAAGAAACGATGTGGCATTCGAATCTGTGTAGTTTTAGAGGATGTTGCCAAACAGAACTCCTGTTACTTACATAGCGAACAAAAATGAATGGATTACTTTTGTTTTATTCGAACAATGGTAACACAACGTGTTTGTTCCTGAGGTGAAATAAAGAAACAAAATTTGTAGTGTTTGCGGTGATAAGAGTTTTTCTTTTTAGGTAAGAAATTTTGGACAATGCTCCGTGTCATCCCAGAGCGATGATTGGATTATAAATATTATGCTGTTTCTTGCCAATTGCAAATGTTATAAACATTACAAGGCTCTAATACAAAAAACAAAAATTATTGCCCTACTTAATTGCCAGTGAAGGCATGGATTTGGAAACAAAAATAAAAGCTTTTAACTAAAGAAATGCAATTTGTCTCCTAGCATATAATAAATGTTGGAATGTAAATGGGTTCAGGAGGACGAGCTACCATTATCTACAATTATCATAAGCGAAAAACAATTGACTTCATCTCTTTCGAATTTGCTTGATGAAGTTGTTCCCAATAATATCATGTCAAATGAACAAATTAATGATTGGATTAAGGAAAACCTTGAGGACTCTGCAGATTGTGAGGACCCGGCAGAAATTAATAGTACAGATGAAAGTGAAGTTGCAGTTGTTACCCCTTTGTCTAAAGTAAAAACAGAAGTTGCAGTTCGATCCTTCAATATATGTTTACAATGGGCGGAGAGAATAATATTTCAGTAGAAGACATTTTGAGTCTATAAAAAATGAAAGAATCAGCAGTTTTGAGAAATATGGAATCCAAAAAAACTCAATCTAAAATATCCAATTTCTTTAAAAAACAAACATAATATTTTGACTATATTATATTAACTTTTGTATATGTTCTGAATTTTTGCTTTCTAATTAAAAAAAAAAATATTGTAATAATACCGATTTGTTTTTGTTTCAAAAATGTTTTATTATTACAGTGTAATTATCTCTATAGCAACATAACAACTTTAATATAAATTCTTGTTAAGAAAAAGATTAACCCGGTAAATGCAACGGTTATTGCAACTGCCTTAATTTATATTAGTTGCGTAATTCGGGTCTGTACTTTATATTTTTGGAATCATCATTACCTTTCATTTGGTAGCCATATTATATTTATACAAAGAAAAAAGAATTTCAAATTTCACTCTAACCTCCTTTAACTAGCTTTGTTATTTTCCCACTTTTCCAAAATTTTACATTTGTTCCAAGTGGTAGTAAGACTCAACTCTGGTCCAAGTTTTAGTCCTCTAAGTCTTCAAAAGTCGGTTGAAAAGTTATATGAATGTGACAGACAGATGGACATACTCTCATTTTTAAAGCAGTGTATAGAAGAATTCTCAAACAGTAATTGTAGTTACATAAAAATATTATCAGTGAGTAGCTGTAAATGTGTTTTTTTTTTATTAAAAGTGTTTGTAAGAAAAAGAAAATTTTACAAGTATCAACACTGACCAACAAGCTGGACGGTCTATAGGCAGTCTTGGGATGCAAAGTTTAAAAAACATTTTTATTCGAAATCGCGTTTTCATTTTTAATTTATTTAGAAATAAAACGTTGAAAAGTACGAGTATACTGCATGATGGATTTTATGTGATGTGTTCACTTATTTTTTTTTTTTTTTTTAATTTCGCTTTTGTTTTGCATTTATTCAGGAATGGAAGGTCGACAAAAATACAAATTGTCGTTGTCTGACAAAGAAATTAAAGAAATTATGGAAGAACTTGACGCTGAAGTCTATACAGATGGAGAGGTGGATGGAGAGAAAGATTTCGATAGCGATGATGATCTGAACTTCGAGTTAGGCAGTGATTATAATGAGGCGATTGATGAAGTATTGAATATGTGCAATTCTACCATAGCTGAAGCAACAGGATTGAGTAGAAACCTAAGAATAGATTATGTGAAATGCCTTCTATGTCTGCAGCTGATTCTACCTCTACTGACCAATCACCACTGAAGCGTACGTGGTTTGAGCCTGCTGAACAAATATCGATCCAGCAGTGCGAATCACTCTGAACTAGATGTAGTGGAAGGCTCAGAAACGTTTGCTGGATCTGTTTTAGATGTCAATCCAAAATCTAGTGAATTCAAGAAGATGTTGCGGAGACAGTGAAACCTTTTCGTGATACGGTGTTAGGGGATGAATTCAAGACACTATATTATACTCCATACCAATGCTTGACTTATTTTTTAAACGATGTCATAGTTGAACATATTGCCCAGCAGACTAACCTTTATGCGGCTCAAAAAAATATTACGACTTCTTTCTCCGTGAACACTACAAATACGGCAATATATTGTCATTTTGTTTTTCATGTCGGTTTATAGATACCCCAATGTTCGCTCATACTGGAGCGAATATGCATTTCAAGCTATGCAAAATATGATACAATGCCCAGAAATCGTTTCGACCAAATTCGAAGCAATCTGCATTTTAACGACAACAGCAAATTGCCCGAAAAAGAGGTACCAGGATATGACAGGTGGTACAAAAATTACCTCATGCCTTCGACAATAGATAATAATTCAATTGTTTTGAAATGGTTTTGTAATTGTTTTGTAATTTGTTTGTAATTGTTTTATAATTGTCTTATTTAAAGCCCAAAAAAACACCGGTTAGCAAAAGTGATTCTTCCCTTGATCTCTGCGCTTTTGTCATTCTTTACAGCACAGCCTAGGTAGACGGAGTCCTTAACTACACCAAAATTGTAGCTGTCTATTGTCACGTTCTGTCCATATCACCAATGTTGGCTGTTCTTTTTTGATGACTGCATATACATATTTCGTTTTGCTCTCGTTAACCGCTAAACCAATTTTCGCCGCTTCTGTTTCAATACCCCCGAAAGCACCACAACCGGTGCGTTCTTTCAATTATACCAATGTCGTCGGCGTACGCGAGTAGTTGTACAGACTTTTGAAAGATCGTACCCCTGATGTTAGCTTCAGAATTTTTTGGAATCCGTTCAAATCAATCAGTTAAAGAAATCGCACGACAGCGCGTCATCTTTTCGTAGTCCTTTTCTGACATCAAAAGCCTCGGTGATGTTGTTACCGATCTTGATGGAACAGCCTGTATTCTCCATCGTCATCCTGCACAAACGTACGAATTTGGCAGGGGTGCCAAAACTATTATGGATAGTGAGTATCGATTTGAAGTTCCTGGGATTTTCCAGGATCTGCCGCAATATGAATATTTGGCCTGAAACCAAACTTATAGGGACTAATCAGATTGCTGACAAAAGATTTAAGGCGTTTACACAATATGGCGGATAGGATCATATACGCGATGTTGACTAATACCGCAATTCAGAGGGTCTCCTTTCCTGAGGATCGGGCAAATGATGCTGAGACCTCCATTCGTCGGGCATACTTTCATTCGATCATATCTTATAGATGAGATGTTGTATGCTCCGTGCCAAATCATCACCAGCTGCATTAAATAGTTCGGCAGTTAGACCGTCGGCTCTAGCAGCCTTGTTTGTTTTACGCTTAGATGTTACTATCTTCACTTCGCTTTCGGGTGAACGGAATTGTTGATCGTCATCGTCCGAGATGAATGGAGCATACAGTTATACAGTTCCACAAATGGTTCTGACTTTGCTTTTATGGCTAGCTTAAGGGCCTTGTTTGTTATGCCATCCAATCCAAGTACCTTGTTACCACCGAATCGTCTACATACATCTATTTGAATGACCAGTTTTAAGGTGCGCTCTGCTGGTGTTTACTATAGGAATAATCCCGACACTGTATGTTGCATAAGAATAGGGCATGAGGCTGAAGGTTCTCTAGTGGCTTTGAGTTTTGCCATGACTATTTTGTAGGCGTTAGCCCAAGGATTTACGTCTGCTTGTTCGCAGGGTTCCTTAAAGCTGTTGTTTTCCGGATGGATAGTTTTGGGTCCCTACTCCAATTTTTTTTTATTGTGCCATCTCATGGTTCCACCAGTATACTGGTGACCGGCGATTTGTTGACTTCTGGTCCATGGATACATCGCAAGCTTCAGTTTCTTGCTTAGTAGCATCAGCAGCATTAGCTTCAGTTACTTGCTTAGTAGCATTTGCTGTCCCTGAAATAATTGTAGACTCCCCAAAAATCAGTGCAAAGATGTCTTCTTCCCCTATGTTTATTTTTCATCCCATTCATTGTGCCTTCTTCGAGGGGCGTTTCTGGATTGCTCTTTTCAATTGTACATCAAACAGGATGGCCTGGTGGTCGGTGTGGGTATATTGGTCACTGACTGGCGCCTCTCGCTTGGGAACTAGTCACAAAGGTGATGTCAAATAAAGAGCCTGCGCCGTTTCTGTTAAATGTGTGCTCGCTGCTTGTTTTAAGGAGTATTAAGTCTAGTGAAGAAACGGCTTCTGGCAGAGCCTCGCCTCGTCTATTGGTCCGTGTGCTTCGCCAATCAGTGACCCATGCGTTGAAGTCCCAGCCATAATTGTTAGGCTATAACCTCGAGCATCATCCACGAACCTGTCCAGCATTTTCTAGAATTCTTTAAAAGTGATGTTTAGAGATATATAAAAGCTGTAGATATGCACTCCTTTGACCTTTGCTCGCTCGAAGCCTATTTTGGGTGTCGCCAATATTTCTTCGAGAACGCAATCTCCACAGGCCCAAATAGCAGTTATTTTTGATTCATCCGCTGCCCAAACATTTCCACCGAGATTCTTATGCTGCTCGCATAATATAGCAACATCTATCTTTAACTCGCGGACGGCTTGCGTAAGGAGGTCCTATGCCGCTTCAAAGTGGTTTAAGGTAAGTTGTAGTACTTTCGTGTTCTTCTTGTGGTTTTGTAGCTTCTTGGTACAGCGACTGTAGTGCGCTTTCTGCCGCGTGATTGGTGTTGCTACTTCCATTTTCTTCAGAAAGGACGCACCTTGGTCCATTGCCACAGTTCTTAGTTATATACCCTTTCTGTCCACAATTGACACAGTCATCAAGCTTTTACATGTCTTTGCTAGATGGCCGAAGTAAAGGCATCTAAAATATTGTAGTGGAACAACTTTTTTCCATATTCAGCATACGCTTTTTTCATGGATTTAATGGATGTTGCTGTATGCCCGTACCTCTTTGAACCGCTGGTCAGGGCATGGCAGGTCACTCCCTTTGTAGTGATGTCATCCAAGTCTTTGTTCAATAAGAACTTCGTGCGTTAAGGATTTCACTTCCCCTATTCCCCCATAAGTTGTTGTATAATACTTTGTTTTGGTGCTCTGAGGTGATTCCATCAGCTGCTTTCTTGTGCTTTGGCTGTGGTCTTGTTTCGCAGTTCTTATACCTGTTTTTTGTTTCGAAGTATCACCGTTTATCCTGTCATTTTGTGTGGATATTTTTCTTTCCTTTGGCTCTTATGGGCGCTTTGCTTAGCTGGTTAATTTGGCCCTTATTTCCGTGACAAGAATAAGAGAGGGGGGAAAAATAGAGGATATTAGTTGTTGTTGACATTGGAAGGTGATCGCTATATGAAGGCTAAGCACACACATCCATCAGGCTAACCCACCCCACCCTTATGCATGGCAGAAGTCAAAGCTCATTGGTTATCTTTTGCCTATATTTTGTTGAAGATAGCTCCTCATACCCCATTAACTTTTGCACTCAAAAAAAAAAAAAAAAACACAGTCACCCCCCTTCTCACCAAAAATGATCACTTTATACCACATTAAAATAAATACCCAGTTTGAAATTGATTAATTGAAACAATTTTCATTGTAAACTTTATATGGTACTGAATCATAGAAAACAAAAAGCAAATAGAATTTATTTAACCAAACGGCAAATGTGCATGTTTAAAATTTACACTAAACCACGATATTATTTGCTACATTGGTTAGTATTCCAAAAAATTACGCAAAGTCAAATACAGAAATGTACAGGCGTGAGAATACATACGAGTATGTATATTTTACTCCTCATGTAATTTACGTGAATAAGTATTTTCTTCCATTTTGGTCTTAGTAAGAGGTCAAACATTGGGCCTTAAAATAAATAGCCATTTTAAAATTGGAATTGTCCATCCCCTTTTCTCTCCTCGCCAAACGGGTTCATCAAGTACCCGAGGTATGCCTGGTGGAAGTGGCAAAAGCTGGCCTGCCCACCCTTGGTGTCTGGTGACACAACCGATTGCTATCTCTCTGGCCAATGATTGTGAGAGATAGCCCATAAACGTGCTCCCCAGTCACGACCTAAGTCCGTCGTAGAAGAAGCCTGTTAATCGTCACGTTGTTTCGTCATTGTTCGTAGTCGTCCTGTCTTGTCCCCGTTTATCTACAGAAGGACGGTCCGACCGGCCATCCACACACCAAAAAAAAAAGACCTATTCACAACACATATTTATGTAAAAACACACCACTGAAACTTTGTTCATGGGCTCATTACCGTACTCAATTTATTATAACGAAATTACACTTACAGTTAATACTAAAACTAGGCCCTAAAGTTCTGCTAAGAATATCAATGTTTCTTTCAAAAGGAAAATAAAAAAATGGTACTCACGGTAATTAAAATTCAAAGGAAATTTTAAAAAACTATGCTGCCTTGAAAAGTTCACTATGGACTTTAAAAAGGAGACTCAGAAGGAGTAGCAGCACTTCAAAATGAATTTTAAATTTGAATTTTGAATTTTGTTTTTCAACTTTCATTGAATTTTCACAAAATTGAAATTCCTGTAGAAAAATACAATTTATTTGCACATCCGATTGTAATGTGCCAAAATAGATTCCTTTTTTTCTTTTGGTTAAATAGGAACATAATATTTGATTTATAATATGAGGACCGTATAGGTTTTTTCACAACGCTATGATGATAAGTTTAATTATTCATTTTTATTTTAGGTAAATTATTAATTATTTTCTGTTTAAGCCCAGTAGGCACACAATAATTTATGTCCCAAATAAAATCTCCACAAACATTTTTCCAGCATTTTATTAACAATTATATTTGCAGCCAAATTTTCATATGTAATCACTAAACATTTTGACCACAGAAACTAAAATTTAAAGGGATGTTGAACCAATTTTTAAAACATACCATTATATATACTACTAGCTGACCCGTGCTCGCCTTGCTTCGCCCGCCCTTAGCAGTTAAGACAATAGTCTAACTTATGTATGTATGTATATCTGGTCCATTTTTCTAACTGGCCTGAGCTCGCCTTGCTTCGCCAGCCTGGCACGTTTATGGGATTTGGTTGATAGGATTTTTATTTACTTTATTGTCGTCATCTATTGTAGTGCGTGCTTCCATATACACAATATTTTTTTTGTCGTGCTCTCAGGCGCATATATAAATAGATTTTTTTCCGAACTTACCCGAGAGCAAGCTACGTACAACTGACTATGAGAAAAACATGCATTCGCAATATCCACACCCGCAATATTAAGGCTCTGTCCCTGTGATTTGTTTATTGTCATAGCGAAGCATAGTTTAACAGGAAACTGTAAGCTTTTAAAATTAAATGGGTAGTCTGTAGGTATCATTGGAATTCGAGGGATATCCAGTTATTATTTCCACTTCAATTAAATTTCATTGAAGAGATTTAACCCGCAACCTCGTCACATTGCAAAGTCTTGGTGAATTTAAATTGCGCATAACTATAATAGGAGAACCAATCTTAAGTTTAAGCGTATGACGAGGTACGCCTTCTGTTTCGAGTGAGTTTAAGAACTCAACGGGGTAATTCACGGCTTCGGTGGTATCCCTCATCGTATCCATCGAATTGTATATAGATGATTCAGCTTCAAATTTTGATAGGATCAAGCTGTTGATGAGATGCAGCTCTATCGTTTCTTGGAGCGAGAATAACACGTTCCTTTAGCCATGAAGTTAGTTTATTCGCTTCGGGATAGATTTTATTAATTAGGCATTCAATGCTGCTAACCAAAGTTCCTAGTTAGGGAACGATGGTGATAGTTCCATTGTTATCATTTGAAAAATTTCCATTACCAGTTTTTAACAATGTTTCAGAAACCTCCCTGCATCCGTATCACCACCGAGTTTAACGCGCATGTTCGTGATCAGAGGAAGTCGTTTTACTTGAACCCAAAGAACAGAAGATCTGAGGCTTGCATTTATTTCGTCTGCTCATGTCCTTCTGGGTACTCCTGGCAAGGTTTGGTGAAAATCACCGGCAAATAGGACAGTTAGTCCACCCATAATTAAATCATTGGCCCTCAAGTCTTTAAGTGTTCTGTTGAGTGCTTCTATAGACGCTCTGTGCGCCACTGTGCGCCACTGTGCACTCATCCCATACTATTAACTTACAATCTTTAAGCAGTTTACCAGTTGCACTTTGGCTCGATATGTTACAAACAGAATTCTCATTCTGGTCTATATTAAGTGTAATGTAATATGGAGTAGTAATGTTGAAGTAATTCCTGACGAGGCAATAGCAAGGGCAATTTTTCTTTTAGCTCTCAGTTTTGCCAAGAGAACGTTTATAAGGAACGTTTTTCCTGTGCCACCAGGTGCATCAAGAAAAAACATTTCTCCTGTTTCATTACGCACACTTTTTAATATGGCGTATGCATGTTCTTGATCGTCAGCTAATAAATGTTCATTTTCATTAACAAATTCTTCTAAGTGCAACATATTATTCGAAGTTTATAGAACATATTCACGATCCTTGGTACAATTCTTCCGGTTAGGAGACGGTAATCATAAGTGTGAAAGAGTTTTGCCACTTGACTTAATTGCCATGCCTTCAATAGCGGCTAAAGCTTCATTGTAAACGGTTGAATCATAACTTACTTCAACATCTGGCAATAGGTTTCTTTTCCGCAACAAAAAGTCTTCGGAGAGTTCATTTTTGTATTTTTCCCATAATAAGACGGGCTGCGAAGGGCAACAAAACATTAAAATTATTACAAATAGTTCATGTATTTTTGATGGATTTTGTCCCAGTACAGCATCCTCCAATGTTTTGTCCCAATGCTGATCATCTTCAAGCAAACCCATTGCCAGGCAAATGGCTTGAAATTGCGGGTACAGTACATTGTAAAATGTCTTTAAAGCAGTAAACGATTCAAGTCCATGAACTGTATGTAGCAACATTCTCAGGTAGTAACATTAAGAATTATTGGAATGAATTGTGTATACCCTTCCTAGCACTTTTGATTTTCTTATGTCTGGGTAACCTTCTACCAGAGCACCTTGCCGGCTCCTAACAAATTGACCATTGGTCCAAGTATAGTAGCTGGGCACTTTTTTTTTTTTTTTTTAAAAAAAAAAGGAAATTTCCAAATCCCGGAGCACTCAGACTCAATTTTCTGTGTCCATTGTACTACCAGGCAGAAACTCCTTTTTGGTGTAGTGGTGGAGGAACTTAGATTTTATTCGTTTCTCTTTTATGTTCGGGTGGCTGTGATTGCTGTTCCCCGTCCGGGATCGAACCTGCACAGTTCGGGTCACAAGCGAACACACTGCTACTTTCCAAGTTGTTGGAAAATATCGAAGGTTTTTCCAATAACTAAGAAAAAGAAAGATCCTTCTGATCCTTCTAATTATAGGCCAATCAGTCTCCTGCCTAACATTGGGAAGGTTTTTGAGGTAGTTATAAGCAAGTCAATCTTGATCGCGTGCGAGACAAAGGAGATAATTCCGCGGAACCAATTTGGGTTCAAAAGAAACCACTCGTCAGTGCATGCTATTACAAAACTGATTTCAGATGTTAACTGGAATTTTAACGCCAAGAGATGTACAGCTGCTTGCCTAGTGGATATCGAAAAAGCCTTCGACACGGTTTGGATCGACGGGTTAATCTACAAACTTATCAGATATGAATTTTCGCCTCACCTCATAAAGGTGATCATCTCGATGGTGCGAGAGAAGAAATTTGTTGTAACAGATAGACAATGCACGACAACTAGAGTATATAATATCACTAATGGTCTGCCGCAGGGCACAGTTACGGCACCAATACTCTTTAACATTTACGTTTCGGAAATGCTGAGGGATATGGATAATTCTCTGGCATTCGCTGACGATGTCATTCTGTATGCTCACGACACGAAAATCGAAGGAATCCAAAGTAAACTTCAACGTAAGTTCAACACGCTTGAGGCATTTTGCCGAGACTGGAAACTAAAAATAAATACTTCCAAATGTGAAACCATACTGTTCCGCACCCCACTGAGACGCGGTAACTCAGACTTGCGACGCAATTGGAAAAACTTCCAAATAAAAGGTTCTGATGGGCTTCGCATCGAATCAAAGACTGTTGTGAAGTATCTAGGTGTTCATTTGGATAAGTTCCTATACCACAATGATCACGTAAATGCACAGTTGAAGAAAGCAAGAGCGGCATTCATGTCACTTAAAAGCCTTTTCTACTCCAACTATCTAAGATCCGATGTTAAGATCGTCTGCTACCAGGCATTTGTGCGTCCGATTCTGACTTATGCGAGTCCAGTATGGTGGAACATAAGTCCATCGTATATGGAAAAACTTAGAGTTTTTGAAAGAAAATGTCTTCGAGCATGCATGCAGATGTACAGAAGCGCACATTCCGACTTTCGACATTACGTCTCAAATAAAAGACTACTGGATGCTTCCGGCGTATCCAGAATTGACAACGTCGTACTGGACCTTGTGAGGAATCATTTTGCGCGGTCAGCGAATGTAACTGAGAACGATCTAGTTTCGGGCTTGTTTTATCCTAACCCTGGGTATTTTAGAAATTCATTAGAAAGTGGACATATACCACCTGAGGCATTCCTGTATCTGGATGCACATGGCTACTTATCAGACTCGAGAAATGTTCCCATTATATATCATGTTGCAAGAAGGGCCACAGACAAGAGAATCCTCTATGTTCCTGGGCACTCGGCGGATGGATATGCTGATTTGAGATACTGCACTAGCGTACCCGAAAGAGATCATAATAATGATCAGAGACTTAATAGGGGAAAATATTGGTGGCTTGATTGGGTTTAAGCTGACGCTTAGGTTAGTTAATTTAAAAAAAAAAAATATTGTCATATAAAGTTTTTCAAACCACATTTTCTTTAAAATATGTATATTAAAATTACAATCGAAGGATTTCAGCCAAATGTAGTTATATATAACGTGTAAAGTAGAATTATAATAAGTTATTTCTAGTAATGAGAACCATGCTATTGGTCATTTACTCATCATTATAATTTATCAATTAAGTATCTCTCTTATTTTTACTTAAAAATGTAAATTTATGTACTAAAGTGGAAATAAAATAAGACTAAAAAAACAAAAAAAAAAAGCGAACACACTACCCACTACACCGTGGCCACCTTTTAAAGCTGGGCACTTGATGGTACATAACAGAGTCTTTGCAAAATCATCCCGTCTACATAATTCAAAGAATATCATTAGTGTACTTTCCCGCGGTTCTTGTGCCCTATCGTGGACATTTCCAGGTGTAAATTACACTCTTTGTCCATTTTGCAAATGAACTGCTAAATGAACAATAGCATGTGACCGTTCATGAATGGGAAATGATAAAATACGCCATATTGCCTCAGACGTGCTTATGTACCGATCTATTAAGAAAGTGTTTATTATTATTATTATTAAACTTTATTAACAAATAATAAATTATGTGCTAATAGTACAGATTTACAGTGCTGGCTACCAGGGCCTACGGCTATACATTTACAAATAATTTATAATTTATAATTTATAATTTATTGATTAATTCTAATGAAGAAACTAGGACATAAACTATATTGATATTGTGTATGGAAGGCAGAGAAAGGAGTTGGGATAGTTGGGAATTGAGAAATAGACTACTTAATTTAGCTTGAACGGTGGTGCAATCATAAACGAGGTGTTGTATGGTAAGTGTTTGGGCGGAGTTACAGAGGTGGCATTGTGGGCGGCTGTCTTTGGTGAAAAGATGTCCATGGGTTAGCAGAGTGTGGCCCAACCTAAGCCGAGTAAAAACATTTCGCCTATTATTTGATATGTTTTGGGGGGTAAAATGCTGCTGTCCCATCTGGGTTTAAAGATTTATAGTAGTGGGTGTATGCAAACCACTCCTCTTTTTGTTTTACTTGTGCATAGGCTTGGATGTGTCTTTTTGTATCTCTTTTGTTAAAAACAAAGTGAGTGAGTAAAGGTTCATTAATGGCATTCTTAGCTGCTGCGTCTGCGTCTTCGCTTCTTTTATTCCCGCGTGTCCAGGGACCCATAGAAGTTTTATGTTTCCTTGGTACTTGATTAGTTTGTCCCGAATGGTTATAATAATCGGTGTTTTATTTTTGGTGTTAGTAATCGCTGTCAGGGTAGAGAGACTGTCTGTGCAAGTTACTATTTTTTGTTTGCTTGGAGCTGCAATAGCTGTGGCTTCCGCAGAAAAGACAGATGCAAAGTCGGGTAATAGGCCTTTGGATAGGGTATTACCATTCTCGTCCACGACCGCAAAAGACACTCCGAAAGCTGTCTTCGATCCGTCCGTGAATATAGACCTCCAATTGTTGGATTTGTGTGTTTCCAAAAACTTTAGGAATATCTGCTTGTAGACAACATCCGAAGTTGAGCTTTTGTTAAACGTTTTAAGTGTGAGGTTTATATTTCCAGTATTTAATTCCCAGGGTGGCGAAGATTTCGAGTTGCTAGGATGGTTCGGTAGTGGCATTCCAATAATTTTTCCTAACGCCACCGATGGTTGACAGTAGTTTAGGTGACCGAAGTGTTGTGTGGAAGTTTGTGGCGGCCTTAAAGATCGTAAGATTTTGCGTTGCGGTAATATTCAATATTGCCATTGCAGTGAGGACTTCAACTCTGTGATGGATTCCAGGTAGGCCAGATTCAGCAATCATGTTTTTGATTGGTGTTGATCTAAGAGCTTTTAGACTGGATCTTATTGCAGCGTGGTAGAGTGGTTGAATTAGGCTGAGGGATAATCTGGAACACTATCCATAGATGCTAAGTCCGTAGTCTATTTTAGGTAGGATGATTGAACGGGTTATTGTAACTAAACTATTGACATGACAGAAACTATTCTTAGAGCTTAAATATTTGATAATATTGACCCTGGTAGATAATTTTTGTTTTAAATTGGCACAATGATCCCTAAAAGTAAATCGTTTATCAAAGGTAATACCAAGAATAGATAAATTATCAACGTTTTATATACTACTATTATGTACATTAACAACAATATTCTTTGTGCAACTAGTTTTTCTACATATATGTAATATTTTGCATTTTTCAAACGAAATTTTCGCACCTGAAGATTTGCCCCAGATATTTATGTCCGCTATAAGCGAGGAAAAAATTCTGTCTACTGAGTTAAGGTCTTTACATTTGGAGAATGTAGTAAGATCATCGGCGTAGAGAGAATGGCTTATGCTTTTGTGGTTTAAGAAAATTTTGCTTACGTCGCTAAATGCAATGACAAAGAGTACCACGGAAGAGGGGACCCTTTGGGGGACACCATTATGCAAGGGTTTGATGGAGGAATAGCACCCACTATATCTTACCCGAAATTTTCTGAAGGTCATAAAGGCTTTTATAAAGTTGAACATTTTTGGGTCGATATTCCATTCAACTAATTTATTAAGTATAATATGTGCTCCAATTCTGTCAAAAGCCTTTTCAAAGTCGATGGACAGGAGGGAAACGTGATTTTTGCTTGACAGAGCTGTGGATATATAGTGGTCAATGTATAATAATGCATCTAGCGTTGACCGACCTGCCCGGAATCCTGTTTGACTATTATCAATAAGGTTATTATACTCCAAGAACCAGCTAAATCGTTTTGCCACTATTTTCTCCAGTATTTTGCGTGCACATGGAAGAAGAGAAATAGGACGGTACCCGCTTACATTCAAGATGTTTTTGTTGGGCTTGAGTATTGGGAGGTTCGAAGACGTTTTCCAGCTTTGCGGAATTATACCTTGTGTGAAAATGTTATTATATAAAGCCAGCAGACGTTCTTTGCAAATTGTTGGGCTATTTTTGAGCATTGAGTAGGTAATTCTGTTGAAACCCGGGGATTTGCCTTTGGAAGACGAGAGTTGGTCGTCTAACTCTTTTCTGGTAACAGGGCGATCGCAAAAGGATAGCTGACGGGCGTGCGGTCTGGGTAGATGGTGTTAAATTATTTGACAGCTTCTTTTGATGTAAAAACTCTGAGGAGAAATTGGAGTCGCTGGAATAGTTGGACCATGTCTTTGCGAAGAGCTCTGCAATTTCAGTAGGGTTGGATATGATTTGTGTCCCCTGAATGAGAGCCAAAGGGGAGGGCAAAAAATCACCTGTTAGTGCTTTTACTTCCGACCAGAGATTTTTTAGAGGAAGATTGAGGGTTAATATTTGCCGTAAATTGTTCAAAGCACTCCTTTTTTGCAGCTTTCGAAGTCTTACGGAAAATAGCGTTTGCTTTACGATAGGCTATCAGGTTGCTGTCGTCAGGGTGTTTTTTGAATTGTTTCCAACATTTTTGCTTGGTCGCACGCAGAATATGCAGACTCAAAATCAAATATTTTTGTATGTACGAAAGTGCTCCTTATCAAAACCTAATAAAAAAAAATATCAAAATCCGTATAGTCGTTTGCAAATCCGTTTGGTCCTTGCAAAGGAAAACTCACTTTCTTTTTATATTATTAGGGATAGAAAAGTCTATACAAATAAGTATCAACTGAAATTGGTTTTACGTTTGCAAGTAGTTTGAAGCTTAGCAAAAAGTTTGCTTTTCTAAAATAATGTATTAATCATTACGTATTGAACAAAAAAACTTCAATATTTATTTATGTAGATGGCACTACGGTCCGGGCTCGACGTAAGCCTCAACCAATACGCCTCTCCAATTAGCTCTATCTTTAGCTAACTGCCTCCAGTTGCATATTCTGAATGTGTTGAGGTCCCTTCCATTTGCGCGCGGCACCTAAGGCGAGGTCTTCCTCTAATGCGTTGGAAATGAAGACTCTTCGGGCAACTACGTTGGTCATCCGGTCTACATGTCCTAGCCATCTTAGGCGACTGATTTGCATTTTTCAAGTCGAAGTCGAAGTGTAACTCTTCGCTTAATTTCTGATAACATTGCTATCTGCACTTCATTTTGGTCGGATGGACGGAAGTCTGCGCTTTTATCGTCCAGGTGGAACGGTTCGTTCTGCCTGACAGCGGAATTTTTGTCGTCTTCGCCGCTCAACAGTCTGTAGAAGTGGTTTCTCCATATCCTTAACACCGACTGCAACTCTACTACAAGATTTCATTGTTTGTCTCTACAGTGTTTTGTTCGGGTCTTATTGCTTTGACACGTTCTTTTTACCTTTTGGTAAAACTTCCGAACATTGTTCCTGGAGTAGTACCTCTCTATTTTCTCGATCGCGCGCTTCTTTTGCTCTTTCTTTTTCTCTGGAGAAATCAATGTTCTTCCTACCTTTTTTGCTCGTTGAGTTCACGAGCGGCTCTCGTCCTTTTGCGCAGCGCCGCGTCGTAGGCGAGTTTTTTTTTGCTGCATGTGATTTTCAGTATCCTTTATCAAACCAGGGGTTTCGTAAGAGTAGTCGGGTGAAAACCAGCGCATCAGTTGCGGCATTTCTGATGACTTCTTGGCATCGATGCCACTGGTCTTCGGCACTTGCTGGCTGCATAGGAATTCTCTAGAGGTTGAGGGATACGCGATTGGCAAAGATTCTGGCGGTTTGTTGCGATTGCAGTCGTACAATCTTAAATCTCGTCACAGTATTTCTCTCTCTGGTCTTCGGCAGTTAATGCTGTCTGTATAGGACTTCTCTAGAGGTTGAGGGATACGCGATCGGCAAAGGTTCTGGCGGTTTGTTGCGATTGCAGCCCTCCAATCTTAAATCTCGTCACAGTATTTCTCTCTTGTTGTGGCGTCAGAGATGTCCATAGCCGTACTTTGGCTATAACTAGGTAGTGATTCGAGTCTATGTTGGCCGCTCAGAATGTTGGGACATCTAAAATTCTGGATGAGTGCCTTACGTCGATCGCAACATGATCAATTTGATTGACGCTTTAGTAATCTGGTGACCGCCATGTTCCTTTATGGATATTGAGGTGAGGAAACCGTATCCTAGCTATAGTAACGTTGCGTCCGCAGCAAAGTCAATTAGCCTAAGTTCGTTTCCAGACGTGGTCTCGTGTAGGCTATGTTTTTCTATTGTACTGCCAAAGATGTCCTCCTTTCCTATTTTTGCGTTCAAATCACCTAGGATTGCTCATATTTTTGTCGAGGAGCTCGTAGAAACACTCTTTGGTAGCATCGTCTTTTTCTTCTGTGGGGGCGTTAGGGCATATCAGGCTAAAGTGAGCGAATCTAACCTTGATGCGTATTGTTCATTCACGTGTCGAAAGCTTAAGACTTCTTGACTAAGTCTGCCGCTTGTAACAAATCCGCACCCAAATAGACGCTGCTTCAGTTCTCTATAGCAATCACCGTAGTATATGGTTTTTCATTCTGTTTTTTGCCCGGCCCATCTCATCGCACTTCCTGGAGAGCTGTAACATCTGCTTTGTAGCAGACTAGCGCATCTGCTCATTATTCGGCTGCACTCGCCTGTTAGGGGTCCGAACATTCCACGTGCACATCCGAACGTCGTTTTCCTTACTTCGTTTGCCAGAGTTGTCAACAGTAGGGTCATCCATATGCAAGACTTGTGTTTGCTTTGTAAAAAATGTTTTTTGATGTGGTAGGGAAGTCTTCCCGACGCAAAACCTCCAACCTGGAGGGCCAGGTCCTTGATTTTAGCCCCTAAAACAAGGGGCCGGATGAACCGATACCAGTAACCCACTTCGGAGATGCGAGCGCTGCCGTTGGCCCATTAAGGGCTCCTCCGCCACCATTTATTTTTCAAGACCCTACCTGAGTCTTGAAAATTCCTTACTGACCTGAGCTCCAAATATGTTGGAGTAGCTCAAATAAGGCTTCCACTAATCTGGCTGTGCATGTCAGCCCACAGTTTGCGAATTCTTTACCAGAAATCGACTGATGCTCTGCAGCTTGCTATTTCCATTGCAACTTCTTCACCGCAGCTTCTCTTTTTCATTGCGCACAGTGTTTCACAATGCCTGTTGTTTATTAAGTACAATTTCTTAAAAGCCATATTATTTTCCTCACTGTATTTGTTCATGGATGCAATGAGTCTATCATGCGGTTTCGCGCTACCCCTGTCAAACAATTTCTTTTGGAGCTCAATCGACTGATCTTTGATAGTTCTCACATTACAATCCATATTTTCGCTGTATCTGTTTTTATCCGCATCTCGCCAAATTAGATTTGGTAACAGCTTCACACTCAATTCACAATCACTCCTCGTCTGCTGTTATGGAAATTCATTGAAATTCTTTTACTGTCTGCTTCACTCCAAACTTTTCACTTTTTTTTTTAAATTTCTTTTTTTTCTATTAAACTATTTTCCATGATAAATGTTTTGTATAACAAAAATATTCCACAATTTTTAATAAACTCGCAAATAAGATTTAATTTCACTTAAAACCGAAGGCCCTGGTAGCTAGCGCTTATTTAACACTAGTTTTACGGGACGCGTCATTTTGACGCATTTCGAATTTTATAAAGAAAATTACAGCACCGTCCGCATTTTTATTTTATTTCTTGTACTGACTTTTATCCGTTGAACGAGGTAAATATACATATATTGAAGTCTATTTTCATCAAAAGTGTTGAAATATTGATGTTGTTTTTTCTTTAAATATATGCATTCGTTCAAGCGTCAAATTGACGCATGTTCATAGAGATAGGTATATAAGAAATGTCTGTAAACCTAGTGTTAATTTTGTATTTATATGTAATTCACTTACATGTTAATAAACTTATAATAATAATAATTAAACAAATCGACAAATAACAATTTATTTCATAATCCTGCTACATTGTAAAAATGAATTTTATAGTATTTAATGCAATTCAAATTTAATATATTCTGATCGACGGGTAGTTCCTATGATTGTGACGTCACATTTTTTTTCCTCATTCCTTTCCGCGTTGATCGCCTTTCCTATTTGATTGACAGGTGGCGCTGGTTCCCTGCTTCCCTTTTTGACAGCTTCTTTTACGGTGACGTTTCGGTTTGCATAAGCATTTGATGTTATTATTTGCAAGTCACATCCAAATTTTTCCTAGAGGATATTTTCACCGCTGGAATTCCTAACCCTTAAACCACTTAGATCGCTCCATGTGAATACGTCTTCACCAACTTCAACTTATCGTCCCACAATGGAATATTTGTCTTTGGAATTTTTTCTTGATCAGTCTTCTGACTTGTAATAGCTTAGTGCGTTTCATTATCGTAGACATTGGTTAATGTTTGTGGACAGAAATTCTAATAGTTATCAACTGGCTGAAAGCCTGAAATAGTCCTATGACATCATTTTTGGTTCTTAGTTGGAATTTCACTTATTTGGCTGGTAGCCATTGCCGATGCTGAGTCCATTAGTTTGGTGCATACAGTTTTGCTCCTTCTGATCCGAATGCGGTTGGTGATCAATGTGAAATATGGCATTGTTTTCTTTGTTGTTCAATTTGAGCGCATTCACCTGCTTTTGTACGGCTCATATTTATCTGCTATGATATTGACTTTGGCTTGCAGCTGATTGTATTCTAGCTTAAGCGCTTCTAAACCCATGTTCATTTTTTCAAACTCCAGCTTGGAGACAAGATTCAATATTTTGCTGTCGAGTAATTTATCCATTTCTGTTATCAGATCCCTCAATGACATAGCCCATACTAAAATATTTGGACTACTCCGTTTGTTTGTTCATTTCTTGGGCGCTCCAATTTTTTTTTTTTTTATATTTAATTTTTTTTAAATGCTAGTTATAAATAGATTACAAAATGTTTGATGATATATATTGAAAATTACATGCAAGGTGATTACTAACAATTTAAAACAAATAAATAGGCATCATTCTATAGTCCTTGAGTAACTAGAGGCGAATGATCCTTCAATTGAATTTAATACACTATATTTCGTGTGGGGTATATTCAGCAAAAACATTGAAACATAATTCAAATATGACAAAAAGAATAATGAAAATAGACTATATTAGATAAATTACAAACATAGTTTACAATTATAAATAAATTCAGCAAAAACATTAAAAGAAAATTCAAATATGAAAAAAAAAAAAATAATGAAAATAGACTACATTAGATACATTACAAACATAATTTGCAAATCACAGAGAAGTGTTTAAAAAAATGTTGACTGCAGAACTATCCATACTAAAAATATTTATTTTTTACTTCTTTTAAGAATATATTGGGTTGAGTTATTAATCGTAATTTATATGGTAGTTTGTTAAGAAGCCTTGGTGCTGCCGCAGTATAAAATTTCAAGAAATGGGTTTTATTATCTAAAGGGATGTTTACTAATAGCATACTATTAATTCTTAGTCCGTATGAATTTGGGCTTCTGAGAGTAGCGCTGTACCACTTCGCATGAAAAAGACTTTGGTAGAACACGTAGGCTAAGAAATGCGGACAACTGTTAGCTAATCTATTTTCTTGGTGATGTGCCAGGTAACCTGGTAACCCTCTTCGGAGGTCGGTTCCATGGATTCTGGGGAGAACCATTTATTGCTAGCACTTGAAGACCCTTTCATAAAGAGTCGTAAAATGGTAAGATCACCACCATCCCAACCAACAAAAGAAAATTCAATGTTGGAGGCTAAATACAAAAAAGCCTGTGTAGAAAGAGACGTTTTCTAGCAACTCAGTGAAAAGCTGATAAGCGATTAAAACTTGAGTTGCAGCTGCTAAAAATACAAGTGAATAATAAAAAAGAGCAGGTTACCATAGCTGTCGTGTATTCTATGAAGAAGAATTACGAAGAGACAGAGCCATCCCCTAACAGGGAGAAAAAAAAATGAACATGTCTCCGGAGCTTTCATCACCAAAAGTGAACCTCAAAAGCGCAGAAAAGATTCAAAATAAAAATAAAAAAAACACCCAAGCCAATAAAGCCCTCTCCAATTATAGTACTCTGTATAACGAAGTACGAAGGCTTACTGAATATTTTGGAGGAAAATAAAATTAAAGCTAATACAGCTCTAATAAACAAAAATGACGTAAAAATGAATGTGACAAAACTACTTAACCAAACAAATTGCAATGGTATTCGTTTGAAAATAAACAAACGAGACCGATAATGATTGTCGCAAAAAACTACATTTTTCATGCTCACCTGAAAGCATATCAAATGACCTCAAAAAGAAAAAGTTCAAATTACTAGAAGTTGTTAACATGCTTAGGTACAGAAGCAAAGAACCGCTGGCGATGTTCATGCTCACTTTTGAGATAGACGAGGAAAGATATCTTAAGAATGAAAGTAAAAATTCATCCTCTGCGGAAAACAAAGATACATAGTTCTCCAATGTAAAAATTGTCAAAAGTATGGTCACACTCACAAATACTGCAATTTTAGCCCAAAATGTGTTAAATGCGCAGGGGACCATCATACAAAAGACTGCATAAGGGATAAAAAGGGACCCCCGAAATGTGCCAACTGTAACAAAAGACACCCAGCTAACTACAGAGGCTGTGTAGTAGCAAAAGAGTTACTGCGGGCAAAAGATAACAATCAAAAGAAAATGCAAAAGCCTGTAAAAAAAAAACATATCTAAAGACAAAGAAAACAAAATCAACTTGATACAAATAACGAAACTTGACACCAATAACGAAACCCCAAACAATGGTCTCGAGAATCGTAAGGAAGAATTTCAAGTGACTCTCGACATCAAAAATATTGACATATTTCTTGTTACCGAGACACATTTCAAACTTGAAACAAACTATAAACTGCACGGTTACAAGATATACCACACCTCACATCCTCATAATATACAGCAAGACGCGGTACTGCAGCTATAATTAGAGAGAGCATTAATCAACACGAAGACGAAAAATATCAGTCGTGTGAAATACAAGCCACATAGTCAAAATAAAAACATGCAGCGGCCAGATAACGGTAGCAGCAGTATATTGTTCTCCTGGCTTTAGGCTGAAACAAAATGATTTCAAAAGCCTCTTCCGTATAGTTGGAAATAAATTCATAATAGGCGGAGACTTCAACGCTAAAAACAAATTTTGGGGATCAAGACTAACAAACACAAGAGGAAAAAAACTTCTTGAATCCTAAAAAAAAATTAACGCCAAATATCACTCAACAGGTAAACCTACTTACTGGCCCACAAATAGGAACAAAATCCCAGATGTTGTCGACTTCTTTATAACCAGGAATATATCCTTAAATACTATCAAAGTAGAAGAAGGACCTGATCTTGACTCAGATTACTCATCTGTGCTTCATACACTTGGTAGTAAAGTTATATTGAAGGAAACAACCCACGTCTAGTGAACAAGCTAACAGACTGGAGTTACTCGTACTTCAGGCAGTTGCTGGACGAGTGCATCAAACTATCCACAACAATCGACACAATAGAAGAATTAGAAAGAGAAGTACAGACTTTCACCTTAAATATACAAAAGGCTGCTTGGGCTGCAACACCTGAATCAAACAGTAAAGTAAAAAAAAAAATAATATATCCCAAACAAATATGTGACTTAATATCTGAAAAGAGAAAAGCTCGTAAACGCTGGCAACTATCAAGAGCGCCTAGTGACAAAACAAGACTTAATAGCTTAACTAATAAGCTAAGAAAAAAGATAAGAGAATTGAAAAATGCATCGCTGAAAAGATACCTTACCAATTTGACAAACGATGCTAGTACAGAATATTCACTGCGGAAGGCTACAACAAAAATGAAAAGACCAATGGCATACATTCCGCCAATTAAAAACAGCTGTGGAAACTGGGCGAAAGCAAACAAACAAGCAAATGACAGACTTTTTTGCTGAACATCTCGAAAACGTCTTTCAGCCATACGAAAATAATGACTGCCTCCAAGAAACAGAAGAAATGTGTGAAGAGGATAGATTAATTCCACCAGTAACCTCTAACAAAATAGCTAAAGAAATAAAAGAAAAGACTAACCCGAAAAAAGCTCCGGGATTTCATCTTATTACAGCAGAAATTCTGAAAAAATTATAATATTAAAATAGGTATGAAAAAACTAGCACAAATAATAAATGCAGCATTCAGACTAAGGTGTGTTCCACAAATGTGGAAAGTCGCAGAAGTAGTTATGATACCAAAACCTGGCAAACTACCTCGCAAAGTTACCTCATATCGTCCGATTTCCTTGCTGTCAATACTGTCAAAGCCATTCGAAAAAAATCTTCTAAAACGACTCCATCCGATCATAGACCAAAAGAGATTGATACCAAACCATTAATTTGGCTTTAGAAATAGGTATTCAACTATAGATCAAGTTCACCGAATAACTGATAAAATAAAAAAAGCTCTAGAAGAGAAAAAATATGCTCTACCATCGTCCTTGATATAACACAGGCTTTTGATAAGGTGTGGCATAAAGGACTAGTCCATAAGCTGCAAAAATATCTACCAAAACAATACACAGAAATCCTAGAGTCATATATAATGCAGTGATTATTTAGAATAAAGCAAGAAGATGAGTACTCTACATTAAAACATATAAAATCTGGTGTACCCTAAAGTAGTGTACTAGGACCTGTTTTGTTCCTATTATACACCAATGACCTACCACAAAATGAGAAAACTTCTGTTGCCACATTTACAGATGATACTGCTGTACTTGCTGTCAGTAATACCATGCAAGAAGTTATTGGAAAACTGCAAAGGGCAATAAATGATATTTATGAATGGGCCAAAAAATGGCAAATAAAATTAAATGAACTGAAGTCAGTTCATGTATACTTTACAAATAAAAATGTACAACACATACCTGTGTACATAAATAACAATGCAGTTCTTTTTTCGAACTCAGCTAAGTACTTAGGCATGACTCTTGACGCGAAGTTGCGCTGGAAATCTCATGTAAAGAAAAAGCATGACGAATTAAACATACGATATAAAAAATGTATTGGCTCTTAGGGAGGTATTCCTGTCTCTCGATATACAATAAATTACTGCTCTACAAGCAAGTATTAAAGCCAATATGGACGTATGGTCTCCAGCTTTGGGGGTGCACAAGTAAGACAAACCTACAAAGCATACAAAGCTTCCTGAATAAAGTACTAAACAATATAGTTAATGTGCCATGGTACATATGTACGTAGCGTTGATCTACATAGAGATTTAAAAATTGAAATAATAGACGATGAGGTCAAAAAGGTCGCAAGAAGACATGCAGTTAGACTTCGCAATCACACCAATTCAGAAGTAGTTGAACTACTTAATAACAATTTAGTCCAAAGATTAGGAAGAGTAAAACCCTTCGAACTAGTTAACTAGGACAAAAAAACAATATTGATAAAATCACATAAAAATTTTGCGCCTGTGATTGAAACTACCTGCATATGTATGTACATAGGTACTCCAAAATAAAACATAACTGAATATACAAACTTTCAAGTATTAAAAACAAATTGCTAATTAGTTTGACGACGATGACATTAAATCATTTAAGCACAATTATTTTTTAAAAAAGTTTCCGGGTATATTTTCTGATAGCTCTTGACACTGCCAGCGAGTTGCCAATTCCTAACAAGAGAAACTAAGATACCTTATTTTTTTAAGTTTGTAGAGCATGCCAACTAAATCGCGAAATCGCTTCTTGACCGAATCTACTATGAGAACTCGCCATCGTCCTTTGTTGCTACTACCTTTTCTTAGATGAATGTAGGGTTGGCTGTCTCTATATGTAACAGATTCTGATGAGAAATTCTCAGTTAGTCGTAACCATCACCGTTTGAGAGACCAAAGTATAGTTTTATTTGAAAGAAAGTGATTCTGTTCACCGTAAAACTTAATCATCACCGTGTAAATTCAAACCAATAGTAATTATTACTCAAAGATAAAAGATTAATTAAAGGATACACGATTGTTTGGAGAAAAAACTCAGTGCATTAGCTTTTACAGCCTAATTTTGCCAAACTAACATAATGACACGTTGCTCGACGCTCAAGATTTAAATCAGATTCTTGTGTTGATGGTTTGGTGAAAATTTATTGGATTGACTTTTCCCAGTTACAAGCCCTGCCTAACAGTAACAAACTACATACACTGCCGACCATAAGTCTCCGGACAAACCATTTTTTCCACAATTATGCGTTTGTCTATCTGCGCAAGACTCAAATGAAGAAAATTCTTTCAAATTCTGTTAGGGTTGATAGTAGACATTATTACATCTCAAAACAGGTAAAGGGTTTTAAGAAAAATGGTGCGCGCAAATTTGAAAATAAAAAATAAAGAAAATAAAGCGATGTAGGGAGTAATAAAACAAATCTGCAAACTTCATTAACTAAAATGAAAATAATTTTGCCTATAGCTCCAAAAATCTGTGCAAGGTTCGCACTGAAAACAAATATCAATATCAACGACAAAGGTGTTTGACTGCCGCAGGCCTTCGCGGTGGAGTAGAAGTCCGAAAACGTTTTCTACAACTTCAAAACAAAGTCAAGTGGCTAGATTGTTAAAAGAGCACCACAATTGGTCATCAACCAACTGTTCGAAAGTGCTATGGACGCATGAGTCTAAATTTGAAGTTATTGTGGTCTCAAATAAGTAGAAGTACAGACAAATATTAGAAGAACACATCTTAACGTCGGATTTACTATTAATAGGCGTTGGATTCACATCAATGCGAAATAATGATTCGAAACATTCTTCCAAGCTTTCCAGAAGATACGTGAACCAAGAAGAACAAGAAGGAATACTGAAAAATGTGAAATAACCTGCACAATCACCCGACCTCAACCTAATAGAATTGTTTTGGGACGAAGTTGATAGAGATGTTTTTCATATCTCCAACAGATTCCGAGATATTCAGTGTCTTTATTTGAAAACTCACTCAGTATATTGCAACACACTGTATTTCGAAATTCAAACATTGGGCTCGGTACAGATCGACACGTACTACAAGAGTGTTAAACTTCAGCTTGTAGTTCATCTGAGCGACTTTTTATCCCTGTTTTATTTATAATACAAATTAGAACTTAGCTTACTTTTAACGAATAAGAGCTTATATATGTATATACATAATATGTACGGGTGACCGTCGTGTAGTGCGACAGGGTTTCTCAAACGGGATCTCGGGAAGACGGTAGTAAAATGCAGAACTCATAATCCCAGGAAAGCAAAAACGAGATTTCGGGAAAAAAATAAAGAACATTTTTCAAATGTATAAGATAAAGGTCCATTTTTGCTGGAAAAAGAGAGTTTTTTCTAATGGGTTCGTTAGACAAAAACCCATTACTTGCTCTTATAGATGCAAGCAAAAAATCTATCGATACTGGTGTTGAAAAGTATTCGGTACTATATTGCATGAAGGTCTTAGTAGACAACACTTAAAGTAATTTCCGAAAATGTTTTCTTACCAGTACGAATTTTCGAATCGTCGTGAAGCAGCCACAAAATGCATTTAATATCAATATTAGTCTCTGCTGAGTACGTGGTCATTACGGTATGAAGGCAAATTGTGCGGCTAATGAATCAACTTGACAAGGTTCACTCGGTACAAACGCGTCAATGCCACCTGATACAGTGGAAAAAGGGAAACATAAGTGGGACCATCTTAATAACTGCAACACTGCTAGGCTAATTTGGCCAACTCTACTTCTTAACAGGGCAAATGTACTCCTAACACATTGGAGAGATAACACCCTGATGGCAGACTTGCTCAGTGACTGTTGTTTCTGCAGAAGCTGCAAAGAAGAGCAGAAGACTATAGTTCACTTCTTCTCTGTAGCTCATATTAGAAGAGCTACTCAAGAAGAATACTTCTTCATCTGAACAAAACCTGCACTGCCAAAATCGATAGCTTCATAAAAAGGAGTAGGTAGTTCCAGGTGTAGGTAGAGGTCGTAATACCTACTCCATTGTGGTATTACAATGGACCTATGTTAGTCTAAAAGTATATCATCGCGGACCACTTTATATCTACATATATATTTTTATTTATTATTACAAATGAACAATTTTATCTATTGAATAATACTTCTTAATTTTCTCCCAATGGCCACTCCTTAGATTATTTTTTAAAGTACATAGATATATCTGTCTTCAGTTCGTTCATGAATTGAATACTAGGTCCAGTGGATTCATTCTTCATAGTCTTCTGATTGGATTGGGATCATCTACCAATTGTCGTAGTTGTTCGCTTTAGATGTTTCATTGCAGCATTGGTAACTTCTTCTTTGACTAGCTTAATTTATAAATCTTTATGCGCACGTTCCAAGGCGCATTTGTAATACCTTATTTTGAAATCGATGTATAATTTGTACGTAAGTACATCCCCAGAGCTGCGTTCTGTACATCCACGCAGGTTTTAAGATTTACTGGTATATGAGCAACTTCTTGTATATGAAGAGTTCAGATTTTTTTCCTATCAAAAAATATAATTTCCAGAATTTTATGTTCAATTTTTACTGTTTCTTTTTGATTCAATTCAAGTTAACCAAATATGAATAAAATTTAAATGGAAATAGCATGTTCCATTTAAATTTTATTCATAATTCAAGTTAACCAAATATGAATAAAATTTAAATGGAAAGAGCATGTTCCATTTAAATTTTATTCATATTTGGTTAACTTGTATTTAATTTTCGCTAATCGGTTTTATTTCTATATTGCTGGAATTTAAAACAATTATAGCTATAATGAAATCTGTAATAATAATATCAGTCTCTGCTGAGTACCTCGCCATTACGATTTCAAGGGAAATTGTGCGGTTAATGGATCAATTTGACAAGAATCACTCGGTACAAATGCGTCAGTGCCATCTGTCAAGTACCTGATACAATGGAAACATGTTAGCATATGGCAGAGGAGGCAGAATTTGTAATATTTAAAAAAAAAAAACGTTACTACCCTTGGGATATTGTAGGATTTTTTGTTAAAATGCTTTTCATGTAAGAATTTTACACGTCGAATGTGGGCATTGCAGTCATTTCTAGCTTGTTTTAACTTCTTTTGGTTTTTCCTCAGATTTGTTGGCTTTATAAAACCGAAAACTTACTTCTTTCAACCTGATAGCCGCTTTACAACTCTGGTCAAACCACGAGTTTGCCTTAGGTTGAATGCTCTTTATTCTGTTAGGAATAAAGTCATTAAGAGGATAGTGTCAGTGATCATATCAGCAGCGGCAACCACGTCGCTATCGAGGAATCATAGCGACCAGTTAAAACTCCTAAAGAAGCTGTCCATATAGCTTCCTCGTATTGCCATACTTTTCTTTTATGAGTTTTTAATTTAACTAAGTGGTCAGAGTACGAAAATTTAGGTGATACGATATTAGAGATTTCCCGGGAAATCTAGAAATCAGACCGGCCTAGAGACGCTAAAACAATAATAGTGTGTTTATCTGGGTGCGAAGTTAGAAACAAGTCCAGAGTTTTTGCGGGACGACTTTCAATGTCCGGTATATGTGTAGGCTGTCATTCACAAGCTGAGTCAAATTGTTTGTCTCAGCGAAAAGTTCAACATACCCTTTGTATATTGTCTGACCAGATTTCGGATTGTGATAAAACTTGGTAAGCAATATCACTTACATCTGAAGTTTGTTTATCCATTTTGTTGTTATCTTTTGGTGTACACTCCCATGCTGATAATTGTGAGATTTCTGTAAGCGTGTAGGTTAATTCTATCACCAGTTAGGTGTCTAAAGAAGTCCCAATTGGTTTTTTTATTCCTAAGTTTTGGCTTAGCAGTTATCTTTTCGGCTATTGTTTCACACACAGTCATTATGACAGGTAAATAATCTGATGGAAGCCCTTCAGCGTCTTGTGTGTATTTCATATAGTTGCGCATTTCAGTGTTTGTCCTGCTTCTAGTAATTGTTTGTCTTTTGAGTTTGTAAGCCTGGAACCGCCAAAATTGTTTTTGGCATTAAAGTCTCATCCAATAATGAAATTGCGCCCAAGTGTTTGGAATAGGCTCTTATACTACTCTTTTTAATCATGGTTTGGTAGACAGTACTCGTATATTGCTGAGATTGTATTGAAAATATGATAAATTATTTTTATCTTAAATATTACAGTTATGTTTTGCCAACATTTCTGATGTTTTAAATAATGAAATAGTTTTCGATTTTGAATTTTATATAACATTTGCATCTGTTTTATATATTATTTCAGATCCCGGAAATATTCCGGGATCTCCTTATCACTCTGATTTTTCCCGGAATCCCGGGATTGTGAAAACTTCGATAAATGAAAAACCCTAGTGCCGATATGTTGGGCTGTTGAATGTGGTTTAAATGCAAATCATACATAAGCATGAAACAATTTCTAGTTACGAAATAAAATAATGCGGGCAGTAGTTGAAGTAGGTAGTTGGAACTTACAAAAATAAGAAACTCAAAAATTAACCTCGTTAAAAATATTGTCATTTATACAAAAAATCTCTACCTATCGTACCTTCTATAGTCGGGTGATAAAAAAGGAAATAGATTATGTGTATGTGTACATATTAACTACATAACGTAAGTGTTAATCCTTCTCGTTGTGTACTTTAAACAAATATTTATTTATTTTTTCTTTATCATATTAACATACTTTTTTTTCTTGCATAGTCGCCTCATTGACCTTGGCATCAAAGAGGAAGAAATCAAACAGCTAATAGATATGGGCTATGATGATTGGAAGGAAAAATACGAAAGTGAATCCAAGCTCCCGCATAACGATGAATCTCTTTGGTTTTTAGAAGATTGCACACGTCGGAGAGCTCAAATACTTCTAGCTGATGCACCTACAGGAACATTTCTAATACGTCCCAGAAAAGCAATTGATAACAACAACGGCAATTATGCTCTCTCAATTGCATGCAAGAATATTGTTCAGCATTGCATTATCTACGAAACAGAGAATGGGTTCGGCTTAGCACTACCTTATAATATCTATGCAAGTCTGAAAATATTGGTTTTACATTATGCAAATAATTCCTTGGAGGAGCACAATGATACCCTGACTACTACTCTGAAGTATCCTGTATTTTATTGGTATCAACAGCAGCATTTAATACCACCCACATAAATTTATTAATGTAAGTTTTTTTTCGAATAGCTTGATTTTTTATTACAAATATAAATGGGATAGTTATTTAGTGAATTATTATTATTATTATTAAGGAGCAATTGATCCGCTCTGGCACTACGTTCTCTCGGAGAGACCTATTATGCCAGAGGCTGTCAGGAAATTCATGAACTTCTCAGGGTGTAATGCAGTAAGTGAAGTCACTGAGATAAGTTCTCTTTTTAGAGTCCACTTCCATACATGTAGAGGGCAGGGCATCTTGTGAAAACGTGAAGATATCTTCGATCACTTTCTAGGCATAGTTGACAGATAAGGTTCACTGATAAGTTAAGTCTGTGGAGGTGCCTTGTCAATAGCCAGTTGACACTTCTTTTACAGGTTAGGGCTCTTATGTGGTTTCTGCTCAGATTCATAATAAATTTAGGTTTCTTGTGATAGTGCAGGGAAAAAGTATTTGATGCATTTTTGTCGTGGTAGTTTTGTTTACTCCACAGAATGGCTCGGAGCCAGTGAAAGGGGTTGTTACACCATTTTTTTCAGAGAATCTGCCATTTACTTGCCCTTTGTAGGCAGGGATCCAATATAGTATGACCAAGTTTTTATTTTCTAGTTTAAAAAGCAATTTGACTGTATCCAGTACTAGCTTCGATTTTTTCGTGGGTGAGTCCATCGCCTTTGGAGCGACTTTCCGGGGTTTGAACATTTCTCAGTCGTCCCTTGGGGGATGACTATTGAGTAATTTCGCAGTAATTGGAAAGCAGACATGTTTGAATGACAATTCAATCGCATGCTGAATTCTCTTTGCAGAAAGGGGAGACTATACGGAAAATGTCTATAGCCGAATTTTTTTTTATAGATGGAAGAGCCTATGCAGACCTAGTGAAGCTTCCATCTCTATGTTAACTTGTACTGAAGGTAATCCCAACATATTTTTGAGACATGCAGTGGGGGAACGCAGATATTAACGTTAATCTTTGTCCGCAATCATTTTTCCGCGTAAAATCAAGGTGTATACATTTGAAGCATCATTTGTGACTTAATCTCAGTTCCTGCCACATGTGCAGCGACATATATATAGTACTTGATTGGCTCTTTCGATGGTACCAGGACAACTGACTCTAAAATATGCCCCCAAGATATTTTTCTTCTCGGGAGGTTTGGATGGGAAGAGGGGGCTATCCTAAGCATTCAGAAACAAAAGCTCATTTAAAACCCTGGAGAAAGCATCTAGTAAAATTTCTTTGTACTCTTAATAAAACACATAATATATACTAGGGATCAGTGCTGCCATTAAAAAAACACTTGTGTAGCCAAAAGTGTAACAATCAATAAAAAAAGTGTAGCGCAATTGTAAAATTGTACAATTGTATATGTATGTAAGTATACATATACACATATGTTCTTTGAAATTAAGGAAGTAAAAATTTCGTTGAAAAAAAAAAAAAAACAAGACATAAGTAGCAACAAATAAAATAGTTTTATCTTTTAACACATGTCATCTATTTAAAATTCTATTTAGCCGATTTATGGTTGTTGGAGGACATGAGTTTTCGTAGATTTTATGAATAGAGGTAAACGCGTTTCAAGCTCAAACAATTTACTTGAAGCTTGCATTCGATTTTATGTAGGCCATGGGAGGAAGGAGCTATGGTTCCCTTTTTTTTCATTAGAATTCTGAGTTGGTAGATGCGATCACTTTTTACACTATAACTGTAGAACCGTTACGACCAGAATAATTTTATAATAAAAATAATATTTTAAAAATTTTTGCGATTTGAAAAATAGGTTCAAGCTACGAACTCAAAAATTACGCAATTTGCTTTTTACTGTTATTTTTAAAGCCGTCATCTGAAAAGTTATGCATAGTTTTTATTTTTCATAATGCAGTTTCAATTGTGAAATAATTTGCTGTAAAAGTTATTTCGTATGTTTTTACGTGTAATCAACAGGAAAGGAGTTCAGTCTCGCTGCTTATTAAAATGAAGGCGACTAACAGATCCCCATATGAACTGCGCGCACAGGGTGTTCCAGATTTCAACGTTATTTTGCCATAGGATGATTCCTTTAGTCCAGAAAAACTACACGGGAGGGTTTTATTTTGGTCGATTTATGGCAAAAAGTATTCATATTGGGTTAAATCACGTTAGATGCTATAACTACTAAACGGCACAATCCAGAAATTCAAATATATAACTTTAGTCTGTTACAAGTAGTAAAGGGTTATTAAATTTGTGATTTAGGATTTTAATTTTGAATTAAATAAAAAGTATTAAAAATTTCAATGAATTTTGTTTACTGTTTTAAATTTTGGACTATGCCATTATTTATGAAATACAACATCAGTTAAACGACCGCCATGGGATTCTTCAATTCTTGTGAGGTAATTTTCAATTACTTTTCTGTACATTTCTGGCTGTACGAGGGTAGGTCAATAAGTCCCTGAAAAATGAAATAAGGAATACTCTTTTCGGTATAAAAACATTTAATTTTTCACTTTTAGCTCTATATACTTCATCCAACGTTTCTCCAATTTTTTGATACCCTCCAAATAATAATATTTCTCGAGTCTCTCAAAATAAGCGTTTGTTTCAGCGATGATCTCTTCATTCGATCCAAATCTCTTACCTCCGAGCCATTTCTTCATGTTTGGAAACAAGAAATAGTCACAGGGGGCTAAATCTGGGGAATATGCTAGATGAGGGAAGAGTTCGTAGCCTAACTCATGCAATTTTGCCATTGCGACTGCGGACTTGTGCGCCGGTGCGTTGTCCTGGTGAATTTCTTCGCCAAATGCGGCCGTTTTTGCTTCAAATTGGCTTGGAATCGATCCAGCAGCTCTGCGTAATATGCACCGGTGATCGTTTTACCCTTTTCAAGGTAATCGATGTAATCCACGGTTACGAAACGGCGCAAAAACTCAGCCAAATTTTTCTGGAACATCGCCAAACACACCTTTGAAGTTGTCAAACGAATGCGTTTGTTGTCGATTGTGAGCAAACGTGGCACCCATCTTTCGGAAAGCTTTTTCATGTCCAAATATTTATGTAAAATCGAAATCACTGAGCCATGTGATAAGCCTGTGGCCTCTTCAAGCTCGCGCACTTTCACTCGCCGATCGTCCATTATCAAACCATGGATTTTGTCGACCATGTCTGGTGTGGTGACCTCAATTGGGCGACCAGAACGTTCGGCGTCACTTGTGCTTAAACGACCGCACCGAAATTGAGTAAACCAGTGGTGAATGGTTCCAATCGATGGTGAAGAGTCCCCATAATATTTGTCAAGCTTTTGTTTGGTTTGCGTGATAGTTTTTCCTCGCAAAAAGTAGTGTTTAATGAGCACTCGAAATTCACTTTTTTCCATTTTAACGAAAATGCTAGTAGGCGTCTGTATAAAATGGCTGCCACAACAAAACTATTTGACAGATCTGTCTGAAAATTTGGGTGCGTTCTTTTGAAAGATGATTCTTGACAAAAAAAAAATAATTTAAGGTGACGACACAATTTGTGGTAATTTTCAGGGACTTATTGACCCACACTCGTATTGCGGCCATAACTTCACGGATGTTATGTTTTAAGTGCTCCAAAGTTTGATGATTGTCTATATAGCCACGTTCTTTAGCATAGCACCACAAAAAGAAATCCAACGTAGTCAGATCACACGATGTTGATGGCCAATTGATGTCGCCAAATCTCGAAATTAAACGGCCGGGGAACTTTTGCCAAAAAAAAAATGGTTATCATTGACCGTAGCGCAGAGAATTCACAGTAACAGTGGCGCCTTCGTCGTTTTCCAAAAAAAAAGTTCGATCACGCCGCTGGTCCACAGCGCGCATCAAACTGTCACCCGTGATGGATGGAATGGCCTCTCAACAATCACATTTGGATTCTCAGAACCCCAAATTCTGCAATTTTGTTTGTCGAAACCCGCCATTCTCCCTTGGAAGTGTAGTAGGTAGAAAATCTTTTTAAAAAAGTACATTTGCCGCGATTGTAGACAAGTGGTAGCGCTGCCGGTGATAGAGATTGGACATCGAGACCCAAGGTACACAACTTCATATTTCAAAAAGCAGAACTCTGACAAAAAAGTACTTTGTCGTATTTTCGCTTTCAAGACAGGACTCACGTAGAATATTCAATGAATCCCACGTTGACAAGTGTGTCCAACCATAGTTCTGAGGTAGTGATTAGTTGCTTTCTAAAGGGCAACATTTTTTTTTTTTACTATTCGATATCAATATTTTTGCCAATTTAACGTATTATTTTATAGTGAAAAATGAAAAGTGGTTATCGCAATTCTATCTATCTGTATCTCAAACTCCAGGATAAGTGGTTAGTCGGCTTTACTAACAACTTTTCATCTGCGGTCTGTGGGCTTATATCCCGAGACGAAATCGATACGTTGCAACTTTAAAAAAATGCAATTTTCTGAAAAGGATCAAACGGTTTTTATTGAAATTTGTACCTGAGGGAAGATCGGCCTTTTCATTAAGACTATATTTAATCCTTCGGTAAAAAATGAAATAACGGTACTAGTAACGTACCGAAATTGGATTATTTTTCGGATATGCCTTGCGCCATTTATTTTATTCGTTGGACTATTGCCTAATCGATTCGATTATGTCATCTGGGAAAAAAAGTGGTGCAAATAGTAGTTTCTCCGATCTTTAGTAATTATATGGAAATTGTTGATCTAAGCAAAAAAATAGTTTTTACCACATATATAGAAAATGCTGTTTTCCTAAAGTTAATAAGGTATGTTTAATTGACTCAGTGTTCTTTTTTATTGCCAATGAGACTTATAATAATATTTATTTATAAATAATTCCATTTTTTTTATAGAATTTTGCAGTCGATTATCCTGTCAGTAAAACCTTTAATTATGATTCCTAAAAAATAAATCTCCATTATTCCATCGCAGATTTATGATGACATTGCTTGCAGTGGCAGTGGCCGATCAACATTTGATTCTGGAGTTTACGGTGAACACATATAAAGCTGGAAGTCAGCCCATTGACTGAAACCTCTTCGTTGAGGTATATGTATATCATATTCCGGTGAGGTATATATCATGGCAGGAGAATATTGAATTCAAAATATTGATTAGTCCACGATATTAATCGTGATTTGGGGATTTGCTGCAGCTGAAAATGGATCGTAAAAGCATCTTTGGCCAATTGCTTTTTGTCATATTTTATGGAATTATTAAAAGCAACCAGAGTCTAACTTAAGATATATTTTAATACAAAATTTCCTACTTAACGACACCAAGTAGTATAAATAATAAGTTTTTACAAAGACGCGCCTTTAAATTAAATTAGTATTAACTTTTATTCGTCATTACCTACTTACTGTCAGGTTTCTGAAGTCTGGAAAATAATATTTCAGACATTCATATTCTGTTCCGACTCAGTTCTTTTATGTGTATTTAAAAATAGGGCTATATTTTTCCTCGCTTGTTGTTCACTAACAAGCATTCCACGTAACCCTATTGTTTGGGGTATACATATGCAAGCAATTAGTGTTTTAATTGAAAACAAACAAGGTATCAAGTTAAAATTTGAACATATTTTTGAAAAACCGTGTCAAGCTTCTTTTAAAATAAAAATTGAGAAACTAAATTGTAATAAATTCTAAAAAATGACGTCTAATTTCATTTTGTAAATAAAATAAAGTTATTAAAATCGTATTTGTTTAATTACTGAAAATCTGCGTTCCTGAAGCTTATATGGAAAAGTTTGCGTGGACCATGGTGTAAAATAAGTTTGGCATGCTGCCTGGCTTAAAGGATTCACTAATTAGTAACCTAATCTATAAAGAATTCCATTTCATTCAAATTGGATAAGTGATTGTGGATGCTTTGTGGGTATTAATTCAAAATTGCTGCATGTGGCTTAAATTCGCCGCATTTAGATCTCTATTCTTCATTTTAAATAAAATATTACTCTTTACTTTTCCTTAAGCCTATGTTAAATTTACATTAAGAAACTACATTTTGTTATATTAGCATGCCTAAGGACTAACGATTTATAATACAAATAAAATATTATAATATTACATTAAGAAACTACATTTTGTTATATTAACATGCCTAAGGACTAACGATTTATAATACAAATAAAATATTACTCTTTAATTGTCCTTAAGCCTATGTTAAATTTACAGTAAGAAACTACATTTTGTTATATTAACATTTGTACAGATGGCATGCATAAAGACTAAGTATTTATAACAACATTATTTTTCTTACAACAGGATATTTTTTTTTCCACATACATATGTTATTGTATATATACATATCTATGTACATACAGTTAGATTCGCATATCAATAGCAACTGCTACTCATTTGACTTGAAACTGTACTCTCTCTTAGCTACGCAGAATTGTTTAATTTTTATTTAAAGGAGGAAAAAGCAACACATGTAAGGCAGCAAAACTATCTATAAGACGGAACAAAATTGCATATACCTATCCTTTCAACGGTTTCATCGGAAGGTTTGTTTTATTGTATTGGGGAAAATTACTTTAAGTCTTAGTAAATATTACAGTTTTTATTACTATTCAATAAATCCTGGTTAATATATTATTTGAGGAAAATAAACTTTTACCTAAGCTCCAAATTGCTTGCAAAATTAAGACCAATTTCCGTCAATACTTACATATTTGTACAGGCTTTTAGTTGGGACATAAATTACTGCGTGCCTACTGGGCTTACACCTAAATAACATAAATATAGACCTAAAATAATTAATAATTTACCTAAAATAAAAATATGGTGCACATTTATGTGCCTATTTGACCAAAAGAAAAAAAAATTGTCAAGCACAACTCCGTTCGCACATACGTTCACTTAGTACGAAGATGCTTTAAAACTGTAACTATGATTCCTTATAAAAAGCAGACAGGGCGTAATTTTCTTCAATAACTTCTAAATTATTGACACTAATTTTTTGCAGACCTCCACTGTGGGCTTAAATTTAAAATTTGTGGTTCAAACAAAATATTCTATTCAAAAAGTACTTATCAACGATATATCACATGCCTATACACACATTTGTTTCAAGTGACTTTCTTGTACTGGAGTCACCCCCAAAATAACGGTTTTCTGGAAAATGTTACCGGCGTTGTCTTTGCGTTATTATTTTACATGACTTGTGAAAAAATCATGTATATAACTTTGAATGGTTTAGGAGCTAGAAGGTTGCGCTAGCGAGACCAATAGGGTTCGGTTCCGTTGCTATGTACGGAACCCTAAAAAAAGGAATTTATCTTGGCACATTACAAGCCAAGAAATTATTTAATTTTTAACAATAAATTGTTCTCCACCTAAATATACTAATTATAACAATAACGCAAATGTTTCATTTCTGTTAATGACCTATTTACCGGCTTTCCCAACACGGACTGCTGTACCACATCAGCTCCAACGTTACCTGTTAGCAACAACAATAATGTGCCAACTGCCTGCACAGGCACCAGTGATGAGCTTTTCTCTATAGACGAATTGAATTAGCTTGCAATGGAGATGGCATCTATTATTACATAGAATACCAGGGTATTCGTAATAAACATGACGAACTTATTAATTTTTTAAATGCGAACAAAATTGATATTGCATTAATTACGAAAACATAGTTAACGTTAGAAATTAAAATCTCCACGTCGGTCTTTAAATGCTATCGAGTAGATAGAACTAATAGAAGAGGTGGAGGACAATTCAACATATGCTCTTGCCTAGTGTAAAAACCCAATATGTGAAAAAATGTGGGAATTGAGGTGAAGCCAAATGACAATAAAGATTTACTGCGTGTATTTTTCAGGGAAAATTCCAGGTTTATTTATTAAAGGCAAATAAATTTACATTTAATATTAAATATACAGCACTAGCTACCAGGGCTTTCGGCTGAGTTGTTGAAACTATATATTATTTTGAAGATTGATGTTATTATTGTTAATATTATTATTAAACTTTATTAATATATAATAAATTATAATATTAATAGTAAACAATATTTATAGCACTAGCTACCGGGGCTTTCCGCTATATTTTGGACTTTGTGGCTTATAATTATAATTTGTTTTCTAAACCTATAGAGGATAGAATATTATATACTGTTTTAACGTTCGATTCAGATGGGAATGAGAGTAAGTCGGATAACTTAGTGTTAGGCGACAGACTACATAATTTAAATTGGATAGTGCTATATTCGTGGATTAGATGGTGGGTGAAAAGTGTCTGACTGGAGGTGCAGAGATGACAGTGGAGAGAACGGCTTTTGGTGATGAGGTGTCCGTGTGTAGCCCTTATAATAGCAATAGCTTCAGCTGAAAACACAGGAAAAATGCGGTAGCAACCCTTTGGACAGTGTATCTCCATTTTCATCGACAACGGCAAATGCTATCTTCGGCAACTCGTCTATCTCAAGAGTACAAGCACTAAAAATTTTAGAAAACCATATCATAACATTCTAACAGTGTATCTCCATTTTCATCGACAACGGCAAATGCTATCTTCGGCAACTCGTCTATCTCAAGAGTACAGTCACTAAAAATTTTAGAAATCCATATCATAACATTCGCATCGAGCATCTCCTCCCCGCACTTACAATACGGCTAAACATTATTAAATGCCTATCCACAGCGTGCTGACGTCTTTGTTGCATGTATCCGAGACTATTTTTTTTATGACAGGGAAATTAGTTTTTGGGTTTTTCCGGATAGTGTTAAGAATGACCCTTTCATTAAATTTGCGTGGACGGCCACGCCCACGCTCGTAATCAACACTTCCTGTTTTTTTTTGTATGTTTCTATGATGTGTTGTATAGTAGAATTGGATTTTCCCGCTATACGTGCAATATCCGCTAACGATTTGTGGTCATTGTAACACGAATTTACAATTACTTCCCGGAAATCTTCGGTCGTTTCTTTTTTGGGTTGTTGAGTTGACATGATCACTTTTTTCGCAAAAGATGTAATTTCAAGAGAAAAACTGACGGGAAGTCGCCGTACGAAGAATTATGTCGTTTGGACTGCATGCGTTTTATTGCTTTTATAAATAACTTGAGTAAAAGGGATGGAATGAGAAAATAAACATGGGTGATAGAAACAACATTAGCTATAAGTATTTAAAAAAATAATAAAAAAAAATCTATCCACATATATAGAATATATTAGGACTGTGTATAAAATGAACAATTTCAACTTCCCCCCTATTTTTGTTAAATTGTCCGCAGTTTCTTATCAAATCGTTGTTTTAAAATACACGCTAATAGTGGTGTTTCTAACACAGTCGACTTTTATTCAGGTGTTCTCCAAGGTTCAGTTCTTGGGCATGTTTTATATAACCTGTACACATCCGACTTTCCATCCTAACCTAATTGTGGAGCAGCTATCTTTGTCGACCATACTGCAATTTTCTCATCTCATGAAATCGCTCTTAACAATGAGAGGAATCTAAAAAATGCGATGATAATATTAGAGGGATATTACAATAAATGGAGAATTAAATTGAATGAAGAAAAAATACAAGCCATCTTTTTCACAAGGAAAAGGAAAGCTTGCTACCTTTCTAGTAGATAGTTACAAGTTAATGGTAATAACATTCGTTGGCAACTTTCTGTCAGATATTTAGGGGTATATTTGGACAGCAATTTGACTTTTGGTACTCATATTGCAAATACCCTGAAGAAAATTTCGATTGCAATCAAGATCTTATATCCCTTGATAAATTGAAAGTCTCTACTCTCGAATCAAAATAAAATAATTATCCATAGGGTAATTTTTCAATCAATTCTGTTATTTGGATGCCAAGTATGGAGAGGTTGTGCAATGTGCATATTCAAAAATTACAGGTATCTCAAAATAAGATGTTGAAAATGGCGCTAAACTTACCATGGCATCACTCGACTCTGGATGTCCACGATAAAGCGAATGTTGAATTGATCTCTCAAAAAAAAATCAGTTCATGTTCATGCATCACTCGACTCTGGATGTCCACGATAAAGCGAATGTTGAATTGATCTCACAAAAAAAAAAAAAGAAATCAGTTCATGTACCAATTTTTTATTTTTTTTTTTAAGTATTATAGACATTTTTTTCATAGTAATTAATATAGTTAAAAAAAATGTAAATGAAATGAAGAATGAAATCTCCACGTCGGTCTTTAAATGCTATGGAGTAGATAGAACTAATAGAATAGGTGGAGAACAATTCAACATATGCTCTTGCCTAGTGTAAAAACCCAATATGTGAAAAAATGTGGGAATTGAGGTGAAGCCAAATGACAATAAAGATTTACTGCGTGTATTTTTCAGGGAAAATTCCAGGTTTATTTATTAAAGGCAAATAAATTTACATTTAATATTAAATATACAGCACTAGCTACCAGGGCTTTCGGCTGAGTTGTTGAAACTATATATTATTTTGAAGATTGATGTTATTATTGTTAATATTATTATTAAACTTTATTAATATATAATAAATTATAATATTAATAGTAAACAATATTTATAGCACTAGCTACCGGGGCTTTCCGCTATATTTTGGACTTTGTGGCTTATAATTATAATTTGTTTTCTAAACCTATAGAGGATAGAATATTATATACTGTTTTAACGTTCGATTCAGATGGGAATGAGAGTAAGTCGGATAACTTAGTGTTAGGCGACAGACTACATAATTTAAATTGGATAGTGCTATATTCGTGGATTAGATGGTGGGTGAAAAGTGTCTGACTGGAGGTGCAGAGATGACAGTGGAGAGGACGGCTTTTGGTGATGAGGTGTCCGTGTGTAGCCCTTATAATAGCAATAGCTTCAGCTGAAAACACAGGAAAAATGCGGTAGCAACCCTTTGGACAGTGTATCTCCATTTTCATCGACAACGGCAAATGCTATCTTCGGCAACTCGTCTATCTCAAGAGTACAGGCACTAAAAATTTTAGAAAACCATATCATAACATTCTAACAGTGTATCTCCATTTTCATCGACAACGGCAAATGCTATCTTCGGCAACTCGTCTATCTCAAGAGTACAGTCACTAAAAATTTTAGAAATCCATATCATAACATTCGCATCGAGCATCTCCTCCCCGCACTTGCAATACGGCTAAACATTATTAAATGCCTATCCACAGCGTGCTGACGTCTTTGTTGCATGTATCCGAGACTATTTTTTTTATGACAGGGAAATTAGTTTTTGGGTTTTTCCGGATAGTGTTAAGAATGACCCTTTCATTAAATTTGCGTGGACGGCCACGCCCACGCTCGTAATCAACATTTCCTGTTTTTTTTGTATGTTTCTATGATGTGTTGTATAGTAGAATTGGATTTTCCCGCTATACGTGCAATATCCGCTAACGATTTGTGGTCATTGTAACACGAATTTACAACTACTTCCCGGAAATCTTCGGTCGTTTCTTTTTTGGGTTGTTGAGTTGACATGATCACTTTTTTCGCAAAAGATGTAATTTCAAGAGAAAAACTGACGGGAAGTCGCCGTACGAAGAATTATGTCGTTTGGACTGCATGCGTTTTATTGCTTTTATAAATAACTTGAGTAAAAGGGATGGAATGAGAAAATAAACATGGGTGATAGAAACAACATTAGCTATAAGTATTTAAAAAAATAATAAAAAAAAATCTATCCACATATATAGAATATATTAGAATTTTATCTATCGTGCGATGAATTTTGTCGGACTGTGTATAAAATGAACAATTTCAACTTCCCCCCTATTTTTGTTAAATTGTCCGCAGTTTCTTATCAAATCGTTGTTTTAAAATACACGCTAATAGTGGTGTTTCTAACACAGTCGACTTTTATTCAGGTGTTCTCCAAGGTTCAGTTCTTGGGCATGTTTTATATAACCTGTACACATCCGACTTTCCATCCTAACCTAATTGTGGAGCAGCTATCTTTGTCGACCATACTGCAATTTTCTCATCTCATGAAATCGCTCTTAACAATGAGAGGAATCTAAAAAATGCGATGATAATATTAGAGGGATATTACAATAAATGGAGAATTAAATTGAATGAAGAAAAAATACAAGCCATCTTTTTCACAAGGAAAAGGAAAGCTTGCTACCTTTCTAGTAGATAGTTACAAGTTAATGGTAATAACATTCGTTGGCAACTTTCTGTCAGATATTTAGGGGTATATTTGGACAGCAATTTGACTTTTGGTACTCATATTGCAAATACCCTGAAGAAAATTTCGATTGCAATCAAGATCTTATATCCCTTGATAAATTGAAAGTCTCTACTCTCGAATCAAAATAAAATAATTATCCATAGGGTAATTTTTCAATCAATTCTGTTATTTGGATGCCAAGTATGGAGAGGTTGTGCAATGTGCATATTCAAAAATTACAGGTATCTCAAAATAAGATGTTGAAAATGGCGCTAAACTTACCATGGCATCACTCGACTCTGGATGTCCACGATAAAGCGAATGTTGAATTGATCTCTCAAAAAAAAAAAAAAAAAATCAGTTCATGTTCATGCATCACTCGACTCTGGATGTCCACGATAAAGCGAATGTTGAATTGATCTCACAAAAAAAAAAAAAGAAATCAGTTCATGTACCAATTTTTTATTTTTTTTTTTAAGTATTATAGACATTTTTTTCATAGTAATTAATATAGTTAAAAAAAATGTAAATGAAATGAAGAATGAAATCTCCACGTCGGTCTTTAAATGCTATGGAGTAGATAGAACTAATAGAATAGGTGGAGAACAATTCAACATATGCTCTTGCCTAGTGTAAAAACCCAATATGTGAAAAAATGTGGGAATTGAGGTGAAGCCAAATGACAATAAAGATTTACTGCGTGTATTTTTCAGGGAAAATTCCAGGTTTATTTATTAAAGGCAAATAAATTTACATTTAATATTAAATATACAGCACTAGCTACCAGGGCTTTCGGCTGAGTTGTTGAAACTATATATTATTTTGAAGATTGATGTTATTATTGTTAATATTATTATTAAACTTTATTAATATATAATAAATTATAATATTAATAGTAAACAATATTTATAGCACTAGCTACCTCGGCTTTCCGCTATATTTTGGACTTTGTGGCTTATAATTATAATTTGTTTTCTAAACCTATAGAGGATAGAATATTATATACCGTTTTAACGTTCGATTCAGATGGGAATGAGAGTAAGTCGGATAACTTAGTGTTAGGCGACAGACTACATAATTTAAATTGGATAGTGCTATATTCGTGGATTAGATGGTGGGTGAAAAGTGTCTGACTGGAGGTGCAGAGATGACAGTGGAGAGGACGGCTTTTGGTGATGAGGTGTCCGTGTGTAGCCCTTATAATAGCAATAGCTTCAGCTGAAAACACAGGAAAAATGCGGTAGCAACCCTTTGGACAGTGTATCTCCATTTTCATCGACAACGGCAAATGCTATCTTCGGCAACTCGTCTATCTCAAGAGTACAGGCACTAAAAATTTTAGAAAACCATATCATAACATTCTAACAGTGTATCTCCATTTTCATCGACAACGGCAAATGCTATCTTCGGCAACTCGTCTATCTCAAGAGTACAGTCACTAAAAATTTTAGAAATCCATATCATAACATTCGCATCGAGCATCTCCTCCCCGCACTTGCAATACGGCTAAACATTATTAAATGCCTATCCACAGTGTGCTGACGTCTTTGTTGCATGTATCCGAGACTATTTTTTTTATGACAGGGAAATTAGTTTTTGGGTTTTTCCGGATAGTGTTAAGAATGACCCTTTCATTAAATTTGCGTGGACGGCCACGCCCACGCTCGTAATCAACATTTCCTGTTTTTTTTGTATGTTTCTATGATGTGTTGTATAGTAGAATTGGATTTTCCCGCTATACGTGCAATATCCGCTAACGATTTGTGGTCATTGTAACACGAATTTACAACTACTTCCCGGAAATCTTCGGTCGTTTCTTTTTTGGGTTGTTGAGTTGACATGATCACTTTTTTCGCAAAAGATGTAATTTCAAGAGAAAAACTGACGGGAAGTCGCCGTACGAAGAATTATGTCGTTTGGACTGCATGCGTTTTATTGCTTTTATAAATAACTTGAGTAAAAGGGATGGAATGAGAAAATAAACATGGGTGATAGAAACAACATTAGCTATAAGTATTTAAAAAAATAATAAAAAAAAATCTATCCACATATATAGAATATATTAGAATTTTATCTATCGTGCGATGAATTTTGTCGGACTGTGTATAAAATGAACAATTTCAACTTCCCCCCTATTTTTGTTAAATTGTCCGCAGTTTCTTATCAAATCGTTGTTTTAAAATACACGCTAATAGTGGTGTTTCTAACACAGTCGACTTTTATTCAGGTGTTCTCCAAGGTTCAGTTCTTGGGCATGTTTTATATAACCTGTACACATCCGACTTTCCACCCTAACCTAATTGTGGAGCAGCTATCTTTGTCGACCATACTGCAATTTTCTCATCTCATGAAATCGCTCTTAACAATGAGAGGAATCTAAAAAATGCGATGATAATATTAGAGGGATATTACAATAAATGGAGAATTAAATTGAATGAAGAAAAAATACAAGCCATCTTTTTCACAAGGAAAAGGAAAGCTTGCTACCTTTCTAGTAGATAGTTACAAGTTAATGGTAATAACATTCGTTGGCAACTTTCTGTCAGATATTTAGGGGTATATTTGGACAGCAATTTGACTTTTGGTACTCATATTGCAAATACCCTGAAGAAAATTTCGATTGCAATCAAGATCTTATATCCCTTGATAAATTGAAAGTCTCTACTCTCGAATCAAAATAAAATAATTATCCATAGGGTAATTTTTCAATCAATTCTGTTATTTGGATGCCAAGTATGGAGAGGTTGTGCAATGTGCATATTCAAAAATTACAGGTATCTCAAAATAAGATGTTGAAAATGGCGCTAAACTTACCATGGCATCACTCGACTCTGGATGTCCACGATAAAGCGAATGTTGAATTGATCTCTCAAAAAAAAAAAAAAAATCAGTTCATGTTCATGCATCACTCGACTCTGGATGTCCACGATAAAGCGAATGTTGAATTGATCTCACAAAAAAAAAAAAAGAAATCAGTTCATGTACCAATTTTTTATTTTTTTTTTAAGTATTATAGACATTTTTTTCATAGTAATTAATATAGTTAAAAAAAATGTAAATGAAATGAAGAATGAAATCTCCACGTCGGTCTTTAAATGCTATCGAGTAGATAGAACTAATAGAATAGGTGGAGAACAATTCAACATATGCTCTTGCCTAGTGTAAAAACCCAATATGTGAAAAAATGTGGGAATTGAGGTGAAGCCAAATGACAATAAAGATTTACTGCGTGTATTTTTCAGGGAAAATTCCAGGTTTATTTATTAAAGGCAAATAAATTTACATTTAATATTAAATATACAGCACTAGCTACCAGGGCTTTCGGCTGAGTTGTTGAAACTATATATTATTTTGAAGATTGATGTTATTATTGTTAATATTATTATTAAACTTTATTAATATATAATAAATAATAATATTAATAGTAAACTATATTTATAGCACTAGCTACCGGGGCTTTCCGCTATATTTTGGACTTTGTGGCTTATAATTGTAATTTGTTTTCTAAACCTATAGAGGATAGAATATTATATACTGTTTTAACGTTCGATTCAGATGGGAATGAGAGTAAGTCGGATAACTTAGTGTTAGGCGACAGACTACATAATTTAAATTGGATAGTGCTATATTCGTGGATTAGATGGTGGGTGAAAAGTATCTGACTGGAGGTGCAGAGATGACAGTGGAGAGGACGGCTTTTGGTGATGAGGTGTCCGTGTGTAGCCCTTATAATAGCAATAGCTTCAGCTGAAAACACAGGAAAAATGCGGTAGCAACCCTTTGGACAGTGTATCTCCATTTTCATCGACAACGGCAAATGCTATCTTCGGCAACTCGTCTATCTCAAGAGTACAGGCACTAAAAATTTTAGAAAACCATATCATAACATTCTAACAGTGTATCTCCATTTTCATCGACAACGGCAAATGCTATCTTCGGCAACTCGTCTATCTCAAGAGTACAGTCACTAAAAATTTTAGAAATCCATATCATAACATTCGCATCGAGCATCTCCTCCCCGCACTTGCAATACGGCTAAACATTATTAAATGCCTATCCACAGCGTGCTGACGTCTTTGTTGCATGTATCCGAGACTATTTTTTTTATGACAGGGAAATTAGTTTTTGGGTTTTTCCGGATAGTGTTAAGAATGACCCTTTCATTAAATTTGCGTGGACGCTTTTTTTTGTATGTCTCTATGATGTGTTGTATAGTAGAATTGGATTTTCCCGCTATACGTGCAATATCCGCTAACGATTTGTGGTCATTGTAACACGAATTTACAACTACTTCCCGGAAATCTTCGGTCGTTTCTTTTTTGGGTTGTTGAGTTGACATGATCACTTTTTTCGCAAAAGATGTAATTTCAAGAGAAAAACTGACGGGAAGTCGCCGTACGAAGAATTATGTCGTTTGGACTGCATGCGTTTTATTGCTTTTATAAATAACTTGAGTAAAAGGGATGGAATGAGAAAATAAACATGGGTGATAGAAACGACATTAGCTATAAGTATTTAAAAAAATAAAAAAAAAATCTATCCACATATGTAGAATATATTAGAATTTTATCTATTGTGCGATGAATTTTGTCGGACTGTGTATAAAATGAACAATTTCAACTTCCCCCCTATTTTTGTTAAATTGTCCGCAGTTTCTTATCAAATCGTTGTTTTAAAATACACGCTAATAGTGGTGTTTCTAACACAGTCTACTTTTATTCAGGTGTTCCCCAAGGTTCAGTTCTTGGGCATGTTTTATATAACCTGTACACATCCGACTTTCCATCCTAACCTAATTGTGGAGCAGCTATCTTTGTCGACGATACTGCAATTTTCTCATCTCATGAATTCGCTCTTAACAATGAGAGGAATCTAAAAAATGCGATGATAATATTAGAGGGATATTACAATAAATGGAGAATTAAATTGAATGAAGAAAAAATACAAGCCATCTTTTTCACAAGGAAAAGGAAAGCTTGCTACCTTTCTAGTAGATAGTTACAAGTTAATGGTAATAACATTCGTTGGCAACTTTCTGTCAGATATTTAGGGGTATATTTGGACAGCAATTTGACTTTTGGTACTCATATTGCATATACCCTGAAGAAAATTTCGATTGCAATCAAGATCTTATATCCCTTGATAAATTGAAAGTCTCTACTCTCGAATCAAAATAAAATAATTATCCATAGGGTAATTTTTCAATCAATTCTGTTATTTGGATGCCAAGTATGGAGAGGTTGTGCAATGTGCATATTCAAAAATTACAGGTATCTCAAAATAAGATGTTGAAAATGGCGCTAAACTTACCATGGCATCACTCGACTCTGGATGTCCACGATAAAGCGAATGTTGAATTGATCTCTCAAAAAAAAAAAAAAAAATCAGTTCATGTTCATGCATCACTCGACTCTGGATGTCCACGATAAAGCGAATGTTGAATTGATCTCACAAAAAAAAAAAAAGAAATCAGTTCATGTACCTATTTTTTATTTTTTTTTTAAGTATTATAGACATTTTTTTCATAGTAATTAATATAGTTAAAAAAAATGTAAATGAAATGAAGAATGAAATCTCCACGTCGGTCTTTAAATGCTATCGAGTAGATAGAACTAATAGAATAGGTGGAGAACAATTCAACATATACTCTTGCCTAGTGTAAAAACCCAATATGTGAAAAAATGTGGGAATTGAGGTGAAGCCAAATGACAATAAAGATTTACTGCGTGTATTTTTCAGGGAAAATTCCAGGTTTATTTATTAAAGGCAAATAAATTTACATTTAATATTAAATATACAGCACTAGCTACCAGGGCTTTCGGCTGAGTTGTTGAAACTATATATTATTTTGAAGATTGATGTTATTATTGTTAATATTATTATTAAACTTTATTAATATATAATAAATTATAATATTAATAGTAAACTATATTTACAGCACTAGCTACCGGGGCTTTCCGCTATATTTTGGACTTTGTGGCTTATAATTATAATTTGTTTTCTAAACTTATAGAGGATAGAATATTATATACTGCTTTAACGTTCGATTCAGATGAGAATGAGAGTAAGTCGGATAACTTAGTGTTAGGGGACAGACTACATAATTTAAATTGGATAGTGCTATATTCGTGGATTAGATGGTGGATGAAAAGTGTCTGACTGGAGGTGCAGAGATGACAGTGGAGAGGACGGCTTTTGGTGATGAGGTGTCCGTATGTAGCCATTATAATAGCAATAGCTTCAGCTGAAAACACAGGAAAATGCGGTAGCAACCCTTTGGACAGTGTATCTCCATTTTCATCGACAACGGCAAATGCTATCTTCGGCAACTCGTCTATCTCAAGAGTACAGGCACTAAAAATTTTAGAAAACCATATCATAACATTCTAACAGTGTATCTCCATTTTCATCGACAACGGCAAATGCTATCTTCGGCAACTCGTCTATCTCAAGAGTACAGTCACTAAAAATTTTAGAAATCCATATCATAACATTCGCATCGAGCATCTCCTCCCCGCACTTGCAATACGGCTAAACATTATTAAATGCCTATCCACAGCGTGCTGACGTCTTTGTTGCATGTATCCGAGACTATTTTTTTTATGACAGGGAAATTAGTTTTTGGGTTTTTCCGGATAGTGTTAAGAATGACCCTTTCATTAAATTTGCGTGGACGGCCACGCCCACGCTCGTAATCAACACTTCCTGTTTTTTTTTGTATGTTTCTATGATGTGTTGTATAGTAGAATTGGATTTTCCCGCTATACGTGCAATATCCGCTAACGATTTGTGGTCATTGTAACACGAATTTACAACTACTTCCCGGAAATCTTCGGTCGTTTCTTTTTTGGGTTGTTGAGTTGACATGATCACTTTTTTCGCAAAAGATGTAATTTCAAGAGAAAAACTGACGGGAAGTCGCCGTACGAAGAATTATGTCGTTTGGACTGCATGCGTTTTATTGCTTTTATAAATAACTTGAGTAAAAGGGATGGAATGAGAAAATAAACATGGGTGGTAGAAACAACATTAGCTACAAGTATTTAAAAAAATAATAAAAAAAAAATCTATCCACATATATAGAATATATTAGAATTTTATCTATCGTGCGATGAATTTTGTCGGACTGTGTATAAAATGAACAATTTCAACTTCCCCCTATTTTTGTTAAATTGTCCGCAGTTTCTTATCAAATCGTTGTTTTAAAATACACGCTAATAGTGGTGTTTCTAACACAGTCTACTTTTATTCAGGTGTTCTCCAAGGTTCAGTTCTTGGGCATGTTTTATATAACCTGTACACATCCGACTTTCCATCCTAACCTAATTGTGGAGCAGCTATCTTTGTCGACCATACTGCAATTTTCTCATCTCATGAAATCGCTCTTAACAATGAGAGGAATCTAAAAAATGCGATGATAATATTAGAGGGATATTACAATAAATGGAGAATTAAATTGAATGAAGAAAAAATACAAGCCATCTTTTTCACAAGGAAAAGGAAAGCTTGCTACCTTTCTAGTAGATAGTTACAAGTTAATGGTAATAACATTCGTTGGCAACTTTCTGTCAGATATTTAGGGGTATATTTGGACAGCAATTTGACTTTTGGTACTCATATTGCAAATACCCTGAAGAAAATTTCGATTGCAATCAAGATCTTATATCCCTTGATAAATTGAAAGTCTCTACTCTCGAATCAAAATAAAATAATTATCCATAGGGTAATTTTTCAATCAATTCTGTTATTTGGATGCCAAGTATGGAGAGGTTGTGCAATGTGCATATTCAAAAATTACAGGTATCTCAAAATAAGATGTTGAAAATGGCGCTAAACTTACCATGGCATCACTCGACTCTGGATGTCCACGATAAAGCGAATGTTGAATTGATCTCTCAAAAAAAAAAAAAAAAAATCAGTTCATGTTCATGCATCACTCGACTCTGGATGTCCACGATAAAGCGAATGTTGAATTGATCTCACAAAAAAAAAAGAAATCAGTTCATGTACCAATTTTTTATTTTTTTTTTAAGTATTATAGACATTTTTTTCATAGTAATTAATATAGTTAAAAAAAATGTAAATGAAATGAAGAATGAAATCTCCACGTCGGTCTTTAAATGCTATCGAGTAGATAGAACTAATAGAATAGGTGGAGATCAATTCAGCATATGCTCTTGCCTAGTGTAAAAACCCAATATGTGAAAAAATGTGGGAATTGAGGTGAAGCCAAATGACAATAAAGATTTACTGCGTGTATTTTTCAGGGAAAATTCCAGGTTTATTTATTAAAGGCAAATAAATTTACATTTAATATTAAATATACAGCACTAGCTACCAGGGCTTTCGGCTGAGTTGTTGAAACTATATATTATTTTGAAGATTGATGTTATTATTGTTAATATTATTATTAAACTTTATTAATATATAATAAATTATAATATTAATAGTAAACTATATTTATAGCACTAGCTACCGGGGCTTTCCGCTATATTTTGGACTTTGTGGCTTATAATTATAATTTGTTTTCTAAACCTATAGAGGATAGAATATTATATACTGCTTTAACGTTCGATTCAGATGGGAATGAGAGTAAGTCGGATAACTTAGTGTTAGGGGACAGACTACATAATTTAAATTGGATAGTGCTATATTCGTGGATTAGATGGTGGATGAAAAGTGTCTGACTGGAGGTGCAGAGATGACAGTGGAGAGGGCGGTTTTTGGTGATGAGGTGTCCGTATGTAGCCATTATAATAGCAATAGCTTCAGCTGAAAACACAGGAAAATGCGGTAGCAACCCTTTGGACAGTGTATCTCCATTTTCATCGACAACGGAAAATGCTATCTTCGGCAACTCGTCTATCTCAAGAGTACAGGCACTAAAATTTTTAGAAAACCATATCATAACATTCTAACAGTGTATCTCCATTTTCATCGACAACGGCAAATGCTATCTTCGGCAACTCGTCTATCTCAAGAGTACAGTCACTAAAAATTTTAGAAATCCATATCATAACATTCGCATCGAGCATCTCCTCCCCGCACTTGCAATACGGCTAAACATTATTAAATGCCTATCCACAGCGTGCTGACGTCTTTGTTGCATGTATCCGAGACTATTTTTTTTATGACAGGGAAATTAGTTTTTGGGTTTTTCCGGATAGTGTTAAGAATGACCCTTTCATTAAATTTGCGTGGACGGCCACGCCCACGCTCGTAATCAACACTTCCTGTTTTTTTTTGTATGTTTCTATGATGTGTTGTATAGTAGAATTGGATTTTCCCGCTATACGTGCAATATCCGCTAACGATTTGTGGTCATTGTAACACGAATTTACAACTACTTCCCGGAAATCTTCGGTCGTTTCTTTTTTGGGTTGTTGAGTTGACATGATCACTTTTTTCGCAAAAGATGTAATTTCAAGAGAAAAACTGACGGGAAGTCGCCGTACGAAGAATTATGTCGTTTGGACTGCATGCGTTTTATTGCTTTTATAAATAACTTGAGTAAAAGGGATGGAATGAGAAAATAAACATGGGTGATAGAAACGACATTAGCTATAAGTATTTAAAAAAATAAAAAAAAAAATCTATCCACATATGTAGAATATATTAGAATTTTATCTATCGTGCGATGAATTTTGTCGGACTGTGTATAAAATGAACAATTTCAACTTCCCCCCTATTTTTGTTAAATTGTCCGCAGTTTCTTATCAAATCGTTGTTTTAAAATACACGCTAATAGTGGTGTTTCTAACACAGTCTACTTTTATTCAGGTGTTCCCCAAGGTTCAGTTCTTGGGCATGTTTTATAAAACCTTTACACATCCGACTTTCCATCCTAACCTAATTGTGGAGCAGCTATCTTTGTCGACGATACTGCAATTTTCTCATCTCATGAATTCGCTCTTAACAATGAGAGGAATCTAAAAAATGCGATGATAATATTAGAGGGATATTACAATAAATGGAGAATTAAATTGAATGAAGAAAAAATACAAGCCATCTTTTTCACAAGAAAAAGGAAAGCTTGCTACCTTTCTAGTAGATAGTTACAAGTTAATGGTAATAACATTCGTTGGCAACTTTCTGTCAGATATTTAGGGGTATATTTGGACAGCAATTTGACTTTTGGTACTCATATTGCAAATACCCTGAAGAAAATTTCGATTGCAATCAAGATCTTATATCCCTTGATAAATTGAAAGTCTCTACTCTCGAATCAAAATAAAATAATTATCCATAGGGTAATTTTTCAATCAATTCTGTTATTTGGATGCCAAGTATGGAGAGGTTGTGCAATGTGCATATTCAAAAATTACAGGTATCTCAAAATAAGATGTTGAAAATGGCGCTAAACTTACCATGGCATCACTCGACTCTGGATGTCCACGATAAAGCGAATGTTGAATTGATCTCACAAAAAAAAAAATTCAGTTCATGTATCAATTTTTTATTTTTGTTTAAAAGTATTATAGAAATTTTTTCATAGTAATTAATATAGTTTTAAAAAAAAAATAAATGAAATGAATAAGGAATTTAAATTAGGTTACGTCGAAAGAAATAGCTTTAAGTATTAGGTTTAGCTTAGAGCGCCCGCATAGGGCCAGTAAGTTAAAATACCATAGTTAAGTTAGTTAAGCTAGTTTTAAGCGTTTTTTGTATAGTAAGTTAAAATGAATTGAATTTTAATAAAAATGCATTGAAAATGAAAAATGAATGAATGTTGAATTGATCTTCGAAAGAATTTAAAAAGTAAATCGACGTTTCTTAGACCGCTGTGATTTTGCTGATAATCCACTTGTAAAAGATTTAAAAACAAATTATATTCAACTCAATAGTGGACAAGTATGTTTTTGTTAATAACATTTTTTGAAGTTATTTATTTATGTATTCCTGTAGTTATGTTTTTTGTATTTATTTATTTATTTACTAATTTAATTAAATTATTTATTTATTTATCTATTTATTAATTTGTATTACTTTTTAATTTATCTATTTACTTATTTAATTATTTATATATTTGTTATTATTTATTTATTAATTTATATTTATACTTCGTTATTTGCTTATATTTTATTTTAACTTATTTATTTACTTATTCAATGGAAGGTTTTTGTTTGTATTTTTCCTTCAGCATCATTACTTTTCTTTTTCACTTTTTCAATTAAATTGCCTATCAAATAATGTTTAAGAAGAAGAGATAGAAATTATCATATATCTGTATTGTAACATGTGTGGTAACTAAACTTTTTTGTAAATTTATGTACGAAATAAAAATCTATCTATCAGCTTATTTACGTAACCCGGGTGGCATGGTGTATCCAAAACCCCTAGGCCAGGATGGATTGTCGTCGCTACTGCAAGTCTCATTGGTTAGTATTAGTAGGATTATTTCTTATTAGTATTATTTTTTTTGTGCCTAGTGTCAACCAAAAAAAAAAATTAAAATTAATTTTTTTTTGCTGCAAAGTATTTTCTAAACAATAACTTAAGAAAAATACAAAAAGTTGTAACACGCATCTAAACTCGTAAACACAAAAAGCGCGAGCCTTCCAATGAGTTAAGAGAAGTCTGACTATGGCCCAGAATATCTTAAAATAGCTCTTTATCCCGTAACTGTACCAATATACAACATGGCTCGTAATGAAATCACTTTGGAGCCCCACGACCTAAGACCAATTTTGTCTCGAGCTTATCCAGGAATATTGTCCACTAAGTAGACGTTTCAAGTAAATGACTTACCCGAAATGGATAAGGTATCTGAACGTTCGAGCATACATAAATTGATGCACAAATTTTAAAAGCATATGTACGTGTCTATATACCGACTTGAACTATTGTTGCTTAAAGATTAAAAGGACTCCTTTATTTCATCCCAATTATAAAACAAAAAGTTTGAACCAAATTTATTGCAGCCATATTTGCCTATTTTATTCGTAATTATAAATAACATCGTGGGATATACTACAAATGAGTATAGATTTAATGGTGATTACATATTTAATTCAAATAAAACATACATTTAAACTATACTTAGACAAAAAATAATGCGGGCACTCTGCTAATTTAAGGCCTGAATGCTGAAATTAAGAAAACCGATCAAAAGTGCAAACGCAATTCGATAATCTAAGCGCACTCAAACAAAACCTTAATAACAACATATATCAATGCGCAATTGAACTGTTAGTTGCAATAGCTGAATACACACTCTGCCCCCATTTTAGAACACTACATTCAGCCATAAATGGTTAATATGTATTTTGAATCCTGGTTTACCTCTAGGGCTGGCAGCTTTTTGAATTCATTCATAAGTTCGGCACGATGCGGAGAAATGTATAAGAAAGCTTGTATTTTAAAGAAAATTCTTAAAATACAGAAATTGTCTATTAATACCGTCACACTTTTGAAGATTCTGAAGTAATTTTACGTAACCGTTCAAATAAATTATTAGGTAGATATGTACGTATATGATTGAAGCAGACATCGCATGATTTATTACAACTCCCATCAAATCATTGTGGACCAAAAGTTGTCCTTTATTCACAAAACCATACACATCATACATATGTATTTGACGTAACTTTCAAATTAAAAATATATATTTTTATTTATTTATCAATAAATACCAAAAGTACCGTAACCGTTTTAAATGTTTTTGTTTGTTCTCTGGCTTTGTTTTAACTACACAGATATGTACATATCTATATATATCGGAAACCGAAGCGCAATCTTTGGATATCAAAATACTCAGAAAAATGTTGTCTATAATCGAAAATTTGCCCACAAAAAAATCCAAAAAAACAAAACTGACTCTTTTTGCATTCCTTTAATTTTCGTTCCGTCACTCGTTAACTGGCTCCAAAGTACCGTAATCTTTTTAAATGTTTTTGTTTGTTCTTTGGTTTTTTTTAACTACATATCTATATCTCGGAAACCAAAGCGCAATCTCTGGATATCAAAATACTCAGAAGAATGTTCTCTAAAATCGAAAAATGACCCCTTTTGCATTCTTTTGATGTTCGTCCTGTCACTCGTTAGCTGGCTCCAATGTACCGTAATCGTTTTAAATGTTTTTGTTTGTTCTCTGGCTTTGTTTTAACTACATACATATGTACATATCTATATCGCGGAAACTGAAGCCCAATCTCTGGGTATCAAAATACTCAGAAAAATGTTGTCTATAATCGAAAATTTGGCCACAAAAAAAAATCCAAAAAACATCTGGCATGCAAAACAAAACTGACCCTTTTTGCATTCCTTTGATGTTCGTCCCGTCACTCGTTAGCTGGCTCCAAAGTAGCGTAATCTTTTTAAATGATTTTGTTTGTTCTCTGGTTTTTTTTAAAACTACATATATATATCTCTGAAACCAAAGCGCAATCTCTGGATATCAAAATACTCAGAAAAATGTTCTCTATAATCGAAAAATCAGCCAGAAAAAAAAAAATCCAAAAAACAGCCACACAAAAAACATCTGGCATGCAAACAACAAAACTGACCCTTTTTGCATTCGTTTGATGTTCGTTTCGTCACTCGTTAGCTGGCTCCAAAGTACCGTAATTTTTCTAAATGTTCTCTATAATCGAAAAATCGGCCACAAAAAAAACAACAACCACACAATAAACATCTGGCATGCAAACAACAAAACTGACCCTTTTTGCATTCCTTTGATATTCATTCCGTCATTCGTTAGCTGGCTCCAAAGTACCGTAATCTTTTAAATATTTTAGTATGTTCTCTGGCTATTTTTTTTTAAATTCACACATAAATATCTGTATCTCGGAAACCAAAGCGCAACCTCTGGATATCAAAATACGCAGAAAAATGTTCCCTATAATCCAAAATTCGGATAAAAAAAAAACCCAAAAAAACAACCACACAAAAAACATCTGGCGTACAAACAAGAAAACTGAACCTTTTTGCATTCTTTTGTTTAAGTAGGTATAAAAAGCAATTAAGCAACCCATACATAACTACCTACTTGTACATATACGATGCACTAAACTGACCCTTTTTGCATTCTTTTGTTAATTAGGTATAAAAAGCAATTAAGCAACCCATACATAACTACAAACATATTATGATGCACCATTTTTTTTTTATTGGCTGGATGTCTATAAAATCGTGTAAATTTGCTGTCGTTTCACAGTCGTGCGTCAGAAGTTGATGTGTTCGGAGTGTTTTTCGTTTCCCACCATTTTTTTTAAAGAATTAGTTAAATATTTGTCTGCATGTCCGATTTTGTTACAATAAACTGTTAAATCGCGGTGTTATAATTTTGTGTAATTTTTTTTGTAATCCCATGTAATGCCCATCGCGAAATTAATTTAATGTGTTAGTTAAATAGTGAAAAAAGCCTGTTACAATAAACTGTTAAATCGCGGTGTTATAATTTTTATTTGCTGGATGTATATAAAAGCGTGAAAATGTGTTGTCGTTTCACAGTCGTGCATCAGAACTTGATGCGTTCGGAGTGTTTTTCGTTTCCCACCATTTTTTTTAAAGAATTAGTTAAATATTTGTCTGCATGTCCGATTTTGTTACAATAAACTGTTAAATCGCGGTGTTATAATTTTGTGTAATTTTTTTTGTAATCCCATGTAATGCCCATCGCGAAATTAATTTAATGTGTTAGTTAAATAGTGAAAAAAGCCTTTGGGTGTCAATTAAATAGTAAAAAAGCTTTTTAGTGAAAAAAAAAATCGTGAAAAAAGCTAAAAATTTAATCTTTTGTGTTTTAATTATATAGTAAGAAGCTATTTAGTGAAAAAAAGTGCAAAGTGAAATGAAATACTTGTTGCAATAGCTTCCAAAGGAGAAAGTAATACGCAAGGAGAAATAAGCGTTATACACAACCAACAAAATAAATTCAGCCTATACAATGTAAGTAATATTTGTTTTCAAATAATCTTTATGCCTGTAAGCTTCTCTTCATGGATGTAATTAATTGTTTAAGATCGTAGTTGATGGAAAAATTGGCTCATTCTTCGCTAATATATTGCTAAAGCTAGTTCCGGTTTTTGTGGTTCCTTTTTTGACACATTTTACTTTAAATGTACCCATACATTTTCTATAGGGTTTAAGTCTAGGCTCTGTGCTGGTGTATCCAGCAATTTACTGCAGTTGTAGAGCAGTCACGTCCTGACCGTAAGCTTTCCATGCTTTGGTCAGGACGTAGCTGCTTGGTTGTCTTGATAAAATTTGAATTTTAGTTTTTTGCTTTCATCATTAAAATCAAAACTATTGGCGCTACTAAGCAAATGAGTTAATTTTGTTAACTCAGATATTTCTTGGCGTCAATGGTATTGGTTCATTTTTCATTAAAAAACCGATTTCATGAGATTATAAAAAAAGAAACCTTGATTTTTCAAAAGCGCAATACTAATATTTACATGGCGAGTATTTTCAAAGACTTGTTTAAGACTGAAAAAACACACATTTGTGAAAATTAAAATTTTATAGAAATTCCAGCCTGCAGATTTTCACAGTAATATACTGTAAATACAGAGAATTAATTGAAATGAACAGAGCATTACATACATACATGACCATCCCTTAAGATTGGATACGTCCCGGACAGTTTTTAGTTTGCGCCGGTTGTACAAAATTGCTTGGCCTGGTCAAGAAAATAAACCCGGAATTTTGCAAATTGCTTTTATTTTTCAGCGAAATCTCCTTTAAACTCAATACACTTCTTCTGTCTGGTCCCTAAAGACATTGCACCAATCTAAAAGAAATGTTTTCTCAAGGCCTTGAATGATATTTTTAGTCCGTTTATATGAGATGCCAACAATCTCAGTTATTTCCCTTATCTCTCATGATCAAATCACTAACTTTGTCGATGTTTTCCTCTGTAGTTGCAGTTTATGGTTTTCCACAGTGCAGGTCTTCAGCGCTATCTCGTCCACGTTTGAATTCGACTAACCATTTTTAAATGTTGTTTTCGATTCCTCTAAAGTTGTCACCATATCTCCATTCACATTTTTAAATAGCTAATTTATAACAATACGATGTTCGATTTTTTTCCATTTATTTAAAATTACTTTGCCTCACTTGAGCACGTGCATGAACCAAACTAAATGTCGGAAAATAAAAGGGGGGAACACCATTTTAGAATTAAAACTATTTCTACGGTAGGCCGTCGATTTTCTTATCCACCCTCGTATTAAGTGCAATAACAAACTACATTAGTAACCAATTTGATATTAACCAGCTGCTCCGTTAGTTGTTGTTGTTGTTGTTTTTCTATTGTATCCTAATAGACATAATAGACTGCAAAGTTGCCGTTTTTTCAATCTAGGCTTTCCGAATTTTTTTCTAATGCAATTGGATAGGTTATGTGCCCTTGTTTACAGATGTCAACGGCTCACTTCGACAACATATAGTTCGTTGTGCCCAATTTGTTTAAAAATCCTGGAAACCTAAAATGTTAGACCGTTAGTTAAACCATCCACATAACTGAATCTGAGAATTTTTTTAAGCTCAATATTACGTAGATCATCCAGGTCTGAGAAGAAGTTTCTACCAAGAATTGTGCTTCTTCTAAGGGCCAGTGCAGGACAGTCATACAGTAGATGACGAATAGACCCTATTTGTTCCTCATCCCTACAGCTTCTACAATAGTCATTGTATGGAAGACCTAGTCGTGTTACATAATTACCCACCGAGCAGTGTCCAGTTAGGACGTCAACCACCGTTGGAATTTCCCTAGTTCAATACAATACAATTGCTTTGGGTAAATGTATGCACATAATCAAAACATATTGTTACTCTTGTTAATTGCTATACGCATATTGCATATTTCGGTTACATGTGAGTAAATCCCGTGGATTTCATTAATTTCCTTATTCTTGAGATATCTTGAACTTGCTTGGATTCTATGATTGAAAAATCATTTACAGCGTAAAAACGATACTAGACGAGTATATCTATTGCTCTGCCAGTGTAAATGTATTGTCAGCAAGTTGTTCAACTTTGTACTGTGACCTGCAAGTAACTTCACCGATTTTGTAGACTAGGATTAGAAAGTAAGCTTGTTGGGTTATTGTTGAAAAATATGTCTTTCCTTAATTTTCTGAAATGGGGGCAGGTGTTGAGGATATGGGCTATGGATTGCTGCAGTAAAGGCATTGAGAGGTGCTGGTGGGAGAGTTTAGTGTGTCCCAATCTGATTCGGATGAATTTGGATAACTTTATTTTTGTTTCTGTGTTTATGCCTTTGATATTTAGGTGATCTTTGCTGTTAAGTTTGGATTTGTTTGCATTTTTGTACGATTCAGATGAATTTAGCCACTGTTGTCGAAGTTTGATTTTGTGTTTGAGGTTTAATCACTTTTTTATGTCGCGAGGATTGAAATTCGGGATGTATATTAGGGGTGAATTAGACGCAATCACGTTTTCAAATTCATTTCCTGCTATTTAAACGTGGCCTGGGATTCATGTAAGTTCGGAATGCGACCCAAACATTAAGGTCGCAGTCCGAATTAATGTTTCTTATAATGGTTGGGTAATATGTAGTTGCTATTTGTAGTATTGAATCGTGTTTTTTCCTTGGGTTCTTTATTTTACTTCGGATTTCCTTCATTTGCATGTACTTCGGGCAGGCTTTGTCAGAGGAGGAATGGGGAGCGAGGCAGTTAGCGCACATAACACGGGAACATGCGTCTAAGAATTTTAACTCTAAACCATCTATAGATCGAATATATTTTCGTTAAAATGTAAATTAATCCGAATTTATTTGTTTATTATGTCATAGCATTATAGTCATTTTCGTCCATTATTTTCAAATGTTCCAAAATTTCTGTCGATCGTTATCCATAGTCCCAAAAACCACTTATGTAGGAGTGAATTTTGATTTGGCGATGTTTAGTGCTCTTAGTCTTATCTATTTCGATTGATAATTGCCTTAAATTTGTTTCCACTTGGCCATGCATTAGATTGCTGCATCCTGGAGAATGATCTTCTAATGAACGACCAGTTCGCAGAGTTAAATGCCATGTTTTTTATCGTCCAGCGCCACTACTGCACAGTACTCCTTTGTGCCGTTGAGCCATCTTTGTCCTTCGATGGCACCTTCTTCTATATCAACTACCGCTCTTATGGCTGTAGATTGCGCTTTTCTGAAGCCAGTTTAGCGGTCTAAGAGAACTCCATTCTTTTCTGCTACTGCGACTAATCTATTGTAAATTATCTTTTCAAGGATTTTTCCGCTACTATTGAATTATTTGGGATGCGTAACTGAATTATTAGAGGAAGAATTTTCAGCAGTTGTTACTTTGTTTGAAATGGGTATTGTGGCGCTTGAATTACTGTTTGATTGCTTGGTGTGTTTACTATGTTGGCGTATGATGGTGTGATTGGATTGAAATGAACGCATTTTTTTTTTCATTGTGCACGCATTTGGCCTCGGATATGCTGCATTTCTTTTTGGTTTGAATAGTTAGGATTTCTTTTATTAGTATATACTTCGGGCAGGCTTTGTCAGGGGAGGAATGGGAGGCGAGGCAGTTAGCGCACATAACACGGGAACATGCGTCTAAGAATTTTAACTCTAAACCATCTATAGATCGAATATATTTTCGTTAAAATGTAAATTAATCCGAATTTATTTATTTATTATGTCATAGCATTATAGTCATTTTCTTCCATTATTTTCAAATGTTCCCAAAATTTCTGTCGATCGTTATCCATAGTCCCAAAAACCACTTATGTAGGAGTGAATTTTGATTTGGCGATGTTTAGTGCTCTTAGTCTTATCTATTTCGATTGATAATTGCCTTAAATTTGTTTCCACTTGTCGAATTGTTTCTGTAATTTTTTGAAGATCAATTAAGTGTAGGATTGTTATAGTCTCGTTGATCATTTCGATTGTTGTGTATATTGAATGGTAGGAGGAGACTTTTTGGCGGTCGGTAGTGATACAGAGGAGACGGCGGCGGGGCCATGCATTAGATTCTTCTTCCCCTCGAGGTACATAGGGCGTCAACAACGGTTTGCCAGGGCGCCATCTTGTTCGGTTTGATTCCTTCTCGACTGTTTAGCGTTGCTGTTCTGCCTGCCTGCTGGGTGGGTAAGCGGATTCCACTGCATGGCGCCGTATCCGGTCACTGTTTCTGTGGTTTCCAGGATACTCGTAGTTGTGGTGCTGCCTGCCGGGTGCCGCCTTATGGTCGCCTATCGTGCCGCATGCCATGCATGATGTTGCACATAGTAGCTGATAAAAAAGGTAGGCTGCCTAAATGTTGTGGCGCCCGGTTGGTGGTAGTTATAGAGAGGAGACCATGGACGTTGGACGGAGGACGGCGGCGGGGCCATGCATTAGATTCTTCTTCCCCTCGAGGTGCATAGGGCGTCAACAACGGTTTGCCAGGGCGCCATCTTGTTCGGTTTGATTCCTTCTCGACTGTTTAGCGTTGCTGTTCTGCCTGCCTGCTGGGTGGGTAAGCGGATTCCACTGCATGGCGCCGTATCCGGTCACTGTTTCTGTGGTTTCCAGGATACTCGTAGTTGTGGTGCTGCCTGCCGGGTGCCGCCTTATGGTCGCCTATCGTGCCGCATGCCATGCATGATGTTGCACATAGTAGCTGATAAAAAAGGTAGGCTGCCTAAATGTTGTGGCGCCCGGTTGGTGGTAGTTATAGAGAGGAGACCATGGACGTTGGACGGAGGACGGCGGCGGGGCCATGCATTAGATTCTTCTTCCCCTCGAGGTGCATAGGGCGTCAACAACGGTTTGCCAGGGCGCCATCTTGTTCGGTTTGATTCCTTCTCGACTGTTTAGCGTTGCTGTTCTGCCTGCCTGCTGGGTGGGTAAGCGGATTCCACTGCATGGCGCCGTATCCGGTCACTGTTTCTGTGGTTTCCAGGATACTCGTAGTTGTGGTGCTGCCTGCCGGGTGCCGCCTTATGGTCGCCTATCGTGCCGCATGCCATGCATGATGTTGCACATAGTAGCTGATAAAAAAGGTAGGCTGCCTAAATGTTGTGGCGCCCGGTTGGTGGTAGTTATAGAGAGGAGACCATGGACGTTGGACGGAGGACGGCGGCGGGGCCATGCATTAGATTCTTCTTCCCCTCGAGGTGCATAGGGCGTCAACAACGGTTTGCCAGGGCGCCATCTTGTTCGGTTTGATTCCTTCTCGACTGTTTAGCGTTGCTGTTCTGCCTGCCTGCTGGGTGGGTAAGCGGATTCCACTGCATGGCGCCGTATCCGGTCACTGTTTCTGTGGTTTCCAGGATACTCGTAGTTGTGGTGCTGCCTGCCGGGTGCCGCCTTATGGTCGCCTATCGTGCCGCATGCCATGCATGATGTTGCACATAGTAGCTGATAAAAAAGGTAGGCTGCCTAAATGTTGTGGCGCCCGGTTGGTGGTAGTTATAGAGAGGAGACCATGGACGTTGGACGGAGGACGGCGGCGGGGCCATGCATTAGATTCTTCTTCCCCTCGAGGTGCATAGGGCGTCAACAACGGTTTGCCAGGGCGCCATCTTGTTCGGTTTGATTCCTTCTCGACTGTTTAGCGTTGCTGTTCTGCCTGCCTGCTGGGTGGGTAAGCGGATTCCACTGCATGGCGCCGTATCCGGTCACTGTTTCTGTGGTTTCCAGGATACTCGTAGTTGTGGTGCTGCCTGCCGGGTGCCGCCTTATGGTCGCCTATCGTGCCGCATGCCATGCATGATGTTGCACATAGTAGCTGATAAAAAAGGTAGGCTGCCTAAATGTTGTGGCGCCCGGTTGGTGGTAGTTATAGAGAGGAGACCATGGACGTTGGACGGAGGACGGCGGCGGGGCCATGCATTAGATTCTTCTTCCCCTCGAGGTGCATAGGGCGTCAACAACGGTTTGCCAGGGCGCCATCTTGTTCGGTTTGATTCCTTCTCGACTGTTTAGCGTTGCTGTTCTGCCTGCCTGCTGGGTGGGTAAGCGGATTCCACTGCATGGCGCCGTATCCGGTCACTGTTTCTGTGGTTTCCAGGATACTCGTAGTTGTGGTGCTGCCTGCCGGGTGCCGCCTTATGGTCGCCTATCGTGCCGCATGCCATGCATGATGTTGCACATAGTAGCTGATAAAAAAGGTAGGCTGCCTAAATGTTGTGGCGCCCGGTTGGTGGTAGTTATAGAGAGGAGACCATGGACGTTGGACGGAGGACGGCGGCGGGGCCATGCATTAGATTCTTCTTCCCCTCGAGGTGCATAGGGCGTCAACAACGGTTTGCCAGGGCGCCATCTTGTTCGGTTTGATTCCTTCTCGACTGTTTAGCGTTGCTGTTCTGCCTGCCTGCTGGGTGGGTAAGCGGATTCCACTGCATGGCGCCGTATCCGGTCACTGTTTCTGTGGTTTCCAGGATACTCGTAGTTGTGGTGCTGCCTGCCGGGTGCCGCCTTATGGTCGCCTATCGTGCCGCATGCCATGCATGATGTTGCACATAGTAGCTGATAAAAAAGGTAGGCTGCCTAAATGTTGTGGCGCCCGGTTGGTGGTAGTTATAGAGAGGAGACCATGGACGTTGGACGGAGGACGGCGGCGGGGCCATGCATTAGATTCTTCTTCCCCTCGAGGTGCATAGGGCGTCAACAACGGTTTGCCAGGGCGCCATCTTGTTCGGTTTGATTCCTTCTCGACTGTTTAGCGTTGCTGTTCTGCCTGCCTGCTGGGTGGGTAAGCGGATTCCACTGCATGGCGCCGTATCCGGTCACTGTTTCTGTGGTTTCCAGGATACTCGTAGTTGTGGTGCTGCCTGCCGGGTGCCGCCTTATGGTCGCCTATCGTGCCGCATGCCATGCATGATGTTGCACATAGTAGCTGATAAAAAAGGTAGGCTGCCTAAATGTTGTGGCGCCCGGTTGGTGGTAGTTATAGAGAGGAGACCATGGACGTTGGACGGAGGACGGCGGCGGGGCCATGCATTAGATTCTTCTTCCCCTCGAGGTGCATAGGGCGTCAACAACGGTTTGCCAGGGCGCCATCTTGTTCGGTTTGATTCCTTCTCGACTGTTTAGCGTTGCTGTTCTGCCTGCCTGCTGGGTGGGTAAGCGGATTCCACTGCATGGCGCCGTATCCGGTCACTGTTTCTGTGGTTTCCAGGATACTCGTAGTTGTGGTGCTGCCTGCCGGGTGCCGCCTTATGGTCGCCTATCGTGCCGCATGCCATGCATGATGTTGCACATAGTAGCTGATAAAAAAGGTAGGCTGCCTAAATGTTGTGGCGCCCGGTTGGTGGTAGTTATAGAGAGGAGACCATGGACGTTGGACGGAGGACGGCGGCGGGGCCATGCATTAGATTCTTCTTCCCCTCGAGGTGCATAGGGCGTCAACAACGGTTTGCCAGGGCGCCATCTTGTTCGGTTTGATTCCTTCTCGACTGTTTAGCGTTGCTGTTCTGCCTGCCTGCTGGGTGGGTAAGCGGATTCCACTGCATGGCGCCGTATCCGGTCACTGTTTCTGTGGTTTCCAGGATACTCGTAGTTGTGGTGCTGCCTGCCGGGTGCCGCCTTATGGTCGCCTATCGTGCCGCATGCCATGCATGATGTTGCACATAGTAGCTGATAAAAAAGGTAGGCTGCCTAAATGTTGTGGCGCCCGGTTGGTGGTAGTTATAGAGAGGAGACCATGGACGTTGGACGGAGGACGGCGGCGGGGCCATGCATTAGATTCTTCTTCCCCTCGAGGTGCATAGGGCGTCAACAACGGTTTGCCAGGGCGCCATCTTGTTCGGTTTGATTCCTTCTCGACTGTTTAGCGTTGCTGTTCTGCCTGCCTGCTGGGTGGGTAAGCGGATTCCACTGCATGGCGCCGTATCCGGTCACTGTTTCTGTGGTTTCCAGGATACTCGTAGTTGTGGTGCTGCCTGCCGGGTGCCGCCTTATGGTCGCCTATCGTGCCGCATGCCATGCATGATGTTGCACATAGTAGCTGATAAAAAAGGTAGGCTGCCTAAATGTTGTGGCGCCCGGTTGGTGGTAGTTATAGAGAGGAGACCATGGACGTTGGACGGAGGACGGCGGCGGGGCCATGCATTAGATTCTTCTTCCCCTCGAGGTGCATAGGGCGTCAACAACGGTTTGCCAGGGCGCCATCTTGTTCGGTTTGATTCCTTCTCGACTGTTTAGCGTTGCTGTTCTGCCTGCCTGCTGGGTGGGTAAGCGGATTCCACTGCATGGCGCCGTATCCGGTCACTGTTTCTGTGGTTTCCAGGATACTCGTAGTTGTGGTGCTGCCTGCCGGGTGCCGCCTTATGGTCGCCTATCGTGCCGCATGCCATGCATGATGTTGCACATAGTAGCTGATAAAAAAGGTAGGCTGCCTAAATGTTGTGGCGCCCGGTTGGTGGTAGTTATAGAGAGGAGACCATGGACGTTGGACGGAGGACGGCGGCGGGGCCATGCATTAGATTCTTCTTCCCCTCGAGGTGCATAGGGCGTCAACAACGGTTTGCCAGGGCGCCATCTTGTTCGGTTTGATTCCTTCTCGACTGTTTAGCGTTGCTGTTCTGCCTGCCTGCTGGGTGGGTAAGCGGATTCCACTGCATGGCGCCGTATCCGGTCACTGTTTCTGTGGTTTCCAGGATACTCGTAGTTGTGGTGCTGCCTGCCGGGTGCCGCCTTATGGTCGCCTATCGTGCCGCATGCCATGCATGATGTTGCACATAGTAGCTGATAAAAAAGGTAGGCTGCCTAAATGTTGTGGCGCCCGGTTGGTGGTAGTTATAGAGAGGAGACCATGGACGTTGGACGGAGGACGGCGGCGGGGCCATGCATTAGATTCTTCTTCCCCTCGAGGTGCATAGGGCGTCAACAACGGTTTGCCAGGGCGCCATCTTGTTCGGTTTGATTCCTTCTCGACTGTTTAGCGTTGCTGTTCTGCCTGCCTGCTGGGTGGGTAAGCGGATTCCACTGCATGGCGCCGTATCCGGTCACTGTTTCTGTGGTTTCCAGGATACTCGTAGTTGTGGTGCTGCCTGCCGGGTGCCGCCTTATGGTCGCCTATCGTGCCGCATGCCATGCATGATGTTGCACATAGTAGCTGATAAAAAAGGTAGGCTGCCTAAATGTTGTGGCGCCCGGTTGGTGGTAGTTATAGAGAGGAGACCATGGACGTTGGACGGAGGACGGCGGCGGGGCCATGCATTAGATTCTTCTTCCCCTCGAGGTGCATAGGGCGTCAACAACGGTTTGCCAGGGCGCCATCTTGTTCGGTTTGATTCCTTCTCGACTGTTTAGCGTTGCTGTTCTGCCTGCCTGCTGGGTGGGTAAGCGGATTCCACTGCATGGCGCCGTATCCGGTCACTGTTTCTGTGGTTTCCAGGATACTCGTAGTTGTGGTGCTGCCTGCCGGGTGCCGCCTTATGGTCGCCTATCGTGCCGCATGCCATGCATGATGTTGCACATAGTAGCTGATAAAAAAGGTAGGCTGCCTAAATGTTGTGGCGCCCGGTTGGTGGTAGTTATAGAGAGGAGACCATGGACGTTGGACGGAGGACGGCGGCGGGGCCATGCATTAGATTCTTCTTCCCCTCGAGGTGCATAGGGCGTCAACAACGGTTTGCCAGGGCGCCATCTTGTTCGGTTTGATTCCTTCTCGACTGTTTAGCGTTGCTGTTCTGCCTGCCTGCTGGGTGGGTAAGCGGATTCCACTGCATGGCGCCGTATCCGGTCACTGTTTCTGTGGTTTCCAGGATACTCGTAGTTGTGGTGCTGCCTGCCGGGTGCCGCCTTATGGTCGCCTATCGTGCCGCATGCCATGCATGATGTTGCACATAGTAGCTGATAAAAAAGGTAGGCTGCCTAAATGTTGTGGCGCCCGGTTGGTGGTAGTTATAGAGAGGAGACCATGGACGTTGGACGGAGGACGGCGGCGGGGCCATGCATTAGATTCTTCTTCCCCTCGAGGTGCATAGGGCGTCAACAACGGTTTGCCAGGGCGCCATCTTGTTCGGTTTGATTCCTTCTCGACTGTTTAGCGTTGCTGTTCTGCCTGCCTGCTGGGTGGGTAAGCGGATTCCACTGCATGGCGCCGTATCCGGTCACTGTTTCTGTGGTTTCCAGGATACTCGTAGTTGTGGTGCTGCCTGCCGGGTGCCGCCTTATGGTCGCCTATCGTGCCGCATGCCATGCATGATGTTGCACATAGTAGCTGATAAAAAAGGTAGGCTGCCTAAATGTTGTGGCGCCCGGTTGGTGGTAGTTATAGAGAGGAGACCATGGACGTTGGACGGAGGACGGCGGCGGGGCCATGCATTAGATTCTTCTTCCCCTCGAGGTGCATAGGGCGTCAACAACGGTTTGCCAGGGCGCCATCTTGTTCGGTTTGATTCCTTCTCGACTGTTTAGCGTTGCTGTTCTGCCTGCCTGCTGGGTGGGTAAGCGGATTCCACTGCATGGCGCCGTATCCGGTCACTGTTTCTGTGGTTTCCAGGATACTCGTAGTTGTGGTGCTGCCTGCCGGGTGCCGCCTTATGGTCGCCTATCGTGCCGCATGCCATGCATGATGTTGCACATAGTAGCTGATAAAAAAGGTAGGCTGCCTAAATGTTGTGGCGCCCGGTTGGTGGTAGTTATAGAGAGGAGACCATGGACGTTGGACGGAGGACGGCGGCGGGGCCATGCATTAGATTCTTCTTCCCCTCGAGGTGCATAGGGCGTCAACAACGGTTTGCCAGGGCGCCATCTTGTTCGGTTTGATTCCTTCTCGACTGTTTAGCGTTGCTGTTCTGCCTGCCTGCTGGGTGGGTAAGCGGATTCCACTGCATGGCGCCGTATCCGGTCACTGTTTCTGTGGTTTCCAGGATACTCGTAGTTGTGGTGCTGCCTGCCGGGTGCCGCCTTATGGTCGCCTATCGTGCCGCATGCCATGCATGATGTTGCACATAGTAGCTGATAAAAAAGGTAGGCTGCCTAAATGTTGTGGCGCCCGGTTGGTGGTAGTTATAGAGAGGAGACCATGGACGTTGGACGGAGGACGGCGGCGGGGCCATGCATTAGATTCTTCTTCCCCTCGAGGTGCATAGGGCGTCAACAACGGTTTGCCAGGGCGCCATCTTGTTCGGTTTGATTCCTTCTCGACTGTTTAGCGTTGCTGTTCTGCCTGCCTGCTGGGTGGGTAAGCGGATTCCACTGCATGGCGCCGTATCCGGTCACTGTTTCTGTGGTTTCCAGGATACTCGTAGTTGTGGTGCTGCCTGCCGGGTGCCGCCTTATGGTCGCCTATCGTGCCGCATGCCATGCATGATGTTGCACATAGTAGCTGATAAAAAAGGTAGGCTGCCTAAATGTTGTGGCGCCCGGTTGGTGGTAGTTATAGAGAGGAGACCATGGACGTTGGACGGAGGACGGCGGCGGGGCCATGCATTAGATTCTTCTTCCCCTCGAGGTGCATAGGGCGTCAACAACGGTTTGCCAGGGCGCCATCTTGTTCGGTTTGATTCCTTCTCGACTGTTTAGCGTTGCTGTTCTGCCTGCCTGCTGGGTGGGTAAGCGGATTCCACTGCATGGCGCCGTATCCGGTCACTGTTTCTGTGGTTTCCAGGATACTCGTAGTTGTGGTGCTGCCTGCCGGGTGCCGCCTTATGGTCGCCTATCGTGCCGCATGCCATGCATGATGTTGCACATAGTAGCTGATAAAAAAGGTAGGCTGCCTAAATGTTGTGGCGCCCGGTTGGTGGTAGTTATAGAGAGGAGACCATGGACGTTGGACGGAGGACGGCGGCGGGGCCATGCATTAGATTCTTCTTCCCCTCGAGGTGCATAGGGCGTCAACAACGGTTTGCCAGGGCGCCATCTTGTTCGGTTTGATTCCTTCTCGACTGTTTAGCGTTGCTGTTCTGCCTGCCTGCTGGGTGGGTAAGCGGATTCCACTGCATGGCGCCGTATCCGGTCACTGTTTCTGTGGTTTCCAGGATACTCGTAGTTGTGGTGCTGCCTGCCGGGTGCCGCCTTATGGTCGCCTATCGTGCCGCATGCCATGCATGATGTTGCACATAGTAGCTGATAAAAAAGGTAGGCTGCCTAAATGTTGTGGCGCCCGGTTGGTGGTAGTTATAGAGAGGAGACCATGGACGTTGGACGGAGGACGGCGGCGGGGCCATGCATTAGATTCTTCTTCCCCTCGAGGTGCATAGGGCGTCAACAACGGTTTGCCAGGGCGCCATCTTGTTCGGTTTGATTCCTTCTCGACTGTTTAGCGTTGCTGTTCTGCCTGCCTGCTGGGTGGGTAAGCGGATTCCACTGCATGGCGCCGTATCCGGTCACTGTTTCTGTGGTTTCCAGGATACTCGTAGTTGTGGTGCTGCCTGCCGGGTGCCGCCTTATGGTCGCCTATCGTGCCGCATGCCATGCATGATGTTGCACATAGTAGCTGATAAAAAAGGTAGGCTGCCTAAATGTTGTGGCGCCCGGTTGGTGGTAGTTATAGAGAGGAGACCATGGACGTTGGACGGAGGACGGCGGCGGGGCCATGCATTAGATTCTTCTTCCCCTCGAGGTGCATAGGGCGTCAACAACGGTTTGCCAGGGCGCCATCTTGTTCGGTTTGATTCCTTCTCGACTGTTTAGCGTTGCTGTTCTGCCTGCCTGCTGGGTGGGTAAGCGGATTCCACTGCATGGCGCCGTATCCGGTCACTGTTTCTGTGGTTTCCAGGATACTCGTAGTTGTGGTGCTGCCTGCCGGGTGCCGCCTTATGGTCGCCTATCGTGCCGCATGCCATGCATGATGTTGCACATAGTAGCTGATAAAAAAGGTAGGCTGCCTAAATGTTGTGGCGCCCGGTTGGTGGTAGTTATAGAGAGGAGACCATGGACGTTGGACGGAGGACGGCGGCGGGGCCATGCATTAGATTCTTCTTCCCCTCGAGGTGCATAGGGCGTCAACAACGGTTTGCCAGGGCGCCATCTTGTTCGGTTTGATTCCTTCTCGACTGTTTAGCGTTGCTGTTCTGCCTGCCTGCTGGGTGGGTAAGCGGATTCCACTGCATGGCGCCGTATCCGGTCACTGTTTCTGTGGTTTCCAGGATACTCGTAGTTGTGGTGCTGCCTGCCGGGTGCCGCCTTATGGTCGCCTATCGTGCCGCATGCCATGCATGATGTTGCACATAGTAGCTGATAAAAAAGGTAGGCTGCCTAAATGTTGTGGCGCCCGGTTGGTGGTAGTTATAGAGAGGAGACCATGGACGTTGGACGGAGGACGGCGGCGGGGCCATGCATTAGATTCTTCTTCCCCTCGAGGTGCATAGGGCGTCAACAACGGTTTGCCAGGGCGCCATCTTGTTCGGTTTGATTCCTTCTCGACTGTTTAGCGTTGCTGTTCTGCCTGCCTGCTGGGTGGGTAAGCGGATTCCACTGCATGGCGCCGTATCCGGTCACTGTTTCTGTGGTTTCCAGGATACTCGTAGTTGTGGTGCTGCCTGCCGGGTGCCGCCTTATGGTCGCCTATCGTGCCGCATGCCATGCATGATGTTGCACATAGTAGCTGATAAAAAAGGTAGGCTGCCTAAATGTTGTGGCGCCCGGTTGGTGGTAGTTATAGAGAGGAGACCATGGACGTTGGACGGAGGACGGCGGCGGGGCCATGCATTAGATTCTTCTTCCCCTCGAGGTGCATAGGGCGTCAACAACGGTTTGCCAGGGCGCCATCTTGTTCGGTTTGATTCCTTCTCGACTGTTTAGCGTTGCTGTTCTGCCTGCCTGCTGGGTGGGTAAGCGGATTCCACTGCATGGCGCCGTATCCGGTCACTGTTTCTGTGGTTTCCAGGATACTCGTAGTTGTGGTGCTGCCTGCCGGGTGCCGCCTTATGGTCGCCTATCGTGCCGCATGCCATGCATGATGTTGCACATAGTAGCTGATAAAAAAGGTAGGCTGCCTAAATGTTGTGGCGCCCGGTTGGTGGTAGTTATAGAGAGGAGACCATGGACGTTGGACGGAGGACGGCGGCGGGGCCATGCATTAGATTCTTCTTCCCCTCGAGGTGCATAGGGCGTCAACAACGGTTTGCCAGGGCGCCATCTTGTTCGGTTTGATTCCTTCTCGACTGTTTAGCGTTGCTGTTCTGCCTGCCTGCTGGGTGGGTAAGCGGATTCCACTGCATGGCGCCGTATCCGGTCACTGTTTCTGTGGTTTCCAGGATACTCGTAGTTGTGGTGCTGCCTGCCGGGTGCCGCCTTATGGTCGCCTATCGTGCCGCATGCCATGCATGATGTTGCACATAGTAGCTGATAAAAAAGGTAGGCTGCCTAAATGTTGTGGCGCCCGGTTGGTGGTAGTTATAGAGAGGAGACCATGGACGTTGGACGGAGGACGGCGGCGGGGCCATGCATTAGATTCTTCTTCCCCTCGAGGTGCATAGGGCGTCAACAACGGTTTGCCAGGGCGCCATCTTGTTCGGTTTGATTCCTTCTCGACTGTTTAGCGTTGCTGTTCTGCCTGCCTGCTGGGTGGGTAAGCGGATTCCACTGCATGGCGCCGTATCCGGTCACTGTTTCTGTGGTTTCCAGGATACTCGTAGTTGTGGTGCTGCCTGCCGGGTGCCGCCTTATGGTCGCCTATCGTGCCGCATGCCATGCATGATGTTGCACATAGTAGCTGATAAAAAAGGTAGGCTGCCTAAATGTTGTGGCGCCCGGTTGGTGGTAGTTATAGAGAGGAGACCATGGACGTTGGACGGAGGACGGCGGCGGGGCCATGCATTAGATTCTTCTTCCCCTCGAGGTGCATAGGGCGTCAACAACGGTTTGCCAGGGCGCCATCTTGTTCGGTTTGATTCCTTCTCGACTGTTTAGCGTTGCTGTTCTGCCTGCCTGCTGGGTGGGTAAGCGGATTCCACTGCATGGCGCCGTATCCGGTCACTGTTTCTGTGGTTTCCAGGATACTCGTAGTTGTGGTGCTGCCTGCCGGGTGCCGCCTTATGGTCGCCTATCGTGCCGCATGCCATGCATGATGTTGCACATAGTAGCTGATAAAAAAGGTAGGCTGCCTAAATGTTGTGGCGCCCGGTTGGTGGTAGTTATAGAGAGGAGACCATGGACGTTGGACGGAGGACGGCGGCGGGGCCATGCATTAGATTCTTCTTCCCCTCGAGGTGCATAGGGCGTCAACAACGGTTTGCCAGGGCGCCATCTTGTTCGGTTTGATTCCTTCTCGACTGTTTAGCGTTGCTGTTCTGCCTGCCTGCTGGGTGGGTAAGCGGATTCCACTGCATGGCGCCGTATCCGGTCACTGTTTCTGTGGTTTCCAGGATACTCGTAGTTGTGGTGCTGCCTGCCGGGTGCCGCCTTATGGTCGCCTATCGTGCCGCATGCCATGCATGATGTTGCACATAGTAGCTGATAAAAAAGGTAGGCTGCCTAAATGTTGTGGCGCCCGGTTGGTGGTAGTTATAGAGAGGAGACCATGGACGTTGGACGGAGGACGGCGGCGGGGCCATGCATTAGATTCTTCTTCCCCTCGAGGTGCATAGGGCGTCAACAACGGTTTGCCAGGGCGCCATCTTGTTCGGTTTGATTCCTTCTCGACTGTTTAGCGTTGCTGTTCTGCCTGCCTGCTGGGTGGGTAAGCGGATTCCACTGCATGGCGCCGTATCCGGTCACTGTTTCTGTGGTTTCCAGGATACTCGTAGTTGTGGTGCTGCCTGCCGGGTGCCGCCTTATGGTCGCCTATCGTGCCGCATGCCATGCATGATGTTGCACATAGTAGCTGATAAAAAAGGTAGGCTGCCTAAATGTTGTGGCGCCCGGTTGGTGGTAGTTATAGAGAGGAGACCATGGACGTTGGACGGAGGACGGCGGCGGGGCCATGCATTAGATTCTTCTTCCCCTCGAGGTGCATAGGGCGTCAACAACGGTTTGCCAGGGCGCCATCTTGTTCGGTTTGATTCCTTCTCGACTGTTTAGCGTTGCTGTTCTGCCTGCCTGCTGGGTGGGTAAGCGGATTCCACTGCATGGCGCCGTATCCGGTCACTGTTTCTGTGGTTTCCAGGATACTCGTAGTTGTGGTGCTGCCTGCCGGGTGCCGCCTTATGGTCGCCTATCGTGCCGCATGCCATGCATGATGTTGCACATAGTAGCTGATAAAAAAGGTAGGCTGCCTAAATGTTGTGGCGCCCGGTTGGTGGTAGTTATAGAGAGGAGACCATGGACGTTGGACGGAGGACGGCGGCGGGGCCATGCATTAGATTCTTCTTCCCCTCGAGGTGCATAGGGCGTCAACAACGGTTTGCCAGGGCGCCATCTTGTTCGGTTTGATTCCTTCTCGACTGTTTAGCGTTGCTGTTCTGCCTGCCTGCTGGGTGGGTAAGCGGATTCCACTGCATGGCGCCGTATCCGGTCACTGTTTCTGTGGTTTCCAGGATACTCGTAGTTGTGGTGCTGCCTGCCGGGTGCCGCCTTATGGTCGCCTATCGTGCCGCATGCCATGCATGATGTTGCACATAGTAGCTGATAAAAAAGGTAGGCTGCCTAAATGTTGTGGCGCCCGGTTGGTGGTAGTTATAGAGAGGAGACCATGGACGTTGGACGGAGGACGGCGGCGGGGCCATGCATTAGATTCTTCTTCCCCTCGAGGTGCATAGGGCGTCAACAACGGTTTGCCAGGGCGCCATCTTGTTCGGTTTGATTCCTTCTCGACTGTTTAGCGTTGCTGTTCTGCCTGCCTGCTGGGTGGGTAAGCGGATTCCACTGCATGGCGCCGTATCCGGTCACTGTTTCTGTGGTTTCCAGGATACTCGTAGTTGTGGTGCTGCCTGCCGGGTGCCGCCTTATGGTCGCCTATCGTGCCGCATGCCATGCATGATGTTGCACATAGTAGCTGATAAAAAAGGTAGGCTGCCTAAATGTTGTGGCGCCCGGTTGGTGGTAGTTATAGAGAGGAGACCATGGACGTTGGACGGAGGACGGCGGCGGGGCCATGCATTAGATTCTTCTTCCCCTCGAGGTGCATAGGGCGTCAACAACGGTTTGCCAGGGCGCCATCTTGTTCGGTTTGATTCCTTCTCGACTGTTTAGCGTTGCTGTTCTGCCTGCCTGCTGGGTGGGTAAGCGGATTCCACTGCATGGCGCCGTATCCGGTCACTGTTTCTGTGGTTTCCAGGATACTCGTAGTTGTGGTGCTGCCTGCCGGGTGCCGCCTTATGGTCGCCTATCGTGCCGCATGCCATGCATGATGTTGCACATAGTAGCTGATAAAAAAGGTAGGCTGCCTAAATGTTGTGGCGCCCGGTTGGTGGTAGTTATAGAGAGGAGACCATGGACGTTGGACGGAGGACGGCGGCGGGGCCATGCATTAGATTCTTCTTCCCCTCGAGGTGCATAGGGCGTCAACAACGGTTTGCCAGGGCGCCATCTTGTTCGGTTTGATTCCTTCTCGACTGTTTAGCGTTGCTGTTCTGCCTGCCTGCTGGGTGGGTAAGCGGATTCCACTGCATGGCGCCGTATCCGGTCACTGTTTCTGTGGTTTCCAGGATACTCGTAGTTGTGGTGCTGCCTGCCGGGTGCCGCCTTATGGTCGCCTATCGTGCCGCATGCCATGCATGATGTTGCACATAGTAGCTGATAAAAAAGGTAGGCTGCCTAAATGTTGTGGCGCCCGGTTGGTGGTAGTTATAGAGAGGAGACCATGGACGTTGGACGGAGGACGGCGGCGGGGCCATGCATTAGATTCTTCTTCCCCTCGAGGTGCATAGGGCGTCAACAACGGTTTGCCAGGGCGCCATCTTGTTCGGTTTGATTCCTTCTCGACTGTTTAGCGTTGCTGTTCTGCCTGCCTGCTGGGTGGGTAAGCGGATTCCACTGCATGGCGCCGTATCCGGTCACTGTTTCTGTGGTTTCCAGGATACTCGTAGTTGTGGTGCTGCCTGCCGGGTGCCGCCTTATGGTCGCCTATCGTGCCGCATGCCATGCATGATGTTGCACATAGTAGCTGATAAAAAAGGTAGGCTGCCTAAATGTTGTGGCGCCCGGTTGGTGGTAGTTATAGAGAGGAGACCATGGACGTTGGACGGAGGACGGCGGCGGGGCCATGCATTAGATTCTTCTTCCCCTCGAGGTGCATAGGGCGTCAACAACGGTTTGCCAGGGCGCCATCTTGTTCGGTTTGATTCCTTCTCGACTGTTTAGCGTTGCTGTTCTGCCTGCCTGCTGGGTGGGTAAGCGGATTCCACTGCATGGCGCCGTATCCGGTCACTGTTTCTGTGGTTTCCAGGATACTCGTAGTTGTGGTGCTGCCTGCCGGGTGCCGCCTTATGGTCGCCTATCGTGCCGCATGCCATGCATGATGTTGCACATAGTAGCTGATAAAAAAGGTAGGCTGCCTAAATGTTGTGGCGCCCGGTTGGTGGTAGTTATAGAGAGGAGACCATGGACGTTGGACGGAGGACGGCGGCGGGGCCATGCATTAGATTCTTCTTCCCCTCGAGGTGCATAGGGCGTCAACAACGGTTTGCCAGGGCGCCATCTTGTTCGGTTTGATTCCTTCTCGACTGTTTAGCGTTGCTGTTCTGCCTGCCTGCTGGGTGGGTAAGCGGATTCCACTGCATGGCGCCGTATCCGGTCACTGTTTCTGTGGTTTCCAGGATACTCGTAGTTGTGGTGCTGCCTGCCGGGTGCCGCCTTATGGTCGCCTATCGTGCCGCATGCCATGCATGATGTTGCACATAGTAGCTGATAAAAAAGGTAGGCTGCCTAAATGTTGTGGCGCCCGGTTGGTGGTAGTTATAGAGAGGAGACCATGGACGTTGGACGGAGGACGGCGGCGGGGCCATGCATTAGATTCTTCTTCCCCTCGAGGTGCATAGGGCGTCAACAACGGTTTGCCAGGGCGCCATCTTGTTCGGTTTGATTCCTTCTCGACTGTTTAGCGTTGCTGTTCTGCCTGCCTGCTGGGTGGGTAAGCGGATTCCACTGCATGGCGCCGTATCCGGTCACTGTTTCTGTGGTTTCCAGGATACTCGTAGTTGTGGTGCTGCCTGCCGGGTGCCGCCTTATGGTCGCCTATCGTGCCGCATGCCATGCATGATGTTGCACATAGTAGCTGATAAAAAAGGTAGGCTGCCTAAATGTTGTGGCGCCCGGTTGGTGGTAGTTATAGAGAGGAGACCATGGACGTTGGACGGAGGACGGCGGCGGGGCCATGCATTAGATTCTTCTTCCCCTCGAGGTGCATAGGGCGTCAACAACGGTTTGCCAGGGCGCCATCTTGTTCGGTTTGATTCCTTCTCGACTGTTTAGCGTTGCTGTTCTGCCTGCCTGCTGGGTGGGTAAGCGGATTCCACTGCATGGCGCCGTATCCGGTCACTGTTTCTGTGGTTTCCAGGATACTCGTAGTTGTGGTGCTGCCTGCCGGGTGCCGCCTTATGGTCGCCTATCGTGCCGCATGCCATGCATGATGTTGCACATAGTAGCTGATAAAAAAGGTAGGCTGCCTAAATGTTGTGGCGCCCGGTTGGTGGTAGTTATAGAGAGGAGACCATGGACGTTGGACGGAGGACGGCGGCGGGGCCATGCATTAGATTCTTCTTCCCCTCGAGGTGCATAGGGCGTCAACAACGGTTTGCCAGGGCGCCATCTTGTTCGGTTTGATTCCTTCTCGACTGTTTAGCGTTGCTGTTCTGCCTGCCTGCTGGGTGGGTAAGCGGATTCCACTGCATGGCGCCGTATCCGGTCACTGTTTCTGTGGTTTCCAGGATACTCGTAGTTGTGGTGCTGCCTGCCGGGTGCCGCCTTATGGTCGCCTATCGTGCCGCATGCCATGCATGATGTTGCACATAGTAGCTGATAAAAAAGGTAGGCTGCCTAAATGTTGTGGCGCCCGGTTGGTGGTAGTTATAGAGAGGAGACCATGGACGTTGGACGGAGGACGGCGGCGGGGCCATGCATTAGATTCTTCTTCCCCTCGAGGTGCATAGGGCGTCAACAACGGTTTGCCAGGGCGCCATCTTGTTCGGTTTGATTCCTTCTCGACTGTTTAGCGTTGCTGTTCTGCCTGCCTGCTGGGTGGGTAAGCGGATTCCACTGCATGGCGCCGTATCCGGTCACTGTTTCTGTGGTTTCCAGGATACTCGTAGTTGTGGTGCTGCCTGCCGGGTGCCGCCTTATGGTCGCCTATCGTGCCGCATGCCATGCATGATGTTGCACATAGTAGCTGATAAAAAAGGTAGGCTGCCTAAATGTTGTGGCGCCCGGTTGGTGGTAGTTATAGAGAGGAGACCATGGACGTTGGACGGAGGACGGCGGCGGGGCCATGCATTAGATTCTTCTTCCCCTCGAGGTGCATAGGGCGTCAACAACGGTTTGCCAGGGCGCCATCTTGTTCGGTTTGATTCCTTCTCGACTGTTTAGCGTTGCTGTTCTGCCTGCCTGCTGGGTGGGTAAGCGGATTCCACTGCATGGCGCCGTATCCGGTCACTGTTTCTGTGGTTTCCAGGATACTCGTAGTTGTGGTGCTGCCTGCCGGGTGCCGCCTTATGGTCGCCTATCGTGCCGCATGCCATGCATGATGTTGCACATAGTAGCTGATAAAAAAGGTAGGCTGCCTAAATGTTGTGGCGCCCGGTTGGTGGTAGTTATAGAGAGGAGACCATGGACGTTGGACGGAGGACGGCGGCGGGGCCATGCATTAGATTCTTCTTCCCCTCGAGGTGCATAGGGCGTCAACAACGGTTTGCCAGGGCGCCATCTTGTTCGGTTTGATTCCTTCTCGACTGTTTAGCGTTGCTGTTCTGCCTGCCTGCTGGGTGGGTAAGCGGATTCCACTGCATGGCGCCGTATCCGGTCACTGTTTCTGTGGTTTCCAGGATACTCGTAGTTGTGGTGCTGCCTGCCGGGTGCCGCCTTATGGTCGCCTATCGTGCCGCATGCCATGCATGATGTTGCACATAGTAGCTGATAAAAAAGGTAGGCTGCCTAAATGTTGTGGCGCCCGGTTGGTGGTAGTTATAGAGAGGAGACCATGGACGTTGGACGGAGGACGGCGGCGGGGCCATGCATTAGATTCTTCTTCCCCTCGAGGTGCATAGGGCGTCAACAACGGTTTGCCAGGGCGCCATCTTGTTCGGTTTGATTCCTTCTCGACTGTTTAGCGTTGCTGTTCTGCCTGCCTGCTGGGTGGGTAAGCGGATTCCACTGCATGGCGCCGTATCCGGTCACTGTTTCTGTGGTTTCCAGGATACTCGTAGTTGTGGTGCTGCCTGCCGGGTGCCGCCTTATGGTCGCCTATCGTGCCGCATGCCATGCATGATGTTGCACATAGTAGCTGATAAAAAAGGTAGGCTGCCTAAATGTTGTGGCGCCCGGTTGGTGGTAGTTATAGAGAGGAGACCATGGACGTTGGACGGAGGACGGCGGCGGGGCCATGCATTAGATTCTTCTTCCCCTCGAGGTGCATAGGGCGTCAACAACGGTTTGCCAGGGCGCCATCTTGTTCGGTTTGATTCCTTCTCGACTGTTTAGCGTTGCTGTTCTGCCTGCCTGCTGGGTGGGTAAGCGGATTCCACTGCATG